>JAVJIF010001341.1:0-441696 GCA_038442645.1 Agave tequilana | reverse complement strand
CAGTAAAGTACGAACTATGGTCATCTGAGTAACAGGTGCAAAAGCCTCATCGTAGTCAATCTCATGCTCTAAGTAAAATCCTCTGACAAACAAGGTGAGCCTTGTGTCGCTCAATGGAGCCATCAGGTCAATGTTTGACCTTGAAGATCCATTTGCAGCTCACAGGTGTAACACCCGCCATACAAGGAACAATATCCCAAGTACTAGTCTGCTGAAATGCCTGAAATTCCTCTGCCATGGCCTCTCACCACTTGGGATATTGAACCGCCTCCCGGTAAGAACTGGGCTCCTTAGTAGCATATATGGTGGCTAGAAAGACCTGGAACTGTGGTGAAAAGAATATAGTACTAGCATAACCAAACTGGTCAAGAGGACCAGTACAACCACGGGTAAGACAGGTAGGCGCTTGCGGGGCACATTGAGCGACAGAGAGGTGGCGGTGGCAGTGGTGGAGGAGGGGGGTGATGGTGGTGGAGGTGATGGTGGCATCGTAGTAACTGGGGGATCCCCGTGGTTTAGAGTCGGGGTCGGTATAATAGCAACAGAAACTGTACCAGAATGATCAGTTGGGAGAATAGACACAATAGGTGATAAAAGAACTATATCAATAGGAAATCTAGAATACTCAACAAATGGTGTATCAGGTGGTGACAAAAAGTGTACATCTTGAGATGTAGAAAAATAAGGAGACTCCTCAACGAAGAAGACATGACGAGATATAAGAAGATAATGTGCCAAAGGATTATAATAACGATAACCCTTATGCTCAGAACTAATACCGAGTAAGACGCACTTAGCTGATGGGCAGATAGCTTAGTGCGTTCAGTTAGAAGAAGGAGAACATAGCAGATACACCAAAATGTGCGGAGCACGCTATAGTCAGGAGAAGAAGAGGAGAGACGCTCATGGGGTGTCTTGCTCGCCAAGAAAGACGACAGAGTGATGTTAATAAGGTTGACAGAGGTGAGAATGGCCTCTGCCCAAAAAATGCGAGGAATAGAAGAGGATATCAAACATAGCACGATCGGTAGTATGAGCGGTCTCAAGTATGTGATGATGCTTGCGATTGGCTACCCCATTTGTTCATGAATGTATGGGCTGGACTGCTAGAACAGAGTATATGAGACTGAGGATAAATCTCATGGTAGTGGATATATACTCCGAGCACAATTAGCACGAAATGTCTTAATTTTCATATTGAACTAAGTATGAATCATAGCAGTGAAAGTTTGATATATAGTAAGAATCTCAGATCGCCGACACATAAGATATACCCAGTAAATCTCGTGAAATTATCAACAAAGCTAATATAATAGAATATTCAGACCTAGATGGAATTGGAGCTGGGCCCCAGATGTCAGAATGAACTAACTAAAAATCATTAATGGTTTAAGATAAACTGAAAAGGTAGAGCTAAGTATTTTACCAACTTAAAGCCCGTACATAAAAATAAGGGGACTACTAACAATGCTCTAATAACATGTTAGAATAATTGAGAAAGAGAAATATATTGTTGTTTTTGATGATGAGGGCAATTCCCATATAAATAGAGAATACAGTTGCATAATAATGAAAGCTCTACTCCTTATACAATTTAATACAATATGTATTTTAATTCTAATACTACTCTTAACGGCCAAAAAAAAGTGCAATAATTTAGTTTCTTTCTTGTTCAGTAGAAAGGAAAGACACAAAAAAGCTCCATTCCTTGTTCTATTTCTTGTTTGTGAATCCAAGAATCTCTACATATACTTACAAGTTAAGCTTTGCCTTTGTCATTCATGTCCATCCTCCCTTTGGCAGATCTGAAAAAAGGCACAGCAAAAATTTAGCCATTATGTTGTGAATAATTCCAAGAGAATTTATTTACGCACCAAAATTAGAGATATGGGTAGAGTAAATCTTAGAAAAACTAACACAAACAAAGAAATTTATGTGGAAAACTCGAAAGGATCACACAGAGAGAGATTCCACTATGATAATAAGGATTACAAGGGTGTTTCTCTGGTATGCTAGGGTTTGTGGGCAATATTCCTCGTCCCCCTCATGTTGGAAGGGATCTACTATTTATGCAAGTATTGTTTGTTGGATAAGGCTACAGGGTCCAGCTTTTTTAAGCATTTAACCGCTTATCTTAGAGACGGTTAGAGCTGAACATCCTGATTTGAATTGATTGAACGAGTGTTCATCTTTATGTGATAGTCTGTGTCTAGCTGTCGATGTAGTTGATCTGTTTCCTAACTGTAACTGTTGAGTTCAAATGGAGATTTAGCTTGGAGATACTCGTAATCAAATTTATCTTTACCTTCTAACTACTTGCACCGCTAGGAGTTTGAATTAGATGAAGATGATTGAGGCAAAACCTGTATAGAAAATAAAGTTTAGAATTGATAAGGATATTGTGCTAAAGTTTCTCAATACTGCCGCTATAACAAGTGGCTATGCAGGTTGTGATCCACAAGGAGGGAAAGCATGCAAGCGTTTAAGTATTCTTGATTAATTTACTGAAACCAGATAAAAGTTCCTTCTTAGTTTTGAAATAAAAGAAAAAAGTTGAGTTATAAAAGAAAATAGAAGATAAAAGAAGAAGATGGTGTTAGTGTTTTCATTTTTAGTTAAAAGAAGAACTAAGTTAAAAGGGAAAGAAATAAAAAAAGAGTTGGTTTTTCTTTAAGTCCTTTTAAAACTAAGAATTAAAGAAAGAAAGAAAACAAAAGTATACTTCCCTCTTTTGGTTGATTACTTACCTTGGATCATTGGCAACCGGTTTACCTTGATTCAGAGGCGATCATCGCATAGCCTATAAAAGTTGATTCGAGTCTCTTTCACATTACATCATCAAGACAACGCAAGTATGAAATGGTATAGGTTGAGACTAGAACTCATCGTTATGAGCTATCGGTGGCACTCGCAAAGGCAAGGCTATTCCGATGCTATTTGACTCAATTGGATTGCAATCAATACCAAAAGAAATAAAGTAAAACAAGAAAAAAGAAAACAAAAAGCAAAATTCAGTTAAATTGAAAAATGATAAAAGAAAAGAAGAATATTACATTTAATGTCACTCTAAATATATTTCTTCCTCTCCTTCTCTCATGAATCTCTTCTCTAATCTAAGTTTATAAATAAACAGAAAATTACATTGAAATGAAAAGAAAAATCTAAGTTAAACTAGAGTAAGAATCTTAATCCTAGCTCTCTGCTCTCTGGTGGCCATTTGCCTTCAGAACTAATGTTATTTATAGGAGAAATAGAGGGAGGAAAGTGCGCTTGTGGGTGATACCAAAATGCTAGTTCAATGACATCTAGCTGGCCGCACAGCCAAAATCGCGTTCGCACGACTAGGATCTGGTCATCGGGCCAGATCCTGAGCGCGTGGATCTCCCTTCTATTGTTATCCCATTGCATATAGATAGGATTTCCTCTAGGCTTCTGGATTTACAATTATCTCCATTGATTCTTCAGGCTAAGAGAATAAATAAAAATAATTTTGAATTAAATGGGATAGATTTAAGATTAATCCATTAATCATCATCTGCATAATTTTGACATTAAGACAAGTTAATTGCACAGTTTATTACACAATAAATGTGAGAATGTAGTAATAGAAAATGCAATATACGTGCACAATCACACCCTCACATCTATCTTTTACTCGTCCTCGAGTAAAACAAGAAAAGTTAACCACTTTTGTAGGTTGCACGACTGTATTGAGTATGTGCAACAAACCTTTAAACCTCTAGGCTATCCCTAGAGGAGGAGTTGTAGTCTTCTGAGAGTTTTCAGTGAATTACACCGATAAAATCCATAAAAAAAGAAAAATAAAGTTTTAGTATTTAGAAAATGCATTTTGAAATAGAGAGAACATATTTGAAGTATTCTTGTAAAAATCCAAGTAACATATAAGTCTTAAGATCACCAAACTGTTCATTCCTAAACTTAGTCTCTATTCAAAAACTTATTATCAATCAAGGTAAGGATTAAAATTGTATTTCTCATCTAATCTATTATTTTACCCTAAGTCATATGCACCTTCGTGACCGTAATTATTTTGAATTAGGATTTTCAACTCTAATTGTTATGCCTTATTTTACACATATTATGGTGATAATATTCTTTAATTTTTTTTAGGCTTTCTAATTCACCCATATAAAGAGCCTTAGATCAATGACTTTCAAACTGGACGGTCTTAGAGTACCGAACAAGAAAACACCCTAAGGACTTAAGAACTCGAGCAAACAAGACCATAAAACTAAGTATTTTATTGTAATATGGACCACTTTTAGTTATTATTATTATTGTATAATTAAGTTATTTTGCATGCCACTTGTGTGATATTACTTTTGTGCAACTGTTATTAAATTCCTCATATTCTTGTTCATTAGACTGTACTTACTTGCCGGAATCACGACACTACTCTGTATACAATAATGATATTAGGAATGTGTGTTATTTGGTCAATTTCTTGTTTCGATATCAGTACTCATATACCATATTTGAATGAGTTCTATTAGAGCACGAGCTCCAGTATGAATTGCCAGTGATTTGAGACACTGAAAAGGAAATGATTGAAATAGCAAGCGACACTAAATATTATTATTGTATAACTTAAAATACAGCTCATTATTCACTTATTCTTGTGACTTGCCATTATATTGTATTTTTCCAATCTATGATTGGACGACTTGAGCTGGACACCCTGTTATTATCTGTACTTCAATATTAATTTCATGATTTATTTGCTTGTACCTGCATACTTGAGCCACATCACCTTGATTATTTAAAGGTATGCTTGCTTGTTCATGCCACTTGACTTCATTTTTATACTTATCGGGTTGCTTTCTGACACCCCTGGACCTGCATCTCCAGATCCCGGAGGTTGATCATGGTGGACCTTTCCGTGGAGGTCAGAGCGTGCAGCGAAAGCTTTGAAAACTCATTCATGGAAGACCAGCATCCCTTGCAGAGTGATTGTATCTATCATAACTTTTTTCCTTCTAGCCCCTTTTGACCGGCTCTTGAGATTCTTTTTTACTGCTCATGATCTTCTACCAAGTTTGTACTTTGTAAATCTCTTTGTAAATCATATTTTTACACCTTCTGCTGATGTGATATTCATGTAATATTGGATTATGCTCTATGATAATTGTGTACTTATACTATTTTATTAGAATGTATATTACCACTGTACGTTCGTACTCTAATTCTTACATGTATAGATGCTTAGCATATGTATGTGAGGATATTTTCGCTCTGTGTATGTACGTCGCATTAACATCTCCATACCCGTGAGATCGAGGTGTTACAAAGAATGTAGATCAACTTCAATGGAATGGTCTTACATTCAGATGTCGTGGGGTTGTATTTGAGTGGGAAGGATTCAACCTCGAATCCTTCCAGAATAATATAAGTCTCTCTCTATATATGTGTGTGTGTGTCTGTGTGTGTACGTACATACATACATACATACATACATACATATGTGTGTGTGTGTACATATATGTGTGTGTGTGTGTAAATGTACATGTATGTGTGTGTATATATATACATCTGTATGTGTGTGTATGTGTGTGTGTGTGTATAGAGAGAGAGAGACTTAGGTCCTTTGGGAAGAATATAAAGATAGATCCTTCCAGTTTCTTAAACAACAACTTGCTAAGAAGTCATTTGTTCAGTAAGTAGATTATTTCTCCGGGAACAGGCTCCAACAATATGTAAAGAGTCCCCTTTAATTGTAGCTAGCAAAAGACCGAGGACCTAACTGTTAAATCTCAACACATGCAACAATCCCTACTAAATTTGGAAAGAAAAAAGAGACATCCTGACATAAGCTCATATGAAAACACCTAACTACTCCCATAACTACCTTGTTGATTCTAAGACTTGGCATGTTTTAAGCCATCATCTTCATCACAATCATCATCTTGGCTTCTAAGCCTCTTCATTAAAATGGGTTTGGCCAGCTGCATGAATTGACAAAGTTATATGACCAGTTTTGACCTAACACTTTGAAAATGTTACATATAGGGTCTGTTTGGTTGTCGTAACTGGCCGTAATTCGTAGTTGTAATTGGTAAAGCCTTTTACAATTGTAAATGAGTTACATGTATGTAAATTTTACGGTGTTTGGTTGGTAATATAAAATTGTAAAGTGGGAAAGTGTATTGTACTTTACGGTGTTTGGTTGTCGTAATGTATAAATCGTAAGTGAAAAAGTTGACCACAAAATTAACTATTTGGTGATTTTAAAAGTTTTAATACTGCAAAGAAATATTAAAAAAGTTAAATATTAAAAAATTTTAATATTAATATAAAAAATAATACAAATTTGTATGACCACAAAATTAACTGTAACTGGGCTGTAAGTGAGTGGTAACTGGGTTACAAGTGAGTGTTAGTTAAGTTACGTAAGTCTTTTACGAATTACGGTCCAAACAAACACCGTAATTGTAACTGGGTAGTAAGTCATTCACGAATTACGGAGTTTTACGTAAAACAAACGGCCCCATAGAGGAGAGCAAAAGAAAATTGAAACCAACAAACAAAATTAAATTGATGTTGTTAAGTAAATTTGGATCGATTTCTTTTAGATTTAGATCAATTTGGCACTGTTGTAACTCGAACAGAGGGAAATAATCAACTTAAGAATTGAGGGGAGCTTTTATCAATATATATATATATATATATATATATATATATATATATATATATATATATATATATATATATATGAAAAATGAAAAACTTCATTGATAAACAATAACAAGAGTACAAAAAATAGTAAGGCTAGGCTACTCTAAGTCTTATTCTTTGAGCACTATGGAGAGGGGAGAGGACTCTAGCCGTCATCCTCTATCATAGGGCCCTAAGTAAGGGATCATGATTGACCCAATGCCTACTCATATGAATACAATAATCCAAGAATATCAGATACAGTCCTATAAGTCACCTAGAGGGGGTGAATAGGTGACAAGCTAATCAAATATAAAGCTAATGCGGAATTAAAAACTGATTATGCAATTTAAAACTATTATGCAAACACATAAAGTATAACACAAGAGTGTAGCTGAATTTCCGGTGAGGGGCTCTAGACTATCTCCTCAAGATTCCTCTAGATTAAGAGTTGAGGTATCACTATGACTGTCTTGGTTGAATACAAGTGTAAGCAAACAAACAACCCAAGTATATATATCAATTTAGCACAAATATATATATATATATATATATATATATATATATATATATATATATATATATATATATATATATATATATATATATATCATAAAACGAGATGAACAATATAAGCATGCAAGAAATATAACACAAGTGAGAGAGATATAAGCAATCGTAAACACGGGAGAATTATTTCGAGGTTCGAGCACACTTGCTCTACGTCCCTGTCTTTAACACTATGAAGGATTTCTACTAGAATCAATCCCGCAAGATCACTCAGTGCCGCAACACCTACAATGAGCTCCCTCAAGAACTCTTGGACTCATAAGTCCCTCACTTGTTCCCACAAGAACAACACACGAGAACCCACAAGCTCCCCGAGGCCACAGCCTCTACAACTCCTCAAAATAGAAGGTGTAGCATATTTGGTGATCTCAACACTTAATCACCCTCAAACACTCTCACAAATAAAGCTCCTATAAGATAGATATGACTATGAAAAGGTTAAGCTTGTGTGAGAAAAAACAAGATAGATGTGGATGTGAAAAACTCAAAGAAAAGCTTTTGAAAAACTCAAGAGAAATCACTCTTAATAAACACTCTTTTGATATGGAAGTTTAGCCCAAAAACTTGTTAAAAAACTTCTGTTAGAGATGGGAAAAAGGCTCTTGAAAACTCTCAAAAAAATCTTACCTAAAACAGGCAAAAACATCCCTTATTTATAGGGGATCAAAAACTAACCGTTATGACTAAAAATCTGCCAGAATAGCATGTCGGTCGACTGCCCAGTCGACCGACCAAAGGTCAAATTTCTGACCGTCGGAGTCTGCAGTCGACCGGGCGGTCGACCGACCACAGACCCAGACTATTCAATAGGTTAAATTTGAGCATAGTTTTGAAGCCTAAAACATCAGAATTTGAAACTAAGTATATAGGAAGAATCTATAGATATTCAAGTTTATTTCTAATACAACTTAAATCAAATCAATGTCATTTCATATTAAAAAGATATCAATAAAATACTAAAAGGTGTTAAATTAGAAACTGTAAACTATTTTCAGAGTAAAAATAGACTTCAACCCAATATTTGATACTTTTAACATTTGAATCAAAAAATGATTATTGAAATTAAGAAATATAGCCCTAAAAGTTATCTTTGAAATGCAATTTAAATTATATTGATTGAATAGAAGAATAAAAAATTATATTCAGAAAACTATAAGGGTGTTGGAGCAAATCAGCGGAACGATCGGCCGCCCGGTCGACCGAGCAAACCCGAGAGCTCTACAAACTCAGTCGGTCGACGGGTCAATCGGCCAATCTCTACTGCGGTCGACCAGTCGGTTGACCAAGCTCAAGTTACATTGGCTTGTGCATGTCTTGTGCACGTCGGTCGATCGAGCCTTACTTCAGTCGACTACCGCAGCCCAAAAAACAGTTTTAACAACTTTTTAAAATACATCTTAAATTCCATAAAATTTACAAAAATAAATTTATTGAAATACTTTGAAGTACAAATATGTGTGATAAAAAATCAGCACATATTACAAACATTAGAACTATTTTTGAGGCATATAATTTAAAGCTTAAAACAAAAATCGTATTTTTCGAAAATTAAATTTTTGTGTGTGTGTATAAGCTTGAGCAACCCACAACCAATCTATCCTTTATATTTTATCTAAAAATAAAGATTTTAACACTTACAAATATGATTCAAGTCTTGAAAATCTTCTTTTTCATCTAGATTTGATCCAAAACTTTGATCCAAAGAGCTAACTCCTCTCTGAGTACCTCTTGAATCAATACGTGCTAGCTTCAAAACTTGAGTTTGAATTTTTCGTTGAAACTAAACACCGACTAAGATCATGATCAAATGTCTGAAACTAAATAAGTACAAGATCATTAGTACTATAACTATATGAGTTAATCATCATCAAAACTAGACTGATGGGCCTTTGTGCCAATAATCTCCCCCTTTTTGATGATGACAAAACTCATATAGTTATATATGCATCATAGAAGCTTCCTTTTAACTCATGCATAACAAAAATTAGTAGATATTCAATGAAAGCTTATAAACAAAACATATATATATGCATAAATAACAAATATTGAACATGCATATATAAACTCTCTAAATTCTTCTCTCCTTTTTTGTCAATTCATCAATAAAGGGATAAAGAAAAACAAACATGGTAAATGTATATTCGATATACATTCATGAAAAGAAGAGACGTTAAGTTAACTCCCCCTGTATACATTCATTACATGGAGAAAGGATGACTAGATCCTAACCCACATAAGAATAGCATACAATATATGGACAGAGATGTTAAGCTCCCCCTGCACATGTGTACAACTTAAAGAAGAGAGTCAAGCTCCTAAATAAGTAAAATACACTCAATATGGATTTATATATGGAGGAGATGTTAAGTTCCCCTTGCATATAAGCAATACATATCAAACAAATTTTGAAAATTTTGAAATTACTTTTAAAACAAATTTTGAAATTTCTTGAAGACAACAAAATGAATTATGATACCAATGAAATCAAATTGTAGTTGACAAAATAAATGTTGGTATTACTTGTAGATAAATAAAAATTTTAAGATATCAATAATAGATTTTGATACCAATTAAAGATAAAACATGAAGTACATTTTGATAACAAAATAATACCAATTGAAATCAATGCATGAGCTTGTGAAAATACCAATTATCATTTAGAATTAAAATCAAGCTTAGCATAAACAGCTTGTACTTTAAAACATGTGTGGTCAATGTAAAATAAGCACAATCAAAATCATATATATGTATGTATGAAAATAGAAATACCACTTGAATTTAGTGCATACATATATAGAAAACTAATAAGACTATACAAAAAAAATAAAATACCATAAAAATTATGTGTATAACTCATATCATCCACCCTTATCTTGCACATGTTAAAAAGATGTTCAATAAACCACAAGGCATGATCGCCCATCCAACCGCCTTTAAAGGGTAGAATTTTTGAAAATAGTTGTAAATTGAAAACACTACCAAATGAAGAATAAATAACTAGTTTAAAATAATTTTTAAAAAACTAGTTAAAGTTTCTTCAAACATGAAAACAGATCATATATCCCCTGAAGCATGCTAAACGCATAAGAGTTGACACTCGAAATCTATAAAAAGCTTATAAATGCTCATGAAAATAAAGTCATGAGTAAATATAAAAATGTGAGTGCACAAGAGTCATGTAAATGATATATTCATGAAAGTAAATACTAGAGCTCAAAACACAACTTGTTTGAAATTCTTTTTCTCAAAAATATGATATATCATATAGTTATGCTTGAATCATCAAAACTAGGACATACAATATACAATCAAATAAATAATTGAGTACATAAAAGAAATAGAGCATGTAAAGTATGTATCTCAAACTTACACATGTATAACACAAGTTTTAATAAAATATGCATATGAACATGATATAGACATTTAAATCAATATATGCTTCAACTAAAGCATATAAAACATGAATCCATCAAAAAGAAATGGGCATGTAAATCTATTGAAAACATAAATAATTTTTTTTTAAAAATACATGCATAGTTTAGGCAACCAATCAACTCAACTATAGACACAAAATAATACATGATAGAGTCTAGGTCACTACACTAGCATATAAATAATAAAAATATTTTTAAACAAGGAGGAAGAAATAGTTACCAAAATTGATGTAGCTAAATCATTTATCTAAAAACAAAAGGTGGTCCTCTCACCATGCTTCTTTGATAGTGATTCATCCATTCAGTTTGATTTTAAGCTTGAAATGCATTCACCACCAAGACATCAAGCCTCTCACGTTTTCGTGAGAGTCCACACCTACATCAAAAATAAGTGGTGGAGATTTTGGTACCCATATTTTTTGGGTCACGAGGGTTAGAAACAATAGGAACCCAAACATTCTTATTTATAAAATTTAATAAATTTATTCAATCAAAATAAAATTTTGCTAATGGCCTTTGCGATCGCAATGTGTACATTTGTACACTCTAGCATGCATATGAGTGGTGTGAGTATGAGCATGGTGTGCATATGTATGTCATAGGGTGTATGCATGAATATGTGAAACTTGTTTCTTGCGAAATATAGATTCTAACTATTATGATTATGCACATTAGCTCAAAGTGGAGTCTTAATAATCAATGTTCTTCTTCAAAATACATATATTATTTTCAATTTTAGAAGAAGAGACATAAGCATGGAAACAAAATTTTTCTTTTTAGAAATGGAAATCTTTTCTTTTTCAATTAAAATAATTTTCTTTTTCTAAGATTTATTTTCATTTAAAATAATTTCCTATTCCTTTTCCACCAAAATAACATGGTTTTTCAAAAATTCATTTTCATTTGAAATAATACTCAATTTTAAAGAATCATTTTAATTAAACAAAGAATTTTTTTTCTTTCTTCAATTTTTCATTTTCAATTTCTAATAAACCATATTTCTTAAGAAGTTTTTGACAAAAGGATGCAAGCTTATCATAAGGCACGTTGATATCTTCTTCTATCTTTGATTCAGAATATATCTCAAGGGGGTCATCCCCTTGGACCATGTAACACATGTTGGAAGTATCACTTCCTACATCCGAGTCACTCCCCATATAGTATTGCTTTTGTTCACCATGACAGATAAGAGTGTCCATACTATAAAAGCCAAATCAAAGTTAGAAACCTAGATAAATATTCATCATTTAGGGTTGATGGATTGACTTTAAAGCATAAATGGCTTTTGTGTTGGCCTCAAGATGTTTGCCATTTATAAAATATGAATACTTAATAGTGGCAAAATAGAAATGAATTTCTAAAGCCTTAAGATACATAGACATCTTAACTTTCCAATTTTGAAAGTTAAGAATGTCAAACAAGGGAGATGACATGAAATCCATGAGTGTGTGTTCAAATATAATGATTAGATAAAATGATAATCTTTAACTCAAGGCTGTTACACCCAAATTAAGAGCATCAAGCTCTGATACTAATTGTAAATTACCTAGAGGGGGTGAATAGATGACAAGCTAATCAAATGCAAAACTAATGTGGAATTAAAAACTGGTTATACAAACACATAAAATATAATAAAAGAGTGTAGCCGAATTTCCGATGAAGGCTCTGAACTATCTCCTCAAGATTCCTCTAAATTAAGTGTTGAAGTGTCACTAAAACTCTCTTGGTTGAATATAAGTATGAGGAAAAAAAACAACCCAAGTGTATATATATATCAATTTAGCACAAATATCTAGCATATAAAGAGATGAACAATATAAGCATGCAAGATATATAAACAAAAGTGAGAGAGAGAGATGAGCAATCGCAAACACGGGAGAATTATTTCGAGGTTCGGCACACTTGCTCTACGTCCCTACCTTCAACACTATAAAGAATTTCCACTAGAATTGATCCTGCAAGATCACTCAGTATCGCAATACCTACAATGAGCTCTATCAAGAACTCTTGGACTCACAAGTCCCTTACTTTTTCCCGCAAGAAAAACACACGATAACCTATAAGATCGCCGAGGCCGCAACCTTTACAATTCCTCAAAATAGAAGGTGAAACACACTTGGTGATCTCAACACTTGATCACCCTCAAACACCCTCACAAGCGAAGCTCCTATAAGATAAATATGACTATAAAAAGCTCAAGCTTGTGTGAGAAAAAACAAGATAGATGTGAAAGTGAAAAACTCAAAGAAAACCATTTGAAAAAATCAAGAGAATTACTCTTGATAAACACTCTTTTAATATGAAAGTTTATCCTAAAAACTTGTTGAAAAACTTTTGTTGGAGAAGAAAAAATGGCTCTTGAAAACTCACCAAAAATCTTACCTAAAACTTGTCAAAAGATCCCTTATTTATAGGGGAAAAAACTAGTCTTATGGCTTAAACTCTAGCCAGAATGGCCTATCAGTCGACTGCCCGACCGACCAACGGTCAAATTTCTGACCATTGGAGTCTACGGTCGACTGGGCGGTCGACCGACCACAGACCCAGTCTATTTAGTAGGTAAGCTTTGTGTAATATCCCTAATTAGAAATAGTGTATTTTTATTTTTCTAAGTATTCATTTTGATTTACTAATTATTTTATTATTATTATTTTTAATCAACTTAATTTATTGTTCCCCTTCTTGTGATCATTTTCATATTAAATTTACAAATTATCTTGAGATACTAAATATCCATTTGGCATTAAAATATTATTAATATTAATTGTTGATATTGGTAGAAATTGCTACATTATTATTTCATTTTGATTATTAGTAATTATTATTAGCATTTTTATTATTATTGTTATTGTTAACCATTAATCTTTATTAATTATTATTAGTAGCAGTTAATATTATTATTTGTATAATTGTTGTTGTTATTATTATTATTCTTATTATTATTAGTATTGTTATTAATATTATGGTTAATTATTGACCTTGTTAATATTAGGATTATTATTTGTATTCTTTTAATCCTATACTCTTGACCCTTACCCACTACCTTTTTATCATAACCCATTATCTAATCCATAACCAAACTCCATTACCCGTTATCCTCTTTGATTCTATACCCAATAACCTTATTTTAAATTCAAACCCATTAGTCAAGCCCATACCCTCAAACCCATTATCCATTGAGAACCCATAACCTAATATCTCTACCCGCAACCCGAAACCCAACCCAATATCTTTCTCTCCCTTCATATAAACCCTCTTTAACTAACCTAATCCCTACCCTAATCTATCTCCTTCCAATCCAGCCGCCAACACAGCCGCGCACCTCACCTCCACAGCCGACAACACTTACCACCTCACCCTCCTTTGCACTGCCAACCAACCCCACGCACAGCCAACAAGAGCCCAACAACCCCGAGCCATGCCTTCTTCCCATGTCAGGCCAACATCAGCCCAGACCTACCTCCTCTTGCCGTAAGTTCCTCCCACCAGCATGCGCATGGCATGCTGAGCCCTTGTGTGCCTCTCCTTTCTTTGGACAAGCCATAACCATGGATCAATTCTCCCACAATCATGAACACTATGTACCCCTCTCCATGGCCTTTCTTCTTACCGTCGGGACCCCCGGACCACTCCGCGGCAACCCGATCTACTTCGTGGACACTTCGATATTCCGTTGACATCCTCTGTGGCCTCTGCGGGAGCCTCAGTGGGCCGTGCGCATGCCTTATCGTGAGTCCCATTCCCTTCTCTTTCTCTTTAATTTTTGTGTGCATGTTTTTCTCCCTCTCACCATGTATGCAAGTCTCTATTAATATATAAGTTAATATGTAAGTGCCTATAATAAGTGCATTAATATATTTGTGTTTAAATGTGTAGGCATGTGCGTGAATGTGAGTGTTCATGTGTGGGTTATATTCATATGTGTTAGACATCTTACTCCGAGCCATTTTTCGTCTCTCCTTGTGTCGCCATGGATCACCGTCGGCGAGCGCGAACGCACCCACGCCCTTCACGGCGATATTCTCTATCCAACGACATCCTCCGCGGCCCCGGACGCCTCCGCAGAGCCTCCGTCGGTGCGCCGCAAATCACCCCGTTGCTTGAGTAATTCCCTCTCTCTTTCTATTTCTTTCCATTTCATATTATATAATGTTTGCATAGGGTAATGTTGTAATTTGAAAGTATAAATATGTGTGCATGGACATGGATGTGTGCGTGAGTTTGGGTATGGTTGCGTGAGCATGAATGAGTAGATTATGAGTATTTATAGATGTATGTATGTATGTATATAATGTATTATGTAAGTATATGTGTATACTTGTATATGTATGTGTACATGGGTGTACTCGAATGTGTCCGTGTGCATGTGTGAGTGTTAATCGTGTATTTATATTTATATGTATGTGTTGGTTGCGTGCTACAGCATTTCGGATTTGTTCGGTGAGATCCGAACCCAGCTACAGGAGACCCGGATCTGATTCGGATTCGTGCTCGTTGTGGACCGATTCAATGGCGATTTGAAGACTGTTCCATGGGATGATCCGTAAATCAGTACCAGTTTGTGCAGTAAAATCCAGACGGCGATTTGGTTCCGAAACTGCGTCATTTCATGTGAGTATTCGTTCTTGTGCATTTCCTTATTTACCGTTGTTGGTATGCATTACATGTTACTATTATCATTTCATGTGACTTTCTGTTATATTTTACCAGTTTGATTACTTTTACCACTTCATGAGATATTTATGATTGTTCACTTTAATTACATAGCTGATATGAGCTTATATCAGTATCATTTCATGTGTTGGTAGTTTAGTGTTATTGGTTTAGGCCTAGTTTTGATGTACCTTAGACAGTGACTCATTTCGATCCACTAGTTAGTTGGCCCAGTTCATATTTGAGGACAGATGACTTATTTCATGTAGAGTACTTCTCAGACTTGTTATTCTTTCATTTGGTAATAACTTAGGTGATGATTCATTTGGGTATTGATGACGGACTTGTTATGATGTTAGAGATTGAATTTTTTGATGCTTGGATCAATATATGGACTTAGTTGGAGTTTGAGTCGAACTGGGATTTATATTATTTACATTAGATATTGATCAGTATTTAGATGTGACTAATTTAGTTGGATTGTGATTTGGATCGATCTTGAGTTAGAGTTGATCTGAAATTTTACATTCTTTATAACGAAGCCTGATCTGCATTAAGATGGGATTGACGTAGCTGGATTTATAGTTGTGAGTATTTGGGATTTATTTAGATGATATTTTGTTGATGTTGAGTATCAGGAGTAGATATTCTAGACCATATATTGTTTGAGGATGAGTCCCTTACTTCGTTATAATTTTGCTATCTGGTGACTTGTTGATCTCGAGGACACACCATGTGCTTCATATTTAGTTATTGATTACTTCAATTAATAGAGATTGAGTTATGGTGATAGTGATCTAGTCATATCGATGATCTTATACTTCAGAGTTATCAGATAGCAGTTATCACTTTATCAGTTATTGGTGCTATTTATTTGTTGGTGATCATATAACGTGTTCAGAGTTTATAGGAGTTGGTAGACATCTGTATCAGTTACCAGTTGTTAGTGATACTTTTGTGTTAGTAGCTATATCTCCAGTACCCTATTTCAGATGTCCGATATTAGTTGTCAGCTACTCAGTTGTCAGATATCAGTTGTCAGTTGTCAGATTATCAGCTAGTATTGACATCAGCAGTTGTTGGAGATATCAGTTACTATTACATATTAAATCATATTGATTATTTATTAATAAAAGACACCATACCCCGAGGAACTGGGGTAATTGCCTGATGATGTATGTCGTGTATTTTGGAAGGACTTATTATGGTACCGAGTTGTGGGTTCCAACCATGGGGAACCAAGGTAGTACTGGCTACCTATTCATTTGTCAGTTGTCAGAGCTATGCCCGGATTATGGGCCACACTAGTTGTCTTTTTGTATGGGGTTGTGGTCTTCAGTTATTAGAGCCTTGTGGCTTGTCCTGATTCAGCGCCAGGGGTGTTAGACCGTGGTACCGGGCATGCAAGATACTCTTCCAAAACACATGCAATACATTGTCAGGCAGTTATAACAATGATAACTTTGTTTGTTATGTGAGAAAATGGTTGTGATATGGGGACACAACTAAGTACTACTACATTAGTTAGGTTAATAACAACCAACCATACTAGTGACATATGCTAGGTTACACATTCAGATATTAGTGGTTTGTTTACAGTTGTAATAGTTGTCTTATTTATTCATTCATGTTGTTATGCAGTTATCCTTTAGTTGTTTGTTTATCATGTTGTTTAGTTATCTTATATCTGTAGTTATTCTTGTTATTATTTTATGCACATTGTTTATATGCACGGGTTCTCCTCTTTACACACACTCACCAGGTCGCTTTCTGACGATCCTGGATTCGTACGTTCAGATATTGGACGCTTTGTTTCTGTTGTTCAGGTGTTCGTTGAGACCGTATGCTTCCCGAAGAGCTGGAGCTTCTCCCTAATTGATTCCGGTATTCCTATCTTTTGTCTTTCTGTTATTTCCTTATTCTCGATATATCAGATTCAATTATTATTCCAATTCTTTATTTATATGATATCATGCATGGATGCTTATATATGATATTGCAGTAATATTTATTACAATTGAGATTTATAGCATGTTTTGGGTTATTTAAGGCTTAGCGCGTATACGCGAGGTATTTTCCTTGCGAATATGCGTCGCCGACTCGTGTCGTATCTCCGCTCCAGCATATTTTGGGAAGCAGGACGTGACACTTTGAGCATAGTTTTGAAGCCTAAAACATCAGAATTTGAAAATAAGTAGATAGGAAGAATTTGTAGATATTTAAGTGTTCTTTCTAATACAACTTAAATCAAATTAATTTCATTTCAGAGTGGAAAGGTATTAATAAAATACTGAAAGGTGTTAAATTAGAAACTGTAAACTGTTTTCAGAATAAGAACAGACTATATTTAATATTTTAACATTTGAATCAGAAAATGCCTATTGAATAAGAAATGTATTCCTGAGAGTTATCTTTAAAATACAATTTAAATTATATTGATTGAATATAAAAATAAGAAGTTATGACCAGAATACTATAAGGGTATTGGAGCAAATTAGTAGAACAGTCGGCCGCCCGGTCGACCAAGCAAACTCGAGAGCCTACACTCAGTCGATCCACCAGTCGATCGGTCGATCTCTACTACGGTCGGTCGATCGAGCTCATGTCACATGGACTTGTGCACGTCTTGTGCACGCGATCGACCGAGCCTTGCTTCAGTCGACCGGTCGGTCGACCGCCAGCAGCCCAAAAAAACAGTTTTAACAACTTTTAAAATGCATCTTAAATTCCATTGATCTTGAAGTTGAAAAAATAAGATTGCAAGTCCTCATTAATAGTCTGATATCCTCATATAGCTCATGGAACATCATGATTTTGTGTTGAGCTTGAAGTTGAAAAACTCTAAGATTCCTTTCTGTCTAGATCAGATGGCGAAAAGGATGGAGGAGGTGAAGAGGAAGGGAGAAGGCAGGGGCGATGGCTTAGCCTCCTTTCCGCTCTCTCTCCTTCCTCCCTTCTCCTCCTCGCTACCAGATCTTATCCAACTTTATGTGATTAGATTTTCAACAGTTATGGGACTAGATCATAGATATTACACACACACACATACAATAAAAGAACAAATTTATATGAAATAGCCAACTTTTCGTTCCACTCGACTAAAAATAATCTAAGCGCATGTTGAGCGCTTGAGCTCCCCGCCTGAGCCTCCAATTCTTATAATCTATTATTGTGATTGAAATCTTGAAGGAAGAAAGAGATGGTAGAAGAATAACACTCTTCTAATATCTATATCTACCTATATAAATAGAACAACACTTGGTCTTATCTAGCTGTTATGTGACTAGATTTTCAAAAAGAAAAATCTGAGAT
This sequence comes from Agave tequilana, assembly GCA_038442645.1. Classification (NCBI taxonomy): domain Eukaryota; kingdom Viridiplantae; phylum Streptophyta; class Magnoliopsida; order Asparagales; family Asparagaceae; genus Agave; species Agave tequilana. Next base: position 423,055 of record JAVJIF010001341.1, on the reverse strand, counting down.
GATCTTATTCTCCCACTAGAGAAAATCTGAGAGGATAAGATTATATGTGAGAATCAAATTTCACACAGAAGATCTAAAGTGGGTGAAAAAAAATGAATAGAAAAACTAAGTGAATGATAATTCCCAATAACAGATCTCTATAAATAAAATCTTATAGATATTTATTAAAGAGATTACATTGGATCATAATCAAGATTTAAACCACTTATTAAAGTTAGGCAAAAATGGGATGAAAGTAAGCTTAATTTATCATATGATTAGCTTAATAATTAATATAAGTCATGACTAAATAAATTATTCCGTTTTATTGATCCCTTTATTAGCTAACACCCAGTGTTGACTCATAATTAACACTCAACCCATATGTACATTAGGAAAATTTGGGATAATGCAAATCTAATTTGCATCAATACCCTGACCAGAAATTTAGACTAGCCCAAATTAGCTAATTACTTATTATAAGTGTACATCCAAAAATATTGGTTATTGGATTCCATGTTGAGAATCTCATAAGATCCTAATAATGTTTGTTTGCACTTAATTTGCTGCTTTTGTAGTTTGATAATTTAATCACATTACATTAGTAAATCAAAGCACATTCATTCAGTATAGGACCTATCATGGATCTCTCAGGTCCAAAGAAAATATCACATATAAAGAACTTGTCTTCATAGTCAACCTATCAATGCATTCTTAATGCAGCCAATATATTAATGCAATATCTCATCTTGTATCACGAGAAACATGATAGTCATAAAATCATTATATGTATATAGCAAGTAATACAATTAAGTTCTTCCAAACCTAATTTTAGTTGTGACATTATGTTTAAGATGCAAGGAAACTAAATATCCGATCTTATATAATTTCATCTTAATGATTGTAGGATATTTATATAATGCATCCTTTAGATCTTGGTATTTAATTAATTATCTCATTGAGATGAAATTGTACAGAGAATTCAACCGTAAGAGACTTGTAGACCAAATTAGTGTGTGTAACATAGCTTGGAAACATATAGATACAATTTTAGTTAGATTGGTTGTTCAAGTAGGAGTTAAAATTTGCTCCTAGCTTACTATTAAAGTCTGTAAATGCATTAGAGCTTGAAGAGTGAAAATTGTATGTTACGTTTGAAAATAGACATATGTATTTGTACAAGTTATTGATTGTGTGCGTTTTTCCAGCAGCCTTTTTATCTTGTGATGATTGCTCAATGTCCAGGATTTAAGCAGTCCATGATACATTTACTAATAGAAGATTCAAGAGTTTTTTGTCTCGTTCCTCGGAATAAATATGAAAAATTCTAAGGTATCAGTTTTCTCTCCCCATTTTATCACCATAATAAGAGCATTTTTTTTTTAAAAATTCATTTTTGGATTTTAATTCGACAAAAGGACCTCCCCCAAAAATAAATTGCGAAATTGACCTCTTTTCTTCCACGTCGGTTCAAACGTAGGCAGAGCACTATTACTGTTCCTCTACTTCTGCTTTTTTTTTTTTTCCTTCTTGATTTAGATTCAAATTACTAACTCAGAACCTAAATTTTATGCCAATTTAGGTCCTGAGTTGGCAACCAGAACCTAAATTTTGTGCAAGTTTAGATTTTGGATTGGTGACCCATAGCCCAAAAAACTAGCCCAAAATCGCAACATTCTATGTTACAGATAAAACGAGTTTTAGCTTCACATGACATACAAGTGGCCTATATGAGATCATGATCATAATGTTGTACCAGTAAATGAGTGAGGATGTAGGTGTATTGCTAAATTCATTTCCGCACATTAAAATTGTTGAGTTGTATGTGGAGAAAGATTTGATAAGCTATCGATTACGTGAAGGTCATAAAAAATTCTCACGTATGCTTGACTTGGATAATGAATTAACCACCTTCATGTCACGGTACAACACGTGCCACATATAGATGAGAGTTAAAGATTTTTGGCGTATGATACGTGAGTAACTCATGGGTTTTGTTATCCACACAATTGTCTTTCTAATATGATATTAGATGCAACTTATCTAACTTTTTATGAATAGTTCTAATGACTTCATGCAAGGAGAAGTGATTTATGATAATATGCCAAATATTGACTTGAATTTTGGCGTGCAATCTTACCGTACATAGCACCTTATTTTTCTTTATAAGCTCCAGAAGTAGACTTAAATTCACTCTGCGTGACATGGATCGAAGAACAACAAAGTATACAATTCTAAATAGTAAAAACTGTAGCTAGTACATTTGACATTGGAGACAAGAATCATCAATTTTTATTAATATTTCTTATATCATCTTACCTAATGTAAGTATTTATATGATATCAGAGACATTGTGAAAACATCTAATTTCTCACTCAATGCAGTGCCAAAAACTGCGGGTCCCTCTAGGGTTGTACTATCTGTTATTCATCTTGCATCAGTGCACAATGAAGTAGGTGATGATGATGAGGTGAGGAGGGGGAGAACAATGTGGTGCAAGAAAATAACATGCATGTTGCAGCCTGAGTAGATGATGATGGCACCTAATGGGTTCATATTGCAATGCCAATAATGATTATGTTGAGATTGAAGACCTGCCTTTCGATGAGTTTCTAAATGAAGAGTGGATTAATGCAAGCGTTCTGGATAATATTATTGCTCATCACAATATAACTGATGACCCTTCTTTAAGTGATGATTTGAATGTCGATGATATATTTGAGTCAAAGGCGAAACTACAACAGACTGTTAATGAATGGTCCATCAAATTTTGGTGACGTTCAAGCCCGTCAAAACCAATAGAACTTGCTACACCCTATATTATGACACTAACAAGAAAGATCGTGGTCATATGTGCCCATTGAGGCTCCATCCTTCTGTACCAAAACACGGAGGTGGATACTTTGAGATTAAACATTTTGTGAAAGATCATAAATGCTACAATTCAACACTTCAATTGAATTATCATCAAGCAATAAAAGGGTTTATTTGCAATATGATTAAGCCCATGTTGAAGAATAATCTTGATCTAATACCAGCTCAAATTAGGACTTTTATTCATGACAAATTCTACATATGAATCAAATATGACAAGGCATGGACTGCTAAAAAACCAACCCATGCACCATAACTTATTATGAACTTAATCATTATGGTCCAAGAATGACTCGTTCTGTCATGTATGTTGGGCATTTGGATCATCTTAGAAGATTTTCCTTATTGTCGCCCGCTCTCGAGTATTGATAGTACTCGTATGTATGAAAAATATAAAGGTACTTTGCTCATTGCAACTTGAGTGGATGCAGATGGTGAGCTCTATCCATTGGCCTATGCAATTGTAGGAGGTGAAAATGAAGTAAATTAGACATAGTTCTTGTCTTATATTTAGCACTTTTATATCGAGTGTGCATCAAAACATGACAATCACTTTTATCTCTGATCGGATAAAAAGATTACCGAATGCACTTAAAATTGGTTGCCCTACACCATATAGTCATCGATTTTGTTTGAGGCATATTAGAGCTAACTTCAAGAAAGAATTTAAAGACAAAGACTTGGAGAACTTGTTCTGGGAGGCTGGAGTTGCAAAAGATCCACCAATGTATGATGCTAAAAGAAGAAACTAAAAGAGTCTTGTCTACCAGCAAATACTTAGATTGAAACTAGTTTGATGAAATAAGAATGCCACTGAGCATAATCAAATGATGGAGGAAACGGTTTTGCATCATGACTACAAATTTCTCAAAAAACTTCATTGATGTTCTTAAGAGAGCTCAAGCATTGCCAATACAAGCTTTAATTGCAAAAATATTTTACCCTTAATTACATACTTTTGCACTCGATGAAAAGATGCCAAAAGACGGAGAATTGGGATGTTTGATTGATTGCCTTTGTGTGAAACTAAATTTGGTATATGTAACATATATGATCCTAAATTATAAGCCGTGAAGTACTTGATAATAGAAAAATATGTGTATAAGCTTCACAAAGACAATATATGACTAGTGTACGACTAATTAGTTCATGAAATTGTTGGAATATGAAGAATATATACGTGAATATTTGAATTGAATTACGGCGAGATCTATTGATCGAATCAATTGGATGGTGGTTGGAGTGTGTTCTCCTTCCAATGGTGATGAACGTGGTATATTCACATGTTCAATTCCGACTTCGAATGAATGAGATATTCAAGTCTAAAGATTGCCTAATACAAAGTTAAAATGGGACTAAAGATAGCTAAAAGCATTTAGTCCCACATTGGCCATGGGATGGAAGTTCGTAGTATTTAAATAGAGAAAATTGAGAACAAAGGGCGTGCCCTTTGGGTACTTGGAGTTTTCTCGCGCGATTGGGAGGGAACTATGCCCGCACATGCGCGCGCGCGCCGCCGGTGCCGGTGCCGGGCCGGGTCCGGGTCTGGGTTCGGGCTCGGGTTCCCTACCCAGCCTGGTTCTTCGCTAACGGCTGTCTGAAAACTGTCTGTGCGGTTAACCGCTGCAACTGTTGGATAATTGCGGACCATAATGCCCCTCCTGGAGCGCTATAAAAAGCGCTCCAGTTTCTCATTTTAAACACACCAAAACGAAAATCTCCTCTCTCTCTGAGTTCTGAACTTGAAGTGAGTTACTGTGTTCTGAACTGGGAAGTAGAGTTCTAAAGTAACTTCCAACGAGAAGTGGGAAAGTCAGTTTCCGAAGCAACTTCCAAAGGAGATTCTGCAAAATTCGTTCTGAAAGAGGGCTCAGAAAATTCAACAGATTCTTAATAGAATTGTTGTCTGAATCTGGGACTTCCGAAGAAGAATATTCTCCCGAAATTTGTCTTTGTCCTGCTAGAATATTCTTCAATCTTAAAGGCAAATATTCTCCCGAAATTTGTCTTTGTCCTGCTGCTTTAACCATCATGTGAAGGTACTGGTTAACTACGATTCGACTGTACGATGATTTGGTAGTGCTGTCCAAATACCATGAAGGAGTATTGTATCTTGGGAGACCAGCGTCCAGTAACCCGTTAGCACCGGTGCGGGGACGTAATTGTCTTAAGGAGATCGCTCTAAGCGTACCTCACTCCAAGTACTGTATAAGTGAATTAATTTCTTTATACAGGGGATATGCTGATATTCAGTATATTTTGACTGATTTAGATTCAGTCTAATTGGTGTTTAACCAAGGAAAGAAATTGAAAGGTGGTTCTTAAATTAAAGAACGTTCTCTTGAACGGAAAACCTCCCACCTGATATTTGTCGACCAGGCCAATTAGATTGTTGATATTTCAGTGATCTTGAATAGTTATCAGATTGATTCCTGTTAAGCAGAAACCAACAATCTTAAGACAATTATTGTATTGAAGTTTCTTACTTCTGTTCTGCTTGAACTTGCAGAAAATGTCTGAGACTAATCAAGATAGCTCTGCAAGGCACCAAACATGCAGCTACAAGCTTTGATGCCTACTCCACTTCCTAACCCGAAGCCAGAGAAGCCAGGAAAATTTGACGGCACAGAATTCAAGAGGTGGCAACAGAAGATGCTCTTCTACTTGACCACTCTTCATCTGGCCAAATTCCTACAAGAAGATCCACCAGAACCCGGAACTGATCGGGACTCAGTCCTTGCAATCGATGCATGGACTCAAGGTGACTTCCTTTACCAAAATTATGTTTTAAATGGACTGGATGACTCTCTTTACAATGTCTACAGTCCCATCACAACGGCAAAGAAGTTATGGGCCAGTCTTGACAAGAAGTACAAGACTGAGGATGCTGGTACCAAGAAGTTCGTTGTAGGACGATTTCTGAAGTACAAAATGGTGGACAGCAAGACTGCAATCAGTCAGGTGCAAGAGTTCCAACTTATCTTGCACGAGATAGAAGCCGAAGGTATGATTCTACCTGAAACCTTTTAGGTTGCTACTATCGTGGAGAAACTCCCACCTGCGTGGAGAGATTTCAAGAACTACCTGAAGCACAAGCGAAAGGAGCTGAAGTTGAAAGATCTCATTGTGAGGCTTCGAATGGAGGAGGACAATCGAAAGTCCGAAAAAAGGAGCAGTAAGAACTCCTATGAAGCCAATGCCAATGTGATCGAAGACTCAAAGGGGAAAGCGTCTACTTCCAAAGGCTTAAAGCGGAAGAAGACTTCTCAGGGGTACAAAGGCAAGGTCCAAGACGACAAGAACATGCGCTTCAAGGGAACCTGCTACATCTGCAACAAAGAAGGGCATAAGGCGAATCAATGTCGCAGCTATCTCAAAAAGAACAAGAAGAACCATGCACAGGCAAACTTGACCGGCCATGCATCGCCAAGCCTTTCAGCTGTGGTGTCAGAGGTGAATCTGACAACCAACAATAAGGATTGGTGAGTAGACACTGGGTCTACTCGGCAGATCTGCTCTGAGAAATTATTATTCTCTGAATATCAAAAACTAGAGCAAGATGAGCAACTATTCATGGGAAACTCAGCCGTCTCAAAGGTTGAAGGAAAAGGCAAGGTCATTCTGAAGTGGACATTGGAAAAGAGCTTACTCTGAACGAGGTGCTACATGTTCCAGATATCCGCAAGAATTTGATCTCTGGATCAATACTTAGTAATAAAGGATTTAGAATACTTTTTTAATCATATATATTTGTACTTACTAAGAGAGGGATGCATGTGGGAAAGGGTTATCTTGTTGGTGGACTTTTTAAAGCCAATGTTGCAGTTGTAGATAAAAAGTCTGTGTATTTATACCCGAAGCTTATAAATAAAGGAAAATCTTCTGTTTATTTGCTTGAGTCTCCTATTTTATGGCATGCTAGATTAGGGCATGTAAATTACAAGTCATTAAAGAACTTGTCTAATCTAGGATATATTCCTAAACTTAACTTGGAAGAAATTCGCAAGTGTGAGATTTGTGTTGAGGCCAAGTTGGCGAAAATTTCATTTCACTCAATAGATCGAAATACAGAACCTTTAGGGTTAATTCATAGCGATCTGTGTGACTTGAAGTTTATGCCAACTAGAGGGGGTAAAAAGTATTTTATTACTTTTATTGATGACTGTACAAGATACTTTTATGTGTATCTTTTAAACAGTAAGGATGAGGCAATAAATATGTTTATAATATATAAAGTCGAAGTTGAGAATCAACTCAATAAGAAAATTAAGATTCTAAAATCCGATAGAGGCGGAGAATATGAATCAAATGATTTTAGTGAGTTATGTGCTAAATTTGGTATAATCCATCAAACAACAGCACCATATACTCCTCAGCAAAATGGAATTGCTGAACGGAAGAACAGAACTTTGAAGGAAATGGTCAATTCCATGCTCGCAAGTTCTGGAGCTCCGCAGAACTTGTGGGGGAAAGCTCTATTAACTGCAAATTATATTCTAAATAGAGTACCCACAAGAAACTTGATCTTATACCATTTGAGTTATGGCATAGAAGGACACCTTCCTACCATTACTTCAAAATATGGGGGTGTCTTGCAAAGGTACTAGCACCATTACCTAAAAAGATTAAGTTGGAAGTAAAAACTATGGACTGCATATTCATAGGCTATGCCTTGAATAATAGTGCCTACAGATTTCTGGTTCATAAATCAGAAATACCAGATATTCATGTAACATGCTTATCGAATCTAGAGATGCTGTGTTATTTGAAGATATTTTTCCATATAAACGGGAAACAGATAATACTTCTGGGAAAAGAACACATGAGATAGCGTTTAGGGACGAAAGCCCCGAGGAACTGACTGTTAATGCGGAAACTGAACCAAGAAGAAGTCAGAGATCTAGAATCTCAAAATCTTTTGGTCCAGATTTCATAGCATACGCTATTGAAAGTGAGCCTCAAACATTTAAAGAGGCTATGTCAACCCCAAAAACACAAATGTGAAAAAAAGTTATAAATAGCGAAATAAAATCCTTACTAAGTAATCATACTTGGGAATTGGTAAACTTGCCTCCTGGCAGTAAACCAATGGGTGTAAGTGAATTTTCAAAAGAAAATTAAAACCCGATGGATCTATCGATAAGTACAAGGCTAGATTAGTAGCCAAGGGTTATCGATAAAAGGAAGGACTTGACTACTTCGATACTTATTCACCAATAACAAGAATAACGTCTATTCGGATGTTGATTGTAATTATAGTATTGCATAACTTAGATATCCATCAAATGAATGTCAAGACTGCATTCTTAAATGGTGAATTAAATGAAGAGATATATATAGAGCAACCTGAAGGATTTATAGTCAAGGGCCAAGAACACAAGGTGTGTAAATTGGTAAAATCCCTATACGGTCTAAAGCAGGCTCCAAAACAGTGGCATGAGAAATTTTGATAGTGTCATTATCAAAGATGGATTCACTATCAATGAATGCGATAAGTGTGTTTACACTAAAACAGTTAGAAATGCATGTATCATTGTTTGTCTTTATGTAGACGATATGTTGATACTTGGGACTAATATTGAAATTATTAAGTCCACTAAAAGAATATTATTCGATAGTTTTGACATGAAGGATCTGGGGGTTGCTGATGTAATTTTAGGAATTAAAATCACCAGAACACCAGATGAAATCAGTCTATCTCAATCTCACTACGTGGATAAGATGATAGAAAGATTAAAGAATCATGGGATAAAAGAGAATACAAATCCTTTTCTCCCACACGTCCACCTTCATAAGAATACAGGAACTGGAATACGCTAGTTAGAGTATTCTCAGATTATCGGAAGTCTAATGTATTTGATGAATTGCACTAGACCCGATATTGCTTACGCTGTAAGCAAGTTAAGCAGATACACTAGTAATCCTAGTGATCTACATTGAACTGCTCTACTACGAGTATTGGGTTACGTGTCACATACCAAGGAATATGCCTTGAGATATAGACAATATCCACCTGTACTTGAAGGATACAGTGATGCTAATTGGATTGCAGATTCTGAGGAATCAAAATAACTAGCGGATACGTATTTACTCTAGGAGGAGCAGCGGTATTTTGAAAATCTTCTAAACAAACATGTATTGCCCGTTCCACTGTGGAATCAGAATTCATAGCCTTAGATAAGGCCGGAGAAGAAGCAGAATGGCTTCGACAATTCTTGGAAGATATACCATTATGGCAAAAGCCAGTGCCAGTTATATGTATACACTGCGATAATCAAGCAATTATATCTAGGGCACAAAATATTATATATAACGGTAAGTCTAGATATATTCGTCGTAGACATAATACTGTGAAGCAGTTGCTCTGAAATAGAATTATCTCTATTGACTTTGTATCGTCAAAGGATAATTTAGCGGATCCGTTTACTAAAGGTTTAAGTGGAGAGCGTATAAACTGCGCATCGAGGGGAATGGGTCTAAAAGCCTAACCTTACCGAGTCAGCTTAATGGAAACCTCACTTAGCGACTTAAGATCCCACGGACTAAGTTCAAGAGGAAAAACTAGTTATGATTGACTCAGCAAGTAAGCACTTGGGAGCTTGACTCCAATCCATTCCTAAGGTGCACATAAGTGCTTTTCTACAAGTGGATTAAGGATAAGCTTAATGCTTTAATGATGCCTATATCTTGTTACTAAACAAGTGGAGTAGAGTAGACTACTCTTAATAGGACGATCACCTATGTGAGTATAGAGTTGGGTCGGCTCTTTGGGAATTTCTATGGAGGCTGTTATTCCCTAAAGATACTCTCTGAAACCAAGAATGTTCAGGGCCAAAACGGACACAACCAAGAACCAAAGTTGATTTGGAAAGTCACTGTGTGAAGCTTGTTGACTTGGCTTACAAAAACGCTAACAGTTCAAGACCTAGTTCACTGTTTAGCCAGTAAGTCTGATAAAGCTTTCGCTATGGAAGGTTCAAGATCTAGTTCACCTATCCTGATGCAGTTTCTTTTCTAAAGTACCTTTCACAATAGAGTCAGTCTCTTTGTGTGTCATTTCCTTGAATCTCCATTCATTGTGGGGGATTGTTGGAATATGAAGAATATATATGTGAATCTTTGAATTGAATTACGGCGAGATTCGTTGATCGAATCAATTGGATGATGGTTGGCGTGTGTTCTCCTTCCAATGGTGATGAACGTGGTATATTCACATGTTAAATTCTGACTTCGAATGAATGAGATATTCAAGTCTAAAGATTGCCTAATTCAAAGCCAAAATGGGACTAAAGATAGCTAAAAGTATTTAGTCCCACATTGGCCATGGGATGGAAGTTCGTAGTATTTAAATAGAGAAAATTGAGAACAAAGGGCGTGCCCTTTGGGTACTTGGAGTTTTCGCGCGCGATTGGGAGGGAACTATGACCGCACATGCGCGCGTGCACCGCCGCTGGCGGCAGCCGGCCGACGCGGGCTCGGGCTCGGGTCTGGGTTCGGGTTCCCTACCCAGCCTAGTTCTTTTTGAATCAAGTCTCATGGGTATGGGTTGCGAGCATACCCGCTCCGCTACCCGAACCAGACCCGCTCCGCTCCGGATCCAAACCACCCGCCAACGGCTGTCTGAAAATCGTCTGTGCGGTTGGGCGGTTGGACCGAACAGTTGTAACGGTTCAGACCGAACCGCTGCAACTGTTGGATAATTGCAGACCATAATGCCCCTCCTGGAGCGCTATAAAAAGTTCTCATTCTAAACACACCAAAAACGAAAATCTCTTCTCTCTCTGAGTTCTAAACTTGAAGTGAGTTACTGTGTTCTGAACTGGGAAGTGGAGTTTTGAAGTAACTTTCAAGGAGAAGTGGGAAAGTCAGTTTTCGAAGCGACTTCCAAAGGAGATTCTGCAAAATTCGTTCTGAAAGAGGGCTCAGAAAATTTAACAGATTCTTAATAGAATTGTTGTCTGAATCTGGGACTTCCAAAGAAGAATATTCTTCAACCTTCCTTCTTCCTCTACAGTGGTGCTTCTCCAAAGTAAAGCCAAATATTCTCCCGAAATTTGTCTTTGTCCTGCTGCATCAACCATCCTGTGAAGGTACTAGTTAACTACGGTGATTTGGTAGTACTGTCTAAATACCGTGAAGGAGTGTTATATCTTGGGAGACCAGCGTCCAGTAACCCGTTAGCACCAGTGCGGAGGACGTAATTGTCTTAAGGAGATTCGCTCTAAGCGTACCTCACTCCAAGTACTATATAAGCGAATTAATTTCTTTATACAGGGAATATACTGATATTCAGTATATTAAGACTGATTTAGATTCAGTCTAATTGGTGTTTAACCAAAGAAGGAAATTGAAAGGTGGTTCTTAAATTAAGGAACGTTCTCTTGAACGGAAACCTCCCACCTGATATTTGCCGACCTGGACAATTAGATTGTTGATATTTCAGTGATTTTGAATAGTTGTCAAATTGATTCCTGTTAAGCAGAAACCAACAGAAATTACTTTGGTCCTAATATATAGTTGAGACATATATGTTCCAATAAATGAAGTATTGTGATTATGAAATCTTGGAGCTAATAATTTATAAAAATATTGAATGATCGATACCACTAAGAATAGACAACCAATAACTTAACTATATGTTATTTAAGCATGTATTCACATATAACTAATTCTCGGTAATCTTGCTCATTGAGCTTTCAAGCTCACTCCGGTATTTTTCTTCTCTTTCAGGTCATGGTAAGGATAAGAGTCAAGCTTAAACCCTCTCGAGCTGTAAGGAGGACCTGAATCAAGCATTGTGAAATACTTTCGTTTATTCTAAAATTGTTTCTTTTTATAAGTGATAACCGAGCTGTATTTTTGCATGTATATATATAGTTGGACTAGTGGATGGTAGACTAGCTGGAGTATACTAGCTTTATAATTTAAGTCAAACTTGAATCTTATGGATATATAGACTCTTTGTATTAGTATGCAACTTGGACAAATATTGGTGATGATCTAGTTGTACAATGTGATGGTAGTGTAGTTGATATGTGTGTGTGTGTGTGTGTGTGTGTGTGTGTGTGTGTGTGTGTATAGACTTGTGTAGTTCCGAAAGGATTTAAGCCCTAATCTTTCCCACTCAAATACCAACATTTGACATTCAAATACAAGATCCACTCTGTTGAAGTTGATCTATATTCTTTAAAGTAATTAAAAATAAAAAATCAAGCGTTTTAAATACTTTTTACCCATCCATCAAGCGTCGCAAAATGAACGGTCGAAAGTAGTGAGTCGGTTAGATATATCTCTTTAGACATACAAATTCTCTATTCGACCATTTGATCATGATCTAAACATTTAAAATTCCTTACAAATCAATTTTTGTTAGGTTTCAAATGTTTTACACCGTTAAACTAACCAACCCACTATTTAGACCATCTATTTTTCTCCTGCTTGATGCATAGGCAAAAAGTATTTAAAATACTTGATTTTGGTTTATAGATACTTGAAATAATATAGATCAACTTCAACAGAGTAGATCATGTATTCGGATGATCTAGAGTTGTATTTGAATGGAAAGAATTCGAGCTCTACACAAGTCTCTCTCTCTCTCTCTCTCTCTCTCTCTATATATATATATATATATATATATATATATATATATATATATATATATATATATATATATATATATCTTTGAGTTGATTTGAATTATTGAGAAGTGCACTCTCGTGTATATTATTTATCTTTGTGGATGATTGAAGTATGATATTAGGCAGTTATAAGTAGACTGTTGTAAGCTGAAACTTATGTATATATATCAGGGCAGACTCTCGTTCTAAGGGAGATGCTATCAAATTTTCATTAATATCAGATAAGATTATTAATGATTTGGAATAATTAGTGTAACCCATTGATAAAAAATCTGGGAGCGTTACACGTATGGAGGAGATCGAACCCACCATCGACCGATCAGATCGAATCCGTGATAGAGCGAGGAGATCAGGGCCAAGAGGGAGCCAGGAGATAGATTTCGAGGTGGAGGGAGGAGATCGAACTCACCACTAGCTAATCAGATCAAATCTACGTCAGAGCGAGGAGATAGGGGCCAAGAGGGATCATGAGATCGATTTCGAGATGCATGGAAGAGATCGGACCCACGAGTTGTGACAGAGGAGCTCGAACCCAAGAAAGAGGAGATCAAACCCTGAGATATTAGAGACCGAATCTGAGATGCAGGGACAAGATCGATTCCAACTCTGACAGATGCGAGGAGATTGATGACAAGAGAGATACATGAGAAGGAGCTAGAAGGTGAGAAAGAGATGGAGGGAGTTGATCAGATTTGAAGACCAACAGGCACCACACTCTCTCCTGTTGGCGAAATGAAGAGGGAATAAAAATTATAAAACCACCTTGATTCTTGCGCTCCAGCTCTGTTCAGTCCATTTTTTGGCTAAAGAGATTCGGACTTTCTTCCGCCACCTAGGCTTCCAGGTAACTGCCAGTATGGAGTCTCTTCCTCCAGTAACCAAACATCAGAGCTGGAAGAAGAGCCACTCTTCCTTTCTCTTCCAAGAAAACAAATAGACCCTCGGAGAAGATACAAACAAACACTTGAGTTCCATGAAAAGGTACTCTTCATTTTGGTGCTCTTTTCATAAGACGCTCTTCTTCTTCTGCGGTCCGTGTCCACAATCCTCCAAGCTCAAAAATGTCTTCCAACAACAAACTCCTTATACAATTCTCTTTGTCCATTTACTGCAAAATAGACTGTTGGAACTACCTATAAAGCCTATACATAATGTTCTAATAATTAAAAAGTAGATTACTGCTAAGAGAAAGCTATTGCAAGAAGGGGGAACAGGAACAACTAAATTTAAATGAAAAATAAATGGAGAAACACACTAATATAAGAGTAAATTGCAAGAAAGAAACAAAACACACACAATTTAGGTCAAGAGAGAGAGAGAAGCATCCTACTCAATAACTCTCTACTAATGAAAAAAAGGAAATTATATTTTGGGAGGAGAAAATTTTCCTATTTGATTGCCGATACATATATTTTCACAAGTATCACATAATTCACAAATATCACATAATTTGTTACACCAAAATTTCTCAAGTTTCATTCATGAAAAACTATTAATTTACAAATTCAAGATGTACGACTAGGCTTGGTTTGAGTGGTGTAATAATCTTTTTCTACTTTTATCTCTTAAATAATATTTAAAAATAACATTTTAATGAAGTAGAATTAAGCATGAAGAATACTCTATTCAAATTAACTTAAAGCAGAAAGAATAAAAAATTATGTCAATTACTTCAGGAGAAACTTACAGCAGAAAGTTTTATGCTTTAGAACAAAATTAGGAAACTTATAATTTGAACAAAATAAACTTAAAACTGCAAAAACACTGGAAATTTTTAAGATAGTTTGAATAACATTAAAAAGATTTTAACCTTTTCATGAAGAAAAATTAAGCAAGAACATCACAAGGGAAAAAACAAGCGAGGGATGAAGGGAAAAAAAAATTGAACAATATACGAGCGTCCACAACACAGAAAAGTCTTATAGGAGGACTTCGACCATAGTCACAGTCCTCACAAAATGCTCTATTTTTGAGTTTATGTATAATTTGCGATCATGGTTGCAATCCTCTTTATTAGGAGATCATGATCGCAGTCCTCACAAAATGTTCTATTTCTGACTCAGTCCTCACAGAGAACTTCCATAATGAGTCGCAATCCTCATATCAATATCGCCATCATTACCAGACCCCCATCTATTTATATCGAATGATCCCTAATACTTTTCATATCTAAACACAAAAAAACTCATCGCGAGCACGAACAAACGAGATCTGCAAAAAATCGTTTAAAAAAAAAAAATCCCGCGAATTGCTCTGCGTCGGGGTCAAGTTTGAGGGGAGAGTAAAGACAGCGGCAATGGATAAAGATAAAAGAGGAAACGAAAATATATAAACAAGTGGTGGTTGAAAGGAATCGATTTATGCTAAAGTAGATGAGAATGTAGCGAATCAAATTATAACGTTGAGTTTTCTTTTCCTCCTAATTATAAAGCAAATTAGATAGATGTAGTGCAATTTCCGAGAACAAAAATGAAAATCTTATTATACAAATATCACATGACAAGGAATGATCAATTATCACACATGTCCTTTTACAACTACATAGTTAAAAGCACCAAAATATGATGGCGAAAACATTTGCTTACAGGTACACAATAAGCTCACGTGCATGCGTTCCCACACACCCTATAAGATTAGTGTATTCTTTGACGGCTCATATATTATAAACCAGCTTTTGAGCTCATAAAGTTAGTGGACATTGATACCTTGTTTGCTATAAATCAATACCAAGGTCGAGAGTTTGACAAATTAAATTACGATGAGTTTCTGTTCATGTACACTTCTCATACCAGACCTATTTTAAAGCCCTTCATCTTGGCAGGGTGAAATTTGTTTGACACTAGGATGCTTGGTATCTCAGTCCTCCATAGTAGTAAAAAGTAACTCAATAGAATTCATATTCACTAAGGGTGCATTTGGCATGGAGGAATTTATTCGGGAATTAGATTCTCATGCAAAATTTTCATGTTCGGCGTAGGCCTACTCAACATTCCCGAAAATATATGAATTCTCGTGGGAATCAAATTCTCTCATTTTGTGGGAATATAATTCTCACTGTGAAAGATGGGTGTTTTATATTCCCACCTCAGGGGAATTCATAAAAAAATTATTTCCCAAAATAACTTATTTATTCTTCTCATCTTTCATATTTTTGTCTTGTACCAATATGACAATCATTGCTGCCACCACTATAACCACCGAGTACCGGACGTTGCCGTCACCGTCGCCGCCACCGTGAACCGGTGACCATTGATTGCCGATCACCGCCACTCGAATCGCTGACCTCTGCTACCCCAATCGCCGATCGCCACAGCTGACCACTAACACCACCACTCCAATTGTTGATCACCACCATTGATCCTCACCACCAACGGATGGTTGTCGCTGTCGCAAACTGGTGACCACTGATTGTTGACCACTATTACCGCCACCTCAGGCGCCGGCTACCAACATCGACTGTCGCTACGAACCACCGATCGCCGACCCCCCAATTGCCAACCATCGTCGTCAACCGCCCACCGCTGAGCACCACTGCCACTTTCCTCTCTTCACTTATTGTCAGGTTCAGGTTTAAGACCTACTCATAAATAGCCTTAATTGTAGAGTAGTGATTAATTTTACTAACACTTTTTTTCTTTTTAATAACAAAAGTCTATACTCAAGAATTGAAGTAGGAACTTTTCGATCATCCACCCTCAAATCTAATATTATTAAGCCATAACTTTAGAGGCGATAAATTTATGCATTGATTTTATTTTATAAATTGATTATAAATTTCTCATTAAATTCTATTTTCATATAATGGATAACTGGTGCTTTACATTTTAATCATTAAGATCTTATGAAATTTTGATCTACATGTATTTGTAAAGATCGTGTTCAAATGTAATATTTTATAACTTTAATTGTACAATGATGCTCATTTCTTACATATATTGAGATTTGTGTAAATATCATTTGTCTCTTTCTCATAATTAAAGAGGACAATGAGGGTCGAATTGGTGCTAGGTGGTCCTCACCAATGTCATTATGATTTTCATAGTGGCTACCAGCTGTATTCGGATTCCATGGACCATGCAAAACACAAACACGAAAATGAGTGGTCAGTAGAAGACATGTGACTTGTGACAAAGAGAAAACTTGGCCCTCGTTATTCACTCATACGGGGTGTTTGTGTTGCATGGTCCATCAAATCCGAGCCCTTTTTTAAGAAACCGTCCGACTTCCTCTAGCAAATAGACCTTTTTCTTTTCTCCCATTTTCTCTCTCCCCCCTCTCTAAAACCCTCTCCAAATTTATGAGAGAGGAGAGAGAAAAAAGGGAAATTAAAGGAAAAAAAACTTGATCACGGACGCCATTAGAGAATCGAAGGGGGGAGAGAGAGCTCGTGGATCGCCATTGAAGGGACGTGAGAAGGAGCCCTAGAATCAGGAGGAAGGAGACCAGAAAAGGTTACAGTTTTGGCTTTCCCTCTTTTCTCTTTTCGTTTGTTTCCCCGTTATTTCAAGCGGCATTTCGTTTCTTGAAATTTTGGTATTTATTTATGCAATGCAGAAGTGAGTCACAAGTCTCTCCAGTTCTGAAGCATTTTCTTGAACCCGTGAGATTCTCAGAAGAGGAAGATGGTGAGTTCTTTATGTTCTGTACTTGTTTTTTTCCTTTTTTTCAATCATGTTTTGATAGAAAAGGGGTTTTGTTTCCCCTTTGTTTAGGACTGGATCAGTGATAGTGACGACAATGGTGATTCTGAATGCGGTACCCGTGAGGCAGTAACGGCCCCGGCTCGCAACGTAGTTAATGGCCCAGCGAAGAAAGTAATTGATTCTTTCTCTTGACTAAGGAGTGGAAAATTTCAATTTTGTAAGCCTGTACTTAATCTTAGGGATCATGGTTGGATAACACAAGCCTGTCTTTAATCACATTAATGATATCAGTCACAAACAGTATATTTAGACTTGCCTTCACGTGATGCTAAAATTCAGTATTGGGCTCATATCTACTTATGTTTAGTAGTTCTTAGAATTGGGTTTCCCAAATGTGATATACAATGCATTATTTCTCTACAGTGAATTTTACGAAACGGTTCGTATGATGTTTGTGATTCTTACCATTTGCTTGGCAGAATGCAATGTGCTCTTCTATTGGGCACAGACACAGAACTATTATAGTTTGAGACATATGGGCGCATCATGTATAGGGTGTTGTAAGAAGGTGATGTTATTTGTTGATGGATTATTCATGATAGCTGGCAATAACAACAACAACAGCTATAAAACAACAAAAACTGAATCACTTTTCCCAAAAGTTTAGTGTGCAAATGTGCTTCTCTTTGGTATAATCAGGGAACTGTTATACTTTAGAACATATGGTGCATACAATAGGGTGTTGCGAGAAGTTGGTAGTGATTTGCTAATGTTGGGTTATACTACAACAACAACAGTAGCAGCAGCAGCAACAACAACGACAACAACAGCAACAACAAATCAATATAGTTGTTATCCAGAAGACATAGGTGGACTACATGGATCATTCTTCTCCATTCAACACTTTGAACAACCACCTCTCTTTTCTAATTTAGCAAGTTCTGATCTTTCTTATTAACAAATCCATGTTAGATAAATGAAAAGCCTTTTGGTTTTCCTTTTTTTGTTTATTTAGGAATGGACCAGTGATAATGATGAGGACGGTGATTCTGGCTGGGATCCTGATGAGGGAGAAGTACTCCCTGCTCTTAATATGGTTGCTGGTTCATCAAAGGCGGTAAATTCTTTTTCTGGACAAATGATGTAAACTTCAATTTGTAATCTTCTATTCAAATTCAAATATTGATCTTGATTTACTCAGTATAATTTAAAGATCATTTCTATTAGAGACATGGTATTTACAACTCTTTGGTTGCATCGTGTTAAAAATCAGTATTAGGTTATGTTCTATCAATATTTGGTACTTAGAGTCAGCTCTTTCAACTGAGATGTAAAAGTCAGTAGACTATTAGGCTCCCAGGAATTTTGCATTAGACCAATATTTTTGTCATGCTTTTTACCATTGCGCTCAAGGAACATAAGGTGCTTCGATTAGGTATATAACAACATCAACAACTAAGCCATTTGTCCCAAGTATTTGGGGTAGACTGCATGAACCAAAAGAGAATTACGCCGGATCGGGCACATGGATTAGCTTTTTCCACTCATTCCTATCGAGTAATATGCCTTCACTAAGACCTTTGGCCTCTATATCTTGTCGTATCACCTCCATCCGTGTTTTCTTCAGCCTCTTCTGCGCTCTTTTAACTTGCCCTAATTTGATACGCTCTACTCGTCGGACTGGCGCATCTGTAGGTTTACAGCGCACATGACCAAACTATCGTAGGCGGTTTTCTCTCATATTCTCTTCTATAGGGGCTACACCTATCTTAGTACGAATATCCTTATTTCTCACGTTATCTCTTTTCGTGTTACCACACATCCAATGAAGTATGCACATCTCTGCTACACTCATCTTCTGGGCATGATATCTCTTTATAGCCCAACATTCTGTGCCATATAACAAAGTTGGCCGAATAGCAGTCCGATAAAACTTTCCCTTCAGTCATATCGGAATGTTACGATCACATAAAACTCTTGTTGCGTTTCTCCATTTCAACCAACCGACTTGGATCCTATGGTTGACATCACTATTGATTTCTCCATCCTTTTAGATAATAAAACCCAAGTACTTAAAATGACTGCTCATCGGTATTTCTTGTCCGTCTAGTGTCACAATACTATAATCTCGGATTCCCTGTTTACTGAAGTTGCACTTCATATACTCTATTTTGGTCCTATTTAATCTAAAACCTCGAGATTTTAGAGTTTGCCTCCATAGCTCCAATTTGACATTTACCCAAGCTCTCGTCTCATCGACTAGGACAATATCATCAGCACATAGCATACACCACGGTATCTCATCATGAATAGCTCTAGTAAGCTCATCCATCACTATGACAAATAAGAATGGACTCAATGCAGATCCTTGATTTGTGATAGAAAAATCACTTGTCATGCCTCCACAAGTTCTGACATTTGTCACTACTCCATCGTACATATCCTTGATTATGTTAATATGTTTGATGGGAACTCCCTTTTTCATCAATGTCCACTATAATACCTCTCTTAGCACCTTATCATAAGTTTTTTCTAAATCAATAAAGATCATATGTAAATTTCTGCTCCTCTCTCGAAATAGCTCTATAAGTTGATGAAGCAAATGAATAGCCTCTGTCGTCGATCGACCCGGCATGAACCCAAACTGGTTTTCTGATATTTTAACATTCTGTTTTAACCTGTGTTCAATTACCCTTTCCCAAAGCTTCATGGTGTGACACATGAGTTTTATTCCACGGTAGTTTGAACAACCTGAATATTACCTTTGTTCTTATAGAGAGGTATTAGGGTACTCTTCTTTCACTCATTTGGTATCTTTTAATTAGCCAAATCTTGTTAAAGAGGTTTGTCAGTCATCTCACGCTCATCTCTCCTAAGCTTCTCCATACCTCAATAGGAATTTCATCCGAGCCAACGGCTTTTCTTGATTTCATCCTCTTCAAGGCCTCTTTAATTTCAGATTCGTTAACTCTGCGCATATAATTACAGTTCATATCCTGCCACTGAATGGTAAAATCACCCAAATCTTGTGTAAAACTTCTATTGAACAATCAGTCAAAATACTCTCTCCATCTTTTTTTAATTTCTTCATCTCGAACTAAAACCTTTTGATCCTCATCTTTGACACACCTCACAGTACATAGGTTTCTAGTCTTTCTCTCCCTTATTCGAGCAATATATATATCATTTTCAACCTCTTTGGTGTCCAACTTCTCATACACTTCTTTATACACTTTAGCTCTTGCATTCTGAAGAGCTTTCTTAGCCTCTTTCTTGGTTAGCTTATACCTCTCAAAACTCACTCCATCACAATTTTTCTTCAAATCTCTGTAAGAGTCTCGTTTGATTTTAATTGCAGCTTTTACCTCTTCATTCCACCATGATGTGTCCTTAACATGGTGGAGCACCACCCCGTGACTTTTCAAGTACATTTTTAGCTACCCTTTTAATGCAGGTGCTTCTATTAGGTATACAATTTTTTTTTTATAGTTTGGAACATATTGTGGGATGCTATTAGAAGGTGGTGGTGTTTAATTGATTTGTATATTCTTGGGCTGGATTAGATGTCAACTACGAAGTGTTTATCCTGATTTTTCATGGTTGGCTGCCTTTTTTTCCCCTACTCTATGAAGCTAGCAAACACCATATCTGTTTTTCTATTTCCCAATCCATGCTCATTTTGGTCGCCTCTTGCTGGAGCCTTTCCTTGTATTACTCGTGACTTTCAACATGTGTTTGACCATCTCAAGCAATTCTTCCTCATCTCATCTTCAACTGAGCTACTTTTAGCTCCTCATGATTACACTCATTTTTTATACTATCTGTTGTTGTTTAAACTTCAAAAAAAAAAAAAAAAAAAATCAGTTTCTGCATCTCAATAATCTCATTTTTCCTGCATTCATTTTTTGGGCATGTTACTTATGATGATAGTTTGTTCTTGTTCTGGTAGTCAATTTTGGATTTGTTGCTTCTTAATTGCTCAACATTTGGATCCATAAAGAAAGGGTGATCCTATAGCTGCATGAGATTAATTGGGGTGTTTATTATTTATTTGGTATTAACATATTTTATCGTTTCATTATATCTGCTTTCTTTAAAGTTAGAAAAGAAAAAAAGACAAGAAAGAAAGAAAGAAAGAAAGAAAGAAAGAAAGAAAGAAAAAGATCACAACGTGGATTTCTTTCCAATTTCTACTGATTGTTTTTGGTTATTATGTAACGTGGATTTCTTCATAATATTCTTGGTCGATTGTTTTTGGGTTTTTTCAAGGCATCGGAGGCAGGCCCTTCTTGTACTAATTGGACAGCTCATTTTGTTGCCATGGGGTTTTCAGAGGATTTGGTAGCAAAAGCAATCCAGCAAAATAGTCAGTGCTCTTTCTCTTTGCTAATATTACATTCTGCACACTCAACACAGTTCGTTGGCTTACTACATAAATTGTTGTGAATTGCAGGAGAAGGAGATACGGATGCCGTACTTGAGACATTGCTTGCATATGGTGTAAGTGTTAGAGCTAGCCATGTATATTAGAAAATTTCTTAGGTGGACCCTTCAAGATGTACCACTAATTTATTTTATGTGCAGACTTGCAAAGTATTTATTTTGCAACATTACTATGTCTTTTCCATTTATTTGATCTGTGTATGTCCGTGTGTATGTTTTGGGGTGGGTGTGGGTGGGTGGGTGGGGCTTTGGAGATGTTGATCCTGGGAAGCTAGAAATCAAGATTATTGAATATCTTTGGGGAGTTAGATTGGATGATATAACGATGATAGCAAAAACAAAGCATTTATCCCAAACATGTGATGTTTGTGCATGAATGCCTTCTCTCCTTCCAACTGTATTAAAGGAGAACTTGATCTGATAGTATTATTCATGGTCTAAGAAATTTACAATGCATTTCTTTTAGAATAGAACTTGCATAGTACTGGCTCACTACCATCAATTCTTGCATTTCTCTTCATTTAACCATCCAAATATTTAACTCAGAACTTTATAACAATCTGACTTGTCCGCATGTTGAGATCTAAGCAAATGCATGGAACTGTCCTTTGAAGGCCTCATGAAGGATGGGTTCCATACTTTAAGCTAGTTACAAAATCTAATGACAAACATAATGCTTTAAGGTATATTGAAGAATTAATGGTCTGACTGTACCATAGTTTCCGTAGTTTTTGGTATTATACCTGTCAGATATTTATATACCATACAAGAGGCAGTTGAGTATTGAACTGCTTAACTTTTTCTTTTTCTGTTCTTTTTGGGAGAATGGAGGATGGTGCTGAAGTCTCCATCAGTACATCTATTTGTATATATACAATAATATGAGTCTTACAGAGCAAAAAACATCAAATTACCCCAAACGCAGAAACACTCTTAAGAGTATGTTTGGTTGTCCGCAAGTGGTTGCAAGTCGTAAGTGATATTTGCAATGCCCTTTGCAGTTGCAAGTGGATTTTGCACAACTAAGTTTTCAAGTGTTTGGTTGGTAATGTGAAAGTGTAAGTAGGAAAGTTTATTGTTACCTACAACGTTTGGTTGATAATGTGAAAGTGTAAGTGAAAAAATATATTGTCACTTAGGGGCTGTTTGGTTGCAAGGAAGTGGGCGGAAGTAAGGAAATAGGGAAGTATAATTGCTCACTTCCCTATCTATCCAAACACCGGAAAAGGAAAATAAGAAAACCTCTTTTCCTTTTATCTTTTCTCTTTTACACAATCATTTCCTCACTTCCAAGTGCTACAGTTAATTTTGTGGTCATGTAAATCTCATTTGTAATAAATTGTAGCACAAAACAGTTAATTTTTTGACCATGTAAATCTCACTTGCATTCTAATTACAGTCTATTTTTTATTTTTTTAATTAATTTTTATTTTAATATTATTTTACGATCAACTTTGTGGTCAACTTTTCCACTTTAACTTTCACATTATCATCCAAACACTAGAAAAGACAAAATATTTTTCAAACCACACTTCCCAATAACATCCAAACACCGGAAAACTTACTAACCAATTCCCAAGTTCCAAAGGGAATTATTACTACTTCCTCAATTCCTCACTTCCTCACTTCTACCCTTAACCAAACAGGCCCTTACAGTGGTTGGTTGGTAATGTGAAAGTGAGAAAGTATATTGTCACTTACGGTGTTTGATTGGTAATGTAAAAGTATAGTGGGAAAATATATTGTTACTTGCGGTGTTTGGGTGGTAATGTGAAAGTATAAGTGGGAACGTATATTGTCACTTACAGTGTTTGATTGTGAGCTTGCAAGTGGGATTTGCACGACAGAATTATATATTTCAAGTAATTAAATTTAAAAAAATATTTAATCTAATAACAAAAAAACTAAATATAATAATAAAAAAATCATTCTAATAATAAAAAACTTTAATCTAATAATTAAAAAATATTAATTTAAAATTTTAAAAATATTAACGTACTAATTAAAAATATATTGAATATTATTAAATTTAATAATAATAAATGATTAATCAAATATTATTAAATATATTAATCCAATATTAAATATTAAAAGATATTAAATATTAAAAATATCAAATATGCACTATAATATTAAATATTATTGAATTAATAATAAAAATATTAATCTAATAATTAAGATTAATCTAATAATTAAAAAAAGATTAATCTACTGTAGTCAAAATCTGACCTCATCCAAGATGGCGACACGTGTCCCTCAACTTTCAACTCTCCGAGAAATATTAAAGCTCCTTTCTGAAGTCCATGCTATACTCGACCTCCTCAAGATCTTCTCCACTCTGAGGTTCCCTCTGTTCCGGAGGCTTCAGCTCTGAACCAAGCAGCTCCGACAACAGTTTACTTCTGATCTCCGTTCATAGTTACGTAGCCTTACCTTTCTTCACGTTCATAATGTGTAGCACCCTAAGTGCGAGCAGTTATAAATAGTGACAAATTTTCCTGCATGCAACCCCAACAAATCAGCACATGTGATCACGGCTATTGCAACGAATCGATATATGCAAATTATGCGGTTGCAAGAATCTTGCCCGTACCTATCTGCCTCTATGCCAACACTCAATCAAGTATAAGTAGATCTTCTCCTCCAACGAAGAAGAGGATTGGAACCCTGATTCTGATTTTCCCCTATTTTTCTAGACTCATGTAGTTTCTGTTACTTGAAAATTATAATGAAGCTCCTTCTCGTGGTTTTTCCCAATTAAGGGTTTCCACATAAATTCTCTCTTTTTTGTGCTGTGTTTTATCTAGTATACTACCCCATTTCATTTCTCGATTGTGGTGAAAATAGACTGTCTAATCACTTGTGGTGAAAAATCACTGCCACAAACTGGTGCATTCATTGAGATCTGAGTGCACACTCATGATCTCCCTCCCATCCAACTCAAAACCTTTCTCAAAAAGCCTCCTCAAAAGCGTCTTCCATAGCTCCGATGGCCCCAAGAAAGCAAACCGTTACGCTCAATGATGCCACGTCAAAGAGGCAAGGCCATCAGCACCATTGGAGGCACGTTCCTCCAGCCATTGATCAGGCTCATACTACCAAGGACACTAGCTCCTCACCTCTGGGGGGCAGCCGCCAGCGTCTAACCACCGCCTCAGTACGAAGACTAGATCCTTCAGATGCTCGCCGATATGAAAGAGTAAATGCAACAAGCCCAGTCAGATCGTGATCAGGAGCAGGTAACTCTCGACCGCAAGAGTATCATTGTGAAAAAGAGGCATTGAGACAGCTCAACGAACAACTCTAGGCCCAAATCGCTGCTCTCTATAACACCCAAATATCGACTAAGTTGAAAAGCGAGCCTGGAATCGGAGAATATCCCGACGCCAAGATTCTTGACAAATTGATCCAAAGGACCAAAGAGGCTAAGTTTGTTGCTGAAATCTCCGATTCCCCCTTTTCCAAAGAAATTCTGAAGTGCGGGTTCCCGAGGAAGTTCTCAACTCCAATTTTCGACTACTATTCCGGAGTGAGCGACCCGATCTAACAAATCAGGCATTTTCAAGACAAAATGATAATCTACTCCCGTAACGATTCACACATGTGCCTCACTTTTCCTTCCAGTCTGAAAGGTGTGACCTCAGATTGGTTCTACTCCCTGCCTCCACATTCTCTCTGCAACTTTGAGAAGGTGTCTAAAACGTTCCTCACTCAGTACATATCTCGTCGGGAGGTTAAGAGGAACAACCACTACCTTCTCACCATTAAGATGATCAGAGCGACGATCTCAAATCCTACATCGGCTATTTTCCAAGCCAACTTGCTAAGGTCCCCAACTGCAGTGAGGACGTCTCTGCACTCGCATTCATCAGCGGGCTGCAAGTCTCTCACCCCCTGTACAAACATTTCCTGAAGCACAATATTACTCAGATGAGTGATGATCTTTCCCGAGCTCAACCCTACATCCAGTTGGAGGAGGCAATGAAGACTTTCACCAACCACCCTGCGAAGCGTGGTGACGACGGAAGAAAGTCAAAGTCTCCACATGAAGCTACCACCCATGCCCAAGATGAGAAAACGGGGCAACCTGCCTACAAGAGAAGCATTCCCGATCCTCTCACCAAGTCCGCTCCTAGCCTACAAGCTGATAGAGCAATCACTCCGCTCAGGCTCCCAAGCAACGAAGTCTTCAACACATCAATGACCAACCTGGGTCAAGCGTCTGAGGCCCATCCAGTACGATCCCTCACTTCTCGGAGTAGGATACTACTCATATCATGATGATAAGGGACACAAGACTATCCATTGTCGGATCCACCGAAAGTACCTGGAAGAGCTCATCCGTCAGGGCTTCCTCAAGGATATGTCCTCACACCCGAAACACCCTCTGGATCTGGATAACCGAACTATCCGCCTCTAACCACAACATGCGATCACTCAATACAAATCAACTGAGTGATCCGATCCTACCTCCCTAAACAGGGTAGTACCCCTATCTATGATCTCCCCTGTACTTTGATTTTCATGTATCTTATTTTATTACAAATAAAATTATATTTTGCTCCTAACCATTTCATTTTACTTTACTGCTCGGATTTTCCTCACTCAGA
This sequence comes from Agave tequilana, assembly GCA_038442645.1. Classification (NCBI taxonomy): domain Eukaryota; kingdom Viridiplantae; phylum Streptophyta; class Magnoliopsida; order Asparagales; family Asparagaceae; genus Agave; species Agave tequilana. The sequence goes on along the minus strand of JAVJIF010001341.1, from coordinate 396,868 downwards.
GTCATCAAAGTTCGCGCCTCCGCTGATGGGTCTTACCCCCCCGAGACGACTGTGAACCCAGCTCCGCTGATGGGTTCTACCGCGATTTGGAATTCAATGCTTGTACGCTCCATTGTGGGTTTACCCCGCTCGGGGACGACAACACAAACAACCACTTACGACGCCCTCTCGACTAGATGCAGGAGTCGAAATCCTTCGCTGTGGGTCCTACCCCCGCTCGGAGTCCCTACTCTGCTGCAGGAATTCTCTCCTCTCAGAGCTCCATTTGATGTTCCGCTGATGGGTCACACCCCCACCCAAAACACAAACACTATCCTACAGGCCCCTCTCATCTGACCCACAAGCGAATGAACCCATGATAGTTTTCCTCTACAAGGTCCACGCCGGATCGTCACTCTGCTGTGGGTCTACCCCCGCTCAAAGTCGATGCATTCAATCTGTTGATGGGTCGCACCCCCACTTCAGGTCCTTATCATGTTCACAGTTCCGTTGATGGGTCACACTTCCACTCGGAAGTAACCGTGAATCTAACTCCGCTGCTGAGATTTTCTCCACTTGAAGGCCCAACTCTGCTGCCGGGATTACCCCCACTCATAGGTATGGACTGTCACTCTTTTGTGGGTCCTACCCTGGTTCAGAGTCTACGCATCCAATCTGTCGATGGGTCACACCCCCTTCAGAACCCCTTTCAATTTTGCAGGTACCGTTGTGGGATTATCCCCACTCGGAAACAACACTGTAGGCTCGCCAAAACGTTACGAAACCAACTGAACCTGCAGGAGATGTAAATCAAGCATTCCAGAAAGCCTATAATTGTACGAGACATATGGTATATACATGAGAGTTTTCTTGTTTGGATTATTCCTTCGATGTACTAGTTTCGTGTAATTAGAATCTGAAGAAATCGAGCATTCTGCGAGATGATCCAGGTATTATCCGAACATAATCTCTGCATATGCTTGCATGTATTGTTCATCCCGAGATAACATAGATTATGTAGCCAATAACTGCACGAGACATATGGTATATACATAATGATTTTCTTGTTTGGATTATCCCCTCGACATACTAGTTTCGTGTGATTAGAAGTTGAGTATATATAGTTTTTGTTAACTCAATCTCTACATCTAACATTTATGGATTATGCATGTTTAGCCTATGATCGCACGAGACATATTGTATATATATGAGGTTTTTTTTGGATTATATACATGAGAATTTTCTTGTTTGGATTATCCCCTCGACGTACTAGTTTCGTGTGATTAGAAGTTGAGTATATATAGTTTTTGGTAACTCAATCTGTGCATCTAACATTTATGGATTATGCATGTTTAGCCTATGATCGCACGAGACATATTGTATATACATGAGGTTTTTTTGTTTGGATTATCCCCTCGACGTACTAGTTTTGTGTGATTAGAAGCCGGGCATACATAGGTTTATTAACATTACTTTTATTATGCTGCATCTAACATTTAATGTAAGATGTTTCGTTGCATGCTTGTGTGCGCATCTTCTTTCCTCCTTTGAAAGTCTGCACCTTCTGCTGATGGGATTCCCCCACTCGAAGACGGCAACACAGACTCCAGCCTACGGGCTTCCTCCGTTGTGAGTTTTAACCCCGCTCGGAGTCCTTACTTTGTTGCAGGGATTTCCCCCTCTCAGAGTCCCAAGATCACAACTCTGTTAATGGGATTTTCCCACTCAGAAGCACATGTGAATCTAACTTCGCTGCTGGGATTTCTCCCACTCAGAGGCCAAAAGTTTGTAGGTACCGCTGATGGGACTACCCCCGCTCGAAAACAACGCCGCGGGCTTACCAAATCACCCCCAGGATTAACTAACCATACCGGTGAGATCAATACTCCGAAGAGGCATGATCATATCAATTTTGAAAAGCCAAAGAAATATAAATGATCCCGATCTGATCTCTTTATCCTGCCGCTGTGTCTAGCCACACCTCTGAACTCCGACGATACATCCTCTCAAGAACATCCACCGAAAGGCACAATCTCATTGCTCATACCACTGTCTAGAGACCCCGGAAGAAACTCCGAGAGATTCCTTCGCAAAAATAAAGATTCTTCCAAGTGAAAGATCTCTTGCCTGGAACACGTCTCCAAGGCAGCCAAACCGACACTGCCATCCTCCGCGCATCTCAAAGAGAATGACTGAGATCCCCAAGAAGCCCTTCATAGCAGTGTTTTAAATGTCGCCCGACATTTATGAAATGTCGGCCGATATTTTGTTTTCAAGCCCTCACAGCCACGACATCCCCACCCTCATTTGAAACGGCATTTTGAAAAATGTCAGCGGATATTTCGGGAAAAATCTTATATGTCAGCCGACATTTTGGGAAAATGTCGGTCGATAATTCGGGAAAAACCCAATATGTTGGTTGGTACTGAAAGTTGAAGCGATTGAGAAATTTCTAGAACGGGTTAGTGAGTGTATGCAAAATGTTAAAGTAAGTATACCTACCCTAAACATATTTATGTAGTTTTGCATAAGTTGTTTATGTATTACTTTGATAAAAATTTTAAAATTACATTATTTAAGACATCTAAGATATATATTTGTTATCCTCCTTGACGTCTGAAATTTACTAAATGGCTCTGAAATCTGAAATTTGACATCTGTCATTTCCCCGATATCCAACATTTAAAACACTGCTCCAAAGACGGACTCCCGCAAGACACATAAGACAATGATGATGATAGACCACGTCCCTATGTACCGAAGGAGAGGTCGGAGCTCTGAAGAGAGAATGATTCAACAACGGAGCCCCGACGAAAACACCACATTTTCTCTTTCTATTGCTCATTGCAAGGAAGAAATCTGAAGCGTGAGGCAGCGATGTCAGACTAGAATGGAACCTCCAAGACACGCAAGAAGATGATGGTATCACATCCCATCCATAGTGTTTTGACGGAGAAATCCAGGTTCCACCGTGAGAAGCAACTCACCAGCACTCCCAGCCGATGAGCTCCCTCCTTCCTTGTACAAGCCATCCGGAAAGAGGCTCCGAGCCCCAAGATTGACCCCGCCCCCTAAAAAATCGAGCAACACAGAATAAGATCACCTAATCCACTGGGAGCATGAGCTCTCCCTATTACCCTTGACGGTGGCACCCTATCACAATGACTGATTTATCATAGTAGGTTTATCACGACGACTAATGTGGTGCACCAACCAGATTCTCGCATGGTGAGAATCTGACCACCATTCCTCCTTTTCATCCTCTCCCTTTCCTTCCTCCATCTGATGAAAAAGAAAAAAGAAAACATGGTGACCTAACAAAGTAAAGAAAAGGAAAGAGTTCCTCAAAGAAGATAGAAGCGATCTCCATCCAAGAGTTTCACTCTATTGTTAGATGGAAGAGAAGCCAAACCACCCCAATTCAAGTTTCCAATCTCCGAAAAGCTGGTCCACATCCTGAGATTTTCGGCCAACTGAATCAACAAAAGATCAACCATCGTCGACAAAACATGAAACCCTACCTTCAATCATTATGACTCCTGGATTCGAAAAAACGCATGATCCGATCCCTGAGAGATCTAGTCGACCGATGTGACAGCTGACAGCCAGCTGTATAACCTGCAATTAAATCTAGAAGATTCGCATTTATGATCCATATCCTCATCTGCCTACGAACATCAAGACGAACTTAAGACATTGAAAGGTTTTAAACCAACTCCACTTTCTAACTTCCCGTTGCAGGCTCTGACAAGCGAAAGAGCGGGAAGCATCTATAGTGGTCAAAATCTGACCCCGTTCAAGACGGTGACGCTTGTCCCTCAACTTTCAACTCTACGAGAAACATTAGAGCTCCCTTCTGAAGTCTATTTATATTCGACCTCCTCAAGATCTTCTCCGTTCTAAGGTTCCCTCCATTCTGAGGACTTCAGCCCAAACCAAGTGGCTTCGGCAACAGATCGCCCCTGATCTCCACCGACAGTTACGCAACGTTAAGTTCCTCCACGTTCATGACGTGTAACACCCCTCAGCGCGGGCATTTATGGATAGTGGTAGATTTTCATGTATACAATTCCAACAATTCAACACCTGTGATCACGGTCGTTACAACAAATTGACATGTGCAAATTATACGATTGCGAGGATCTCGCCCATACACATCTGCCTCTATGCCAACATCTCAGTCAAGTATAAGTAGACCTTCTCCTCCAACGAAGAAGAGTATTGGAACCCTGATTCTAATTTTGTTTTCAATCTGTACGAATCCTCTAGACTCCTGTAATTCCTATTACTTGAGAATTATAGTGAAGCTCCTCCTCTCTCTGTGGTATTTCCTGAATGGTTTTCACGTAAATCCTCTGTGCCTTTCTTTTCTGTATTGTGTTTTATCTACGTGCACCACCCCATTTCATTTATTGTTTGTGGTGAGGATTGACCGTCCAATCACTTGTGGCGAAAAATCACCACATCTACTAATAAAAAATATTAATCTAATAATAATAAAAATTAATCTAATCTTTAAAAAATATTAATCTACTATAAATAAATATTAATTATTAATAAAAAAGATTAATATACTAATATCAATATTAATATAGAATAAAAACATTAATCTACTAATAAAAAACATTAATCTAATAAAAAGATTAATAAAAAGATTAATCTAATACTTAAAAATATTAATCTACTAATAAAAAATATTTATCTGATAAAAAAATAAAAATAATTAAAAATATTAATTTAATAATAAAAAACAACTAATAAAAAATTAATCCAATAATTAAAAAAAAAATCTACTAATTAAAAATTATTAGTTTATTAATAAAAAATATTGCAAATGAGTCTACAAGTGAGCTTTGCAAGTGAGTGTGCAAGTGAGCCACAATTCACTATTTGAGTCTATAAGTGCAAATGGGTTTGTAAGTGGGCCACAAAATTAATTGTTTGTACTGCAAGTGGGATTTGCAATGCAAATTGCAATTGCAAGTGAACTTTGCAATTCAAGTGTCAACCAAACACTTGAAAGTCAATTTGGTGCAAGTGGGACTTGCACTTGCATCCCACCTGCACCCATCCAAACACCCCCTAAACAAAAAATCCTACTGTTAGCCCCAAAAAGCCAGACTCCTAACAGCACATGAGAGATCTCCCACTAGGACGCTGGCTAGCGACTGAGGACCATTCCCAGATACACTTGGATTGGTGCAAATAGCTTTGCATCAGCTTATATGCATAACATATCCAAATAGCTAAAAGTCACCCAACGGTTCAGTTTTCCTTCGGAAATGCATCTCAGAAGTCTCCCTACCAAAAATTACTGAGATGTAATGAGCTATTACTGAAAAGTGTCAAGTTGAAAAATCCTTTGAAAAATCCTTTGTGAGATGGCATAAAATGTATTTGCGAGGACTTTTAACTAGGGCAGAGTCTTGACAGTCCTCAATATGGCTGGGAAGGACATCACATCTTGAAACTCCTGTAAACTGTATTGAAGGAGAACACAACCATGTAAGAACAGAGTTCTTAAATCTTTTAGTATGGGATTAAAAGTCTCATCTCCATTCCTTAAATGCCATATTTTTGGATGATAGATGTTGGCCATCATTTGTTTAGAATATTTCTATAGGGGCTTAACTTGCCAAATTGTAGATTTTAAATTTCTTTTACCTAGTATGGTCTTACAACATGTATTTTGTCAGTGAATACTGAATCCTACTCCTGCAGCATTGTAAATATTTCCACTTAACTGCTCGAATAGATTGACGTTTACTATTTTAGGTGTGTGATTGTGTCTTAGAGCTGGGCAGTCATGAGGTCTGCTCTATTATAGTATTTCTGGCCCTCTATACTGTTGAAATGTGCCTATAGTCTAGACTTGTGATTGTGTCTTCATAACTAGTTAACTAATGAGGTCTGTGACATATGTTTATCTTTTTTCTTCAATCATTCATGATTCCTTCTTTTTAGTCATTCTTATAGTTTTTTTGGGCTCTATGCTGATACATACTAGGGGCATGGAAAATATTATACCTACTCAGAGGACTGTTCTTTTAGTATTCTTTTCAGCTGTTGAGATGCAGCCTTTTGTTAAGTCAAGCTAATTTTGTTAGTAAGGTCGTGCGAATGTGCTCATGTTTTTCACCCGGTTTGCAAAACCTCAACGGGCTGCCATATTCCAGCCCAGTACATTGAGATATTTCCTTTTCTAATCATTCTATTACTAATACCTCCATTATGATTCATCTGGTTCATGAGACTTGAGTGGGTTCAAAAGTATATGTTACTTATTTTCTTTCATTCTTTGCAGGCTGTTGAGAAATCTCCTAAACGTGAAGAATCCCCGGCAAATTGTTTTTTGTCAAGTGACGAAGATGTATTGGAGCTGGAGGATGATTTCTCTGATATGGAGGATTTTGGTTTTGAGGTAATTGTCAAAGCTGGCCTGTTATAGAGATTATATTTGTGATCAGAAGATTTATCATCTCTCTACAAAGTTACTATCACCCAATGGTTTTATATGACGAAAAATCAGATCCTGTCTTTAGTCATTTATACAATGAACATATTCGGGTTTATACACTTGTGCAAAAGAATTACATTGACATATACCCCTTTGAAGTTTCAAGCTTATTGATATTATATATATTAGATTTTCCCTCTTGTTATTGATCAAAATCTGTCAGCCATTGTCACAGCACAAAACATATTGCACTATGTAGGATAACATGACTATCTCATCTGCCTTTTGATCTTGATAGGTCCAGAACAAATTATAATATCTGTGTTGTAGCCATATCCAATCCTTTTAATTTCTAGTTCCTTAGTGCCCAAGAAATTGCAGAGCCATGAATGAAATATGCCAAGGAATCCCCACATTTTAGTTGATTAGGTTGTGACCTTCTCACTTTGATGTGTCTAAATTTACTTGTGCAGTGCATGGAATCGTCCTCAGATGGGGAGTATCCTGTTCTCTCTCCCCCCCTCGTTATGCATTTTCTCTTTAACTATACCCTCTATGGCTTGGATGGATGCTGGCAGCAATCTATGTAGTTGTAGTTCTCTAATAAGGAGAGCGGTGGCTAGCCAAAAAATTTCTCTTATTAGTTCAGTTTTTTTGTAATTTATTTTTTATTTTTGGATACTTTGATAGCATCAGAGAAAATTTAAAACTTAATAGAATTGAATGGCAACTTGTCTGATATTTATAAAATTCCTTTGCAGGATTTCACTGATGATTTATCTGAAAAAGACAAAATAGTATCTACGTTGGTGGATATGGGTTTCCTTGCGGAGGAGGCATCTTCAGCCATTGATAGATGTGGTATGTTACTAGAGACTGCAGCAGTTAGAATATAGGTGGTGCTGAAAAATTATCAATGATCTTTCATCCTAGGTGTTTTTTAATTGAACTATTATTTGACATTGAGTCAGTTTCAGTACAAGAATTGGTCTCGTTTGGCACATTAAACACATGTTAAAGTCTAGCTTTGCCATCTTGGGCATTCAAGGCATGGCTTGAAGTAACCTATCCAGGTTATTTCACAGCCTGTCATGCTTTTCTATGATGGTATCATGACTAAACATCTAATCCATTATATGTGCATTTATGATATATTTTTATTGGCACATGTAACTTGCTTGTTGGCTTGTAAGCTTTGATATTATGCGTTACCATTGATATGAAAAAGAGAAAAAGAGAGAAGAGAAAAAGAGAGAGAATAAACTCTACTGACTCTTTGTTTTCTTGAATTCAAGATTCTTCAATCTCTTTCCAGATCTCAAGTGTGCATCTATTTTATGAAACAAAGGAGAAAAAGAATAAATTCTGCTGACTCTTTGTTTCTTGAATTCAAGATTCTTCAATCTGTTTCTGCCTTTCTGAGCTCAAGCGTGCATCTATTTATGCTAGTCCATGCAGCTTTAGACTGGCTTGTAAAATGGATAAAATAAAAGTGTAAGATAACTGAAAGTTGCAAGTATGTTTTTTTGTGTTCTTTTCTTTCTTTATTATTTTTTTTAATGTTAAGCTTTAGGGTGGTGGGGAAAGGACGTCGACAGCGCCGCATAGGATAACGATATAGTCTAGTACATATAGGATATGTTTTTGAGACTGGTTTTGTAGTCTAGTACATTGTTCTATCCAACGTCAAACACCTTAATTAGAGCATATTGGTCTTGTGGAATCATAATATTTTTTTAGGGACCAAACTTTCTAGAATTGCCAGGATATTGGTTTGAGTTGTGCTTTTCTAGTCTCATTATGTAAGGCTTATTTCTTCCTCTGATGTAGAATCATATATTTAATAATTGAGTCAGTTCTGACTTTTAAAATGAAATGCAGTTCTTTATCGAATGGTGTGTTCTTATTTGATTATAACTAGATAAAGGTAATCAAAAGTAGGAAACAAACATTAACTCTTTTGTGACGTGTTTTCAGGAAAATCTCTACTTGCTTCTTTAAACCATCTCCTCTCTTTTGCGCCCCTCCCATTTTCCATATAATTCGCATCTAGTTAGATATAATTCTTGTTTGTCTTTCTTCCTCTCCTTCTTAGTTTTTCCTTTGCTCTTCTTTATTCTTGTAGTTCTAAATCAATAAAGAGCATATGCAAATTTCTGCTCCTCTCTCGAAATTGTTCTATAAGTTTACGAAGCAAATGAATAGCCTTTGTCGTCGATCGCCCCAGCATGAACCCAAACTGGTTTTATGATATTTTAACATTTTATTTTAACCTGTATTCAATTACCCTTCCCAAAGTTTCATGGTGTGACACATGAGTTTTATTCTATGGTAGTTTGAACAATTCTGGATATCACCTTTGTTCTTATAGAGAGGTACTAGGGTACTCTTCCTCCACTCATTTGGCATTTTTTTGGTTAGTCAGATCTTGTTAAAGAGGTTTGTTAACCATCTTACGCCCATCTCTCCTAACTCTGTTTTAAATATCGGCCGAGTCGGCTGAGATATCGTCCGATCTCTTTTTTTACCTGCTGCCGATACGATATGTAGAAATCGTTTTCCATATCGTTTGCAGAAAAAACGGCCGATATTTGAAATATTGGCCAATAAATTACCCGATATCGGTCGATAAATCACCCGATACATCGACTGATATGAAATAACTTATTTATTGCACGACTGCATGCAAATGTACATTATTTTTACTGTCTTTACATGCATATACATCCATTTTATTAGGTAGATGATATCTATGACACTAAATCGACTTTTACTTATCAGTATTTCATTATATATAATGTCCGATATGAACGCCCAATATGCACGCGTATCCCTGATATCTCTCCCTATCTCTGATTTGAAAACCCCCACCTGATACGATCCCGATATCTGATATTTAGAACCTTGTCTCCTAAGTATCTCCGTACCTCAATAGGAATTCCATCCGGGCTAACAACTTTCTTTGACTTCATCCTCTTCAAGGCCTCTTTAACTTCAGATTCGTTAATTCTGCGCATATAATTACGGTTCATATCCTGACACTGAATGATAATGTCACCCAAATCTTGAGTAGAACTACCATTGATCAATCTGTCAAAATACTCTCTCCATCTTTCTTTGATTTCTTCATCTCGAACTAAAACCTTCTGATTCTCATCTTTGACACACCTCACAGTACATAAGTCTCTAGTCTTTCTCTCTCTTATTCGAGCAATTCTATATATATCTTTTTCAACCTCTTTGGTGTCCAACTTTTCATATACTTTTTGTACACTTTAGCTCTTGCATTCTGAACAGTTTTCTTAGCCTCCTTCTTGGCTAGCCAGCTTGTACCTCTCAAAACTCACTCCATCACATTTTTTTCTTCAAATCTCTGTAAGAGTCTCGTTTGATCGTAATGACAACTTTCTTCTATTACAAACATTAAACTTATTTTGGTTGTGAAATTTAAAAAACCATAAACATCAAAGATAATGTATAAATCATAGGACTGGATGCACTTCTTGACTGAAGTACAGATGTTCTCTAATGTTAGAAAGATTTGGTATTTTTGTTTAACCATTTAGTCAAGGTTTGACATTAAACGTAACTAATATTGCCTACACGACCGAGATGGAACGGCTGATATTTTTGCCACTACCACTGCCACTTCTGATACGAGAGACCTACAACTGTTACCAACTAATACGAACACTGAAATTTCAAACCTTGCATTCGGGTTTAATCCTAGATAGGCTAGATTTACTCTTCAAATAAATTTATCTATTTAGCAAAAATTTGGAAAGATAGAGGTCCAAATTACAACTAGTTTGGAAATCATCATTTTTATGTGGTTATTTTTTTCTCTTTGTAAACCCTTTTAAAGTGTAGGGATAGCATTCCCAGCTCCTTGTCCTGTTGATTCCTACTTTGGGCGTGTTTGTTTCACCGTAAAATTTCGTAAGTTGCAAATGACAATTGCGACTTACGACTTACGGTGTTTGTTTGGACCTTAAGTCATTAAATGTACTTGCATCTCACTTACGATCCACTTGCAAGACAAACAATTAATTTTGTGGTTATGCAAATTTCACTTACAGCTCACTTGCAGCACAAACAGTTAATTTTGTGATCATACAAATCTGTATTGCAGACAGTTAATTGTAATTAAATTAATATTTTTATTATTAAATTAATCTTTTAAATTATGAGAATTTTTAATTATTAGATTAGATATAATTATTAGATTAAAGTTTTTATTAATAGTTAATTATTTTAATATTAGAATCTTTTTTATTACTAGATTAATATTTTTTATTACTAGGTTAATATAATGTATTCCGCTTAAATTTTAATTCTTACTTTATTTATAGATTAGTAATATTTAATATAAATTTAATAAGTTTTGATTATTAGATTTTTATTTTTTTATTTTTTAATATATTTAATTTTAATATTTTAATATTTAATATATTATATTTTTAATATTTTAATTTAATTTTTAATTATATAACATTTAATATTTTTAATATTTAATATTTATAGTATTTATTGGTATTTTTAAATATTTTTAAATTACCAAACATTTAATTTTGTGGTCAATTTTTTCATTTATGACTTACACATTACGACAACCAAACACCGTAAAACACAATACACTTTTCACTTATAATTTTATATTACCAATAAAACACCGTAAAACTTACATGCATGTAACTCACTTACAATTGTAAAAGAGTTTACCACTTACGGCCACTTACGACAACCAAACATGCCCTTTGTGTAAAATGTGCCTCTTATGGTAATAGCCAAGTAGCAATGACATTAGCCACCGGCTTAAAAGCTTACTCCTACCAGGTTATTTTTTTAAAACTTGCTTCAAATTTATTGCTATGTGTTTGACGTACACTGTTTATTTATTTATTTTTGAAAACTAGTCTCAAGGACATCAATTACCTGCTAGAATGGCCCATCTATAAGGGATTTTGATGTGACCCAAGAAAAGAGGAGTAAAAAAGAGAAGTAGACATGACAAAGATGACAACCTTCTTTTTGAAACTCAACCCAATTCATTGTACAACCTGCTTATAGAGACAAGGCTGTAGTCTTTTGTAATAGATTAGGTGAGGACGAAAATCCTAATCATATGTTAACAAACTTAACCTTGAAGAAACTTACGCTTTATGTAGCGATCATCCTAATCGAATGGCTAATCTTCATAATTTAAAGCTACCAAAGGATTTGAAAATAATTAAAAACTAGATTCTCCATTGCACCGATAGCCTTCAAGATTCATAAAAGACACTAGAGCTGCTAGCGTGCCAATATATATGAGATTATCATATTTAAAGGACCCACTTGATATATTTTCTAAGTACCTGATTGGTCGCCTCTTAAATCCGTAATGTAGTCCATGCAGAAAATGAGCCCTGCACCCATGTTGGCTCTTCCTACTTTAACATGAGCCCTAAATGACTTTGTTATTGTGCTTGGTTAAAATTAAATTGCGGTTGACTAAGATGGAGACCCAGAGCATCAGCTCAGACCTAGGCCAAGGTATCCAAACTTTCAACTTCAAACTTTAATCTGTGGTGCTCCGACTAAAGCTTCTCTTCACAGTCAAAACTCCAAGCTCAACTTAGCCAACAAACCAGCTGAACCTCAGTGCTTTCAGCAGAACCTGAAGGTATGTGGCAAAAGAACTCAGTCATGGCTTTGGTGCCATTGTATTGGCTTCAAAAACAACTGCACCATGATCCTCTAGGCATTAATCATGAAGTATGATATGACTCTTTTCTAGTGCATTAATCTGCGACATGTTTCAAAACTTAGATTTGGCTGAGTACGGGGAATGATGTATAGAGGTAAATTCATTGGGAAAATTTATCTACACTCAATTTGTAAGCGAGAAAGTTGAGCAACGCAAACACCAGGGAATTTACGTGGAAAACCCGCAGAGGAGAAAAATCACGGTGAGAAGAGAGAGATTCTACTAAATCAAAAAGATTACAAGAAGTTCTCAGGACTCTGTGGTTTGATCTCTTGCAAGATATTGATTTTTATAGCTGAGGGATACCGAGCTGAGTCATGACCTCCAAGATTTTCGCCTCCGGATGTGCCCACGGTCGTAACTGCATGTAACGCCCCGGTCGTAACTGGTTTTAGTGGTGCGTGATTGCCAGGGTCATGCTGGCTGATGAAAATTGAGGTCCAGATCAGCATCCATAGCCCTCACGTGCCTAGTGGTTGTAATCGCTCTGGCAGTCAGGTGGTCGAGTGAGATCTGTTGGATGAGACTGAGTCTGTGATCTCATGATCCACGAGATTTACCAGGTGTCACAATCTCGCAGGTGGTCATAATTTTGATCACTACAAATGCCCCTCTATCTCTTCTTCTCGAAGCCTCTGGTCAGAAATGAGAGAATGGACCTATTTCTCGAGTAGCTCTTCCTGCTGTTTGGAAGGAAGGAATGAGCTAAATTTTCCGAGTGGACTTTCCAGTTGCAGTTGCCGCTACAGGACGAAGAAAAAGAGTCGGAGAGTTTGTTTCCCGATCTGATCCTTCATTTGCTGCTACAGGACAAATAAAGGGAGTTGGAGAGTCGCAGGAGGATCTTTGCGTATTTCTTCGCATTTAATGCTCTGAGCTGTCTGCCAGACCATCGTGCAGTAAGTCCCATCGGCATGCACGATGTACTGACTGCTGTCGTTTGAGGTCGTTGGGATTTACGCAACAGCCTAGATTTTCTGTTAAAGGCAAAAAAGTAAGCGCCTTTTTCAGAGTCATCATTGTGATGACGTCAGCACAAGATTCAAAAGGAGAAAATAGGGGGAGTCTATTCCCAAATCTTCTTGTCCTGCAATTTCATCTTCTTTCTTCTGCCTTCAATCTTTGCCCCCAAATCCTTCATCGAACCCACCATCTCTGTTCTGAAATGGCCGGAGTTGAAGGAAAAAGGAAAAGTGGTCAGTACCGTACCAGAACGACCATGGATTTTGATCCTGTGCCGAAGATCCTCCGCAGCCAGAAGGAGCTGGATGGGTATCTGGCGTAGTATGGCGTTCGACTGTTGTCAAACGTCAAGGTGGAGTGGTACCCTCCTGATACCGATTATACAGAGGGCCCCGAGGCTGGTGGTGTATACCTTCACCCTCAGTTACTGGCCTTGGGGCTGAAGTTCCCCTTGACAAATTTTGTTCGCGATCTTCTGCGCCATTACCGAATAGCCCCATCTCAGTTGTGGGGGGTTAGCGTGTCGTCTTGGGCTACCAAGCCCTCTGCAACAGTTTTGTCCCTGATGCCTGCATGATCGAGGACTTCTTCGCCCTCTATGTGATAAGAACCAAGGAGGGTGGCCGCTTCTTCGTCGCGCGGAATAGTCTTGAGAAACTGATCAACTTGGCGGACAACGACCACGAGTGACGTGATCCCATTATCCGGGTCTCTAGGGCTTGGGAGACGGTTGCGCAGAAGGACCGTGATGCCGTTCTAACTGCTAGGAAAAAGGGACGCTTTTGCATAGAGAAATCTCAGTCATGGTGGGGTTCCAGGAGAGGGTCTAGTGCCTTCTCCAAATCAGTTTTGACTACCGCAATTGGAGTTGGTTGCTAGATATAAATCGGCTTCCTGTTCCCCCGGCTGTCTCGGGGGCTCGGGAAGGCGCAGGTCATGTTCCCACGGTCGAGACAATCATGGAGAAGGATGGTGCCGGAGTGAGCACCACCTTGCCCCCGAGGGCGATTCCTTAAGAGCGGGGCCTCAAATCGAGGCCTGGGGTGCGTGAGAAGAGCCCGACTCGGGTTGACCCGCCTGTGAAGAAGGTTGTGTGGGAGCCTTCCGGTCAGTTCGATGAAGAAGAGGAAGAACCAGAGCCAACGCTTGTGCGCACCGCAAGCGAAAGCTCTCCGACCAGGCTGGCCCGAGGTGGGAGTGATTCTATTCTGGGAGTTTTTTTTCCTTTGTGCTGGACTTATTTTAACTTTGGAATGTCTTATTTTGCAGAAGAAGAGCTGGTTTGATTGCGGCTCTGATGCAGATGACATGGAGCGGATTTTGACGAGGCCAGAGGGGCCCTGACCCAGCAGTAAGGGAAAGTCTCAGAAAGCGGCTTTTCCTACTATCTCAAGAGGAGGGGCGTGTCGAACAACCTGAGCTCATCAAACTAAAGAGCCGGTTTGATTATGGCTTTGATACAAACGACATGAGCGGATTCTGATGAGGCCTGAGGGGCCTCCGACCCAATAGTAGTGGAAGATCTAAGGAAGCGGCTTCTACTGTTTCGAGAAGAGGGCCCGCCGAACAACCTGAGCTCATCGAGCTGGTGGATTCCCCAACTGTTCTTCCCGAGATAGGAGTCCACACGAAGTCAACTCCCTAAGGTGTTTCTGAAGTGATCCCTCCGACTATGACTGCTCTGTCTCTCCTCTTGAAGCCTTTAGTTGAGGTTTAACAGGCTAGGGTGGACGTACCCGCAACGATCTTGGCCACTGTCCACCTCTCTGCAGGAATATCCCGAGAACTTTCCGTTCAGAGCTCTGATTGGGGAATGTTCCTGCGGAGTGGAGACCATGAGACGATTCTCGAGCACAGGGGCTTCCTCTGAGGCTTGAAGGAGTTTGAGAGGGTCCCGTCGAGGGAACATATAAGGTCGCTGGAGAATGACGTCTTTCGAGTAACCTCAATTGTTTCTCGCCTTCCATTGGATGAGCAATCTTTCTAATTGTTCTCTTTGCAAGCTGCAATATCTGTTGTCCAGTACTTGGGCGTTCAGCAGGCAGCCCTGAAGGAGAAAGACTTGGCCATTGCTGACCTCCATAGTAACCTCGAGGAGTCTGCGGTGAGGAGGGAGACTGACGAGAAGCTCACCATGCTCCATGCCGACGGATTAAGAGTTGGCTGTTCTTCGAGGTCGGGAAAAAGAATTGGCCCGGCTTTAGAGGAGCTTAAGGAGAAGACCGCTAAGTCACTGAGGTTGTCCTTGGAGTTGGAGCATAAGGACTCTGAGCTCCAATCCACCAGGAAGGAGTTGGAGGAAGCACGCCGACTGGCCGCGGACGCCCAGGCCGAGCGCGATCGCGAGAGGGTGGCCTTCCAAATTGAGAAGAAAGGCTTGCTCCACGATCTGAACCAGGCGCATGTCGGTGAGGTTGAGGTTAGGAAGAAGGCTCCCGACTTCAAAGTAAAAATACAAAAAGAGATCCGAGTGTTCAAGCGCTTGAAGTACGAGTAGGGGTATAAGGATCGAGCGCAAAAAAAAAACACCGAGATACCCTCTTGAGGCCGGTGTCTTCAAGGGATTAGAGTGCATGTAGGCCCTCGGTATCCGATGCCCCGCCTTCCCTTATTGCTTTCAGGTCAACATCAAAGACTCCTTAAGACCCTCCTGCTGGTGCAGCCATCGTGGCTCCTTCGGCAAAGCTAACTCTAGAGCTGCCGAGATGCCTCACTCGGATATTGCGTGTATGAGTGAGCTGTAGTTTTCTGATTGTATTTTGTAATCATCATTAATGGATTTAAAATTTTGCTAAATGTCTGAATTTCTCAAACTTTGGATTGTCTTCTCATTTCGGCACTGTTGTTTATTGTAGCCCGGTGTTCTTGCGAGTGTTGGCTCGAAGGTTCCTCGAGACTCAACCTTGACTCGAACTTGGTTCGGAGGTTCTTTGAGACATGACCCATTAAGTGGTTTCTCCGGTGCAAGGAAAGAGCATCTTAGCATTGGCTCTTATTTTCAGGACGATTCTAATGCTCCCTCACCGGGATCTAGTTTGAACCTCAATTCAGAGCCTGGGTCTCTATTGCAACTCTTCCGTGAGAAGCGGGAGGCAGCGTTGGAAGGGCGTCTTCATTTCAAATTTCCTTTGGAGATCGCAGTTGCATTGTACAATGACTCATCTCACAACTGGAGCGTGAGTTAGCTTGTAGCAGGTGAAGAAGCTGAGGGCTTCCCTTCAGCAGGTATCATGAGAGTTGAAAGAGGGCTCGCCGAGAATCATCAACTAAATCAGATGGTTTCGAGCATGCAAAATGCTATTGACTTCTCTTGTTCCCGACTATAAGAGGTGCAACGTGAGAATGGCAGGCTGCAGAGTCGTCGTGATAGTGAACCATCATCTTGTCCCGGTATTGACGGAGGTGCTGGATGGGGTCGGTTGCTCCGAGTAGCATTCGAAGCTCGGCATCACGAACTTCTTTGAAAAGTGGTAAGAAATGATCTCTTCGGAGAGCGTAGAGTTGAGGATGCTCAACCCATAAGGCTTCGTCTCCTCTCCCTTGTCAATCTGCTTCAGAATGATCTCTTTTATGTCCACTCGGGAAGTCTTCAGGACTTTGCGCGACTTAGAGTTCTCGGAGTACTGACTGTCATTCGGGGAGATTGACCTGTCGCGCTTTTGTCTACTCAGTGCGAGCGGTCTCTGTCGACAGACGTGGTGGCGGGGGAGCTCGGGAACCCTCCCCTCGGGTTTTCTGGAGGTTTGCGATCTCTGGAGGATCTCAATCTGGGTGAGGAGCTGATTCTGGATGCGGGCGGTTGCGTCTCTCTCCAAAGCAGCCTTCTCACGTTCGCAGATCACCTTCGCCCGCTGCTCGTCCAATTGTTTCTGGTGGCTGACGAGCATCTGGAGAAGTTGACCTTCCGCGGGGAGCCGCGTCTCGGGCTGGTTGGTCCTCACCTCTAGCGTGGTAGCTGGGAAGAGTGTTCTTTGTAGACGTCTTCGATGTGAACATTCGGGTGGGAGGAGGGTAGACAGTTCCGTGCTCCCGAAGGCCACCGACTGGCCTTTGGCGGCAGCAACGGTAGCGAACCTGGGAGGCGTTCTTCTTGGGAGAAGCCATTTTTGATGTTAGCGAGGCTGTTTGAGGAGAGTTTGAGCAGGGTTTGTGGATGAGAGAACTTTGAGTATTGACTCAGAATTTCAATAAAAGCACCAAAATGTAGAGGTAAATTCCTGGGGGGGATTTATTTACACTCAATTTGTAAGCGAAAAAGTAGAGCAACACAAACACCAGGAAATTTACATGGAAAATCCACAGAGGGGAAAATCACGGTGAGAAAGGAGAGATTCCACTAAATCAGAGAGATTATAAGAAGTTTTCAGCACTCTATTACAGATTCAATTCCCTAGGATTTGATTTCTTGCAAACGAGGAAGAGATCGGCTTTTATAGCTGAGGGATAGCGAGCTGAGTAGTGGCCTCCGAGATTTTTGCTTCTGGATCTGGCCACGATCGTAACTGCATGTAACACCCTAGCCGTAGTTGGTTTGAGCGTCACGTGATTGTCAGTGTCGTGTTGGCCGGCGAAGAAGAGGTCCAGATCCGCTATAGCCCTCACGTGCCTAGTGGTTGTAACAGCTCTGGTAACCAGGTGGATGGGTGAGATTTGTTGGATGAGACTTAGTCTGCGATCCTATGATCTGCGAGACTTGTCAGGTGTCGCAATCTCACAGGGATTCATAATTTTGACCACTGCAATGAGATTACTTAACATCTTATTTCTCAGATTTATCTAGTCCATTAGCTTTTAATCGGAAAGATAACAAATCTTTGTTATATACTTATATGAACTTAATCTACATTTACACTAAAGAAAAGATCATCTGATGTCCAAAATATTTGAATTCTGAGATCCTGTCCGATTATCCTGTAGGAATCCCCTGAAGGTTATCATGCTTAGGAGATGGTATAGGGTTCTTGTTCATTGTGGCTGCCTTCTTGGAACTTGAATCTTCTCTCTCTCAAGGTTACTTTGTAATTATGTCAAAGAGCTCCTGGAAATTTCTTCAGAATCTTCACATTCCTAACATGTCACAAAATATACTTAACCTCCACCGGAAACTTGAAGTGGAAAATATGAGATGACTATATAAAACATGATTATATGACTTGTGATCAGCGAATACTTGAACAGCTTACTCAATGAAAACAGTTCTAAGAACTAGATTAAGCCAGTGACACTGGGTCAAAATGGGCCTGTATCCCCGGCGACTATTGTTGGGTTAGTTGAATCTCAGGGCAATGCAATTAGGTCAAATTGGGGAAAAGAGGCTGAGATTGTTTCTGGGAGTTGTGTCATCTTTAACGCATGAGATAAGCCAAAGAGCCAACTGAAAACACATTCCTATGTTCATATATCACTACTATGTGGAGATATACAATGCATACTATGGTGGTGTGTTTAGTTTTCCCTCTATATCCTCCTTCCTGAATGGAATTGTATAGATTGCTCGAGCTAAACCTGAACTAGACATAGGCACTGCAAATATTGGAACTAAATTCTAATTTGTTGACGTTTGTTTTTAGATGGAGCTGCAATCTGTATAAAACAATATGGAGAATATATTGAGAATAATAATATACAATGGATACTGTAGTGCTTGTTTACTTTTCCCTCCTGTATGTTCGTTTCTGAATGGAACTGTATTTTTCTTTTTGTTCCTTTTGGTATTATATAGTTTGGACGAGCCAATGACCTGAACCAGACATAGGCACTGTGAATTTTGGAATTAAATTCATATTCGCTTAATTTTTTTTACCTGTACTTACACTCTGGTGATCTGTCCTTGTATGAAGTTGTCAAATTCTAAAAATTCTCATTCCTTTATTATTTTCCTGTACAATTGCATACAGGTCCAACTGCATCAATTTTAGAGCTTGCGGATTCGATACATGCTGCTCAGATGCAAGAAGATTCTGGTGACCAGCTTTGGGAGCGTCCTGCTTTTAGTTCGGATGATGATGAGGTAAAGCTTAAGATCTTTAGGTCAATGTTTGGCTCAGTATTGGAGAAAGAATTGTTTCTTTGGTTTCCTTGCTGAAATAAAATGGAAGTCAAAACTTCCAATTGTTGGGTCATATTTTTCTTTCAGATGGCTTAAATTCTTTCCCCATTCATGCTTGTTAAGAATAAG
The DNA here is from genome assembly GCA_038442645.1 of Agave tequilana. NCBI lineage: Eukaryota > Viridiplantae > Streptophyta > Magnoliopsida > Asparagales > Asparagaceae > Agave > Agave tequilana. The sequence goes on along the minus strand of JAVJIF010001341.1, from coordinate 377,542 downwards.
ATGGAAAAAGGTAAAATGTCTCTCTGGATGCATAGGAAGTGATGGAAAGATAATTTATGGAAGAGACATACAAAAGAAATGTAGTTGTATCATGTTGGGGGAAGAATTTCAGCAAACACAGAGAAAAGTATGGCTCATTCTTGTTTTCTTCCCTGCTTTCTTTCAGTAACAAAGCGGGGAAATGACTCTCCTTCATGTCTTTTTGAACTTCATTCTCTAAAATTTTATTAATGCAACATTACATGTCGCTAATAAAATTTTTCATCCCTTGCAGAGCTGTGCATATGCTTCCTTTAAAGGAAAGAAGAGAAGCTTGGAACCAGAGAGAAAAAAGAAGGGAATCCGTACCTATGAGCGGAAGAAGGTATACATGAAAAAGGTGAGGCCAAACTATGATGATGATGATGTATCTTCTCTGTCCATTCCACAGCCAATGGTTGGATTTGGCCTTCCATTCAAACAACCTCAAATCACTCACCGAAATCTCCCAGAGGCGGCTATTGGTCCACCGTTCTTCTACTATGAGAATGTCGCTCTAGCTCCAAAGGGAGTTTGGGAGACCATCTCCCGGTTCTTATACGACATTCAGCCAGAATTCGTAGATTCCAAGTATTTTTGTGCTGCGGCTAGAAAAAGAGGGTACATTCACAACTTTCCCATCAAAAACCGGTTTCCTCTCCTCCCGGTCCCTCCAAAAACAATCCATGAGGCATTCCCTTCAACAAAGAAGTGGTGGCCTTCTTGGGATAGCCGCACACATCTCAACTGCCTCCAGACGTGCTATGCAAGTGCAAAGCTCACGGGGAGGATTCGCTCCGCATTAGCTCAGTCCGGTGACCGACCATCTGAGACTGTCAAAAAGTGGATCAACTTTGAGTGCCGGAAGTGGAATCTGTTGTGGATTGGACTCAACAAGGTTGCACCCCTAGAGCCGGATGAGGTTGAGATGTTGCTCGGGTTTCCAAAGAACCACACAAGGGGCATTTCTCGGACAGAGAGATACAAGTCTTTAGGCAACTCTTTCCAAGTTGACACTGTAGCTTATCACCTCTCCGTTTTGAAAGATATGTTTCCGAATGGAATGACGGTATTGTCGCTATTCTCGGGGATTGGGGGCGCTGAAGTGGCTCTCCATCGGCTTGGAATTCGCCTCAAAACTGTAGTTTCAGTTGAGTTATCTGAGACCAACAGAAACTTGGTAAGAAGTTGGTGGGAGCAGACGAATCAAACGGGGACCCTGATCGACCTCTCTGATGTGCAGCAGCTTAATGGTGATCGTCTTGAGCATTTGATCAGCACTTATGGTGGCTTTGATTTAGTGATTGGAGGGAGTCCTTGCAACAACCTTGCTGGCAGCAATCGGTACCATCGAGATGGGCTGGAGGGCGAACACTCGGCCTTGTTCTATGATTATTTTCGGATCTTAGACCATGTCAAGTGTATAATGGGGAAAAACTAGAAAAGGAAAGATCTAACATAGTGTTAGTAACTGATGATTTCTTTCTTCTCTCCCATTCCTTGGTTCTTTCTTGTTTCCCTCTTTGCAGGCAGCAGTGGGGAGTGGGGGGAGAAAGCATATTGTAATAATCCCTTGCCCAATTCATCATTCCTTTCTCTTTTAGTTGAAGTTTCTTTCTGAAGGTTGTGCCTTTTGGCATCCAAATGTAATTTGTTAATTGCAACATGGGCTCCAAGAGACTATTTTGATTCTGGAAATTATTGACAACCAGCAGATGCATATGGCTGTCGCAAAATTTGTTACAAATTTAGCTTGTTTGTGCTGTATTGTTCTTGGTATTGGTACAAATTTGTTGAAGTTTTGATCTGTGCATTGCTTTGCTTGTGCTAATGCTTCAAGGCCAACTTTGTGGCGTGTTTGTGTTCTTTTTGGAATAAAGCTTTTTACTATTGGATATATAAATCTCTCCCCTTGTACAGGAATCTTTAAAGCCGTTGGATATGTTATTAGAAAATTTTATTCAAAAAAATACATTTTTTAAAAATAATCTGAACATTTGACCTCCCTAAAAAATATTTTCAAAACGACTTTTGATATGTCACGTTGGCGCCAAGGTGTTTCGCCCCACCATCATGGCGCCCACCGGCAGGAGGTCGATTTTTGATCGTCTAGGAATGACAATCTCAAACGAATTTTTAGCTGTCATACGGGGTTGCCAAACATGGACAAAGCCATTTTATTTTTTTTTTTAAGCTCTTGTCTTTGTTTGTCTGGGGTTGGCAACCCGGGACAAAGAGATTAATGTTTTTTTAAACTGTTTTTTTTTGTCCGGTATTATCTACCCTGTACAAAGAAATTTTAGTTTTTTTTAATTATTTTTCTTTGTTATTTTTTCTTCCGGGGTTGCCAACCCCGGAAATATTTTTTTTCAATTTTTTCTTTGTCCGGGGTGACAACCCCGGAGAAAGCAACCATTTTTTTCTCGCTTTTTTCTTTGTCCTTGGTTGCCAACCCTAGACATAGAACACTTGTAGGAAAATGAGTGAGTCTCTGAACTCTCTTATACAAGTGGGTCCCATTCTCTATATATGACATTTACCCCATCTTTCTCACATTATCTCTCACATTTATCCCTTATCTCTTTTTCACTAGTGCCCTAACCTCGACCCTGAACCCTCTTGCCGCCACTTAGCCCTATTGCCCGCTGCCGATTGAGTTCGTAGCCGGCAAGTTCCCCTCTCCCTCTCTGCCTCAGTCTGCTCCCCCCCCCCGGCTACGCCGACCGCCGACTCCTTCCTTCTGTGCCATCACGACTGCTGACCACCCTCTCTCAATCTGCCATGCCCTCTCTCCCCCAATATGCTCTCTATCTCTCCCCACCAACCCGACTCGACCCCCTCGCTTTCTCTCCCTCTATCCCCTCTCTCCTCTCCCCCAATCCGCTAGGCCCCATTGCCAACTAAGGACCTCTTCTGTCTCTCTCTGCCACCAACCCCCTCTATTTGCCATTCCCTCTTTCTCCTAATCTGTTCTCTCTCTCTCTCTAGAATTTGCTTTTAAATTTGTGATAATTTGAGTAATATTTTTTTTTTGTATAATTGAGTAATATTTATTTTTTGTGAATTTGAGAATTATTTCTTTTGCGATTTATGTAATTAACAAATAATTGTAATTCTATCTATGCAGATTTAGACGGAAGGAAAGATCATTTGTCTCTTCTACGAGTGTGTCTCTTCTTCGGTGACAGAGTTTATTTGAGGTAAGTTGCATTGTGAATCTCAAGTTATTTTTTGTGCCTTTAGTATTATTATATTCGGTTAAATTCTAGTAGCCAGAGCAATTTGATAATTGTATGTTTCATCCATTAAATTAAGTAAAATGTCTAATGCTAATGTTTCTCTTCTTTGTTGGTTTAATGGTACACTAATAATAGATAGAGATAATAACCCAACTTATGTTAATGAGATAGTAAAATCCGTGAACGTCAGAAAATTAATCACAAGGCGTGAATTGGTGGAAAAAGTCTATCAAATCACTAAAATTAATCCAAACGAGCATTAGATTCACTTGAAATTCAAGTGACCACTCTCGCATGAACATAATCAAGCAGTTGGAATATTAGATGATAATGATACAGTGCAATCCTTGAATTGTAGCTAGTCGTGAATAAGATAGAGTTATATGTGGGGAAATATACTATGAGCCTTAGTAAATATATGGTGGCAGTAGCATAATCTCACTTCCATAATCTCTGCAGTGTTTTCAAACTTGAGTTGTTTATTTACAACACGTACATTCAAACTAAATTCAAACATAATGAGCCTGGTGGGGATTGCATCGCAGTTGCAAGTGACAATCAGCTCGTCGGAGAAAGCAACGATGTGAGATAGTACTGATATCGAGACCGAGAAATGCTTCATTCAGTTGTGGTTGTGCTGGAAAAACTTCATTCATTAGACATCGGTTCGATTCGGGTTGAATTTACTCAAATCCAAAACCGAACCCAAGAACCGATTTCCTTCGAAACCCGAACCGAACCAGCCGAACAGAGTCGGTTCGGCTGGTTCGATCGGTTCGGCCGGTTTAAAACAAATTATGCTCACCCCTAGAAATAATACACTAAAATAGTGATACTCAAATCTCAGGTCTACATACGACAGCATAGTATGCGACTGATCTCAAAATTGGAAGGAGAAGCCTCATGTTGCCTCTCTTTCTATAACACAAATAATACGCTGAAGTAGTGACACTAGTATCTTGGATCTAGACATACTATGCTATTGACAACATTTTGATTGGTCATTGGAGCCAACCAAAACCACACATCCATATTCATATACATGTCTAATAAGCGACTTAAGACTTGGAATGGTTATAAATTGGATGGTAAATAATTTAGAACTTCAATCACCCTTTCTTTACCTGTTTGGCTCCTCTGAATTGGGGAAATTCAGAATTCCAAATGAGACCAATTTCACTACGTATTCCAAATTTGCATTCCCACACTTTTTTTTTCTCCTGGTGCTTGGTTCGCAAGAGTTGGGATGGAACTTTAACTCTAACTTGGGGCCTACACGTAGATTTCAAGAATTGGCAAATTGCACGAGGGGTTCTATGAATAAAAAGAATGTTCGTGAGCCCCTGGCCAACCGAAATCATTCTCTGACTTGGGTTTTTGTAAGAATTCGGAGCACCATCCTAAAATATTAGCCTTCTAGGTGAAATTGCTCAAATCCTTATTTATTCAAGATCATCCCATGTCTAGAGCCGATGTGGGACTATTTGTTCGACCCAAATTGCAGCAAGATCCTCATTTCCCTCCTCTGAAGTTGTTGCCATAAATGGAAGCTAGAATTGATTTCTTTGAGAGGCTCACTAATGACCAACCGAACACAATCAAGCATGGATTTTGATTCCAACTGAAAGTTGGAATCTCTCCACTCTCTTCAATTTCACAAAGAGGGAGGAGAATTAGTGTCAACTAGGATTCCACATCTATATTTCTTGCCACCAAACAGGCTATTGGATGTCACATTCTATACTTGCTCAATTTGGATGTCACATTATGCAGTGTTGGATTCCTAGAGAAACAAAACAAAACAAAACAAAACAAATAAAAGTAAAAAGTGAATAAAGTGTTGGCATACCATGTGCATGCTGATGGATAGAGCATATTTTGAATTATACCTCGATATTTCAGATGGCCATTTTGTATGCTGAAGTTTGAGGAGGTACGAGTTTCAGAGGGGAATATTTATGCTGATATTGTGAGTAACAGGTGAAGTATGTAGTTTATGCAGAAATCACACATGATTTAAGACATAAGTCAAATAAATATAATAGTTGGTTCAAATAAATATAATAGTTGGTTTAACAAGAAAACTAGTTCCCATCCTTTAAACATCTAAACCCCTAAAAGATATATGCAAGTATATAAGAATATATACAACTTGGTAGCCTGGTACCTTGGCAGCAGCTCAGAGGTGATTAATTTCAAAAAAAAGCTTCATCACCTTAGCAATGTGCAAGCAGGTAGTGCTTTTATCTTCCTCCTCTTCGTGTTACCTGGGTGGCATAGGCTCTGATGGCTGGCCGCTCAGCGCGGGATTGGACGGGATGGATGGAAGGGTTCCGCTGTCTTGAGGCGGCGGAGCCCCCCATTTCTTTTCTCCATCCGACGGTTCCACCACGTGGACTCCTCCATCTGTCATCCCTAACGCTATCTGGTTCGGCTCTGACGGGTGCGCAGCAATCACCGATGGATAGACAGATCCACTGCAGAAAATTATTTTACATGGCTATCAAAGCATTCTACTTCTCTTAGCATAACCCAAAAACGTAAATGAGAAGTTCAGGTTAGTTAAAACCTTGAAAATCATGTCTAAGAAAAGCAAACTGTTCAAGTTGTTTGAAGTTGGTGCTATATTTTGCATTCTGCAAGACCTATAACAAATTTTATCTAAGGCCTGTTTGGATAAAGTGAATTTATTTTAAGTTGTAGTTCAGGTTTGCAAACTACAGTTTGCAAACCTAACTGCAATTTCTCAACTGTAGTTTCATTAGCCAAACAATTTTGGAGTTAAAAGGAAATCCACTATGATCGATTTTTTCTAAACTTTAGTTCAGGCAAACTTCTGGATTTAGTTAACTGTATTAGTGAACTACAAACATTAGCCAAATGAACCTCATATTTGTTTTTTAGAGTAGAGGACTTAACTTTAGGGAACTACAATTTAGAAAACTTAACCTCAAAGCCAAAAAGGCCCCTAATGAAAAGATAAAAAAAAAATCCGTTCAAGACTTGTTTAATACTTCAGGTATGCAAAGTTAAAATTAGGGGCATAGTATGATACCTTGAAACAGAAGACGATAAATAGGAAGCTGGCGCGATCCGACAGCGAAGCATAAGGCTGGGTGCGTCAAAAACTCCAACAGCACCGTCACAGAATCCAGCATATACTAGCATGCCGTCGCAAGAGTATATGGCACATGAAATGGGTGCAGAGAGAGCATCTCTTGGTGACCACTGCATTAAAGGAAAAATGTCGTCCGGAAATTAGAAGTTTAGAACCATCTATAGGCAGGGATTAGGAGGGATAGACTTGGTACATGCAGAAGAATTCAAGCCCGAATCCTTCCCACTCAAACTTAATCCCACGACATTTAAATACAAGATCCACTCCGTTGAAGTTGATATACATTGTTTAAAGTAACTAAAAAAAAAAAATCAATTGTTTTGAATGCTTTTTGCCCATCCATCAAGTAGACGCAAAATGAACGGCCGAAATAGCGAGTAGTGGACCACTTCCTCTTCCATTCCAGTGACTCAATAATCAGAAAATAAATAGGTAACATTGAGAATATAAATAATAACACGAGTGAACAACTACCCTTCAGCATTTGAGAATTCATGAAAGGGCTTGGCGGCAAACTTCATTACGATACAAACAGCTGATATTATCAAACCTGGGTAACCTGTCTAACCACACGGTTTGTTCAGTTTGACTAGAGCTACTAACCTGTACCCGCATGACATAATAGTATTTGATAGTACAAAAACAAATGAACAATGAAGAAAGCGAAGACATGAATAGGGCCATAATTGAACCTTGGTCTCTTACGCTGTATTGCCAACTTGTCTCCAAACAAGTTACAAAAGTTTAACACTGAGAATATAGATAATAACACTGAGGGAACAACTACCATTCAGCATTTGAGAATAGGGCTTGGCAGTGAACTTCATTATTATATAGGGCTTGGCAGTGAACTTCACTATGACATAAACAGCTGATATTATCAACATGGGTAACCTGTCTATAACACAGTTCTGACCTGTTCAGTTTGACTAGAGTTACTAACCTGTACCCGCATGACATAGCAGTATTTGACAGTACAAAAACAAACAAACAAATAAACAAATGAAGAAAGTAGGACATGAAGAGGGCCATATTTGAACCTTGGTCTCTTACGCAGCAGAACTTGCCAACTTGCCTCCAAACAAGTTACAAAAGTTAAACATGGACCCAACCTAGTTAATATAAAGATTAGATTAGTCAATTCATTTATGATCCAGGGACCCATTCATCACAAAATCGAAACCAGTTCGTTCAAAATTGGATCTGGTGAAGATTGCCACAATACATGAGAAACTAAAATACCGTTCTAGCTCCCCCCTCACTTCCGCTTAAAGGGTAAGATATAATATATAGACATCTAAGTCTCTAGACTATGTACACCAGGACAAGATGTAATATCGCATTGTCTCTAATTTAACCTGTGGGAATATTATACTCTCAATTCTCAAATACTACTATAGCAGGTGATAAAGAGGAAGGAAAAAAGAGCTATGAAAACTTTTCACTTCACTCACTACAAGGCTGTTGAAGACTAATTTCATCGTAACATCATTGGTTGGATATTGCAACTAATGGTACAACATCATTATAAACTCAAAACCAGACCAACAAAAACATGGCTGCAGTTTTGAATCTTCCATTTACAGATTAAAAAAGAAAAAACAACAATGCCATAGAGGAAGGAGAAACTAACCGTTCTCAGACATTCAAGATTACTGTCATAGATGGATAGTTGGCTTTCATGGGCAACCAAGATGTGTGTCTGATCATTGTGGAACTGAACCTTGGTTTCCCTAATTAAAGGGGATGCAGAACCAGTTGGCACCTGGATGAACGTTGATTTTCTCTTCTCCCATCCATCAATGCTCCACAGACACAGCTGAAATTCAGTCATCAATTAACAAAAGGTTCGCTTAAAGATGCTGAAGCCCAATAAGTGTGCGTGCAACAGAAGCATAATTTGTGCGAAAAGTTTGATTGCATTGTGTTTGTTAGAATATAAATATAATACTCTCAACCCTCACCATCACTTCAGAGTTTTGGTGCACTGGCCTTTAATATTGATATCAGAGCAACCGTTAAATTCCCACCGGGCACACATTTAAAAGTGGATTTAAAATAAAAATACAGCTAGCGCAAAAAGCCAGGTCTCGGCCCATAAGAAGGGCGCTCGATCTACGGGTGCGTGTTAGAATATAAATATAATACTCTCAACCATCACTACAACTTCGGAGTTTTGGTGCAATAGCAGTCTTTAATAGTCATATTAAACCCATGAGAGCGTATGCTTGACATCTAATAGCTTATTCTGCTTGAATAAAGTAGGTCGATCCCTAACAATTGGAGCATTGACATTGGAGCTAATGCGTCAATTACTAAATCAAAGCTCTAATTCAAGAAAACCTTCTGGTTCCTAAAGTTCAAATAATTGATTTACAGAATCCATATACCTGTGCATCAGCACCTGAAGAAACCAGCATATTTAGTGTCTGTGAAAATGCAAGGCCTGTAATCTTCTTCTGGTGACCCTTGAGTTTGGTCTTGACCTACAGGCAAGAAAACATATTGTGCAAAATGAGAACAGCAAAGACACGTACATTTTTCCAGGAAGAAAATTGGAGCTGTAGCTACACTGTTTCCATTATGGAAACAAATCTGTATATTAAACTATCGTAGCTTCTTAAACATGATAAAGTACACATTGTCTCTGAGACAATTACATTCCATAAGTCCTACATATCTGACATAACACTATAGAATACTCTTCCAGTACGTGAACAAGGACAGCTGATATAGTCTTATGGACATCTAGAAATGCCCTGGATTCAGGAGTTTAGAATTTTTAAGAGGTGGCTAAAACCACATATGAATCTGAATGATCGAGAACACAATAACTCGATTGAAGCTTCTGGAACTTTTCTGCAGTTAATTAAATGATTTTTTTTCCTATAGTTGCAAATAGTAAAATGTAAAATAGAAATGGATTTGTCGCCAAAAAAACAGGAAATGCGCAAAAGATGCTAAATGCATACTATAATATACGTGCTTAGATAATTTAGTGAAGCAATACACATGTCAGCTTTTTCCCCCTATCGGAACAAGGGGTCAATCAGTTGTTCTACTGTTGGAAAAAAGACAATTAAGAAAAATCTTGAACCACTTGACAATTCTAAGAAGATGATTGTAAGCAAATCATAGCATGTACGACATACATTCCCACCAAAACATTTATCTACTTCATAAAAAGGGTTTCCTCGTTACTATAATCAACTTGCTATTAACACAATTTTTGACAGAGTTCAAGATATTTGGAAACATGAGCAAGAACAGCCTCACTGAGCGAGGAGATAAGCCAGTATAAGAGCATCTGATCAAGCTTGATCCAGCGAGTGTATTCCAGATTGATAGTGGGCTGAGCATCCTTCTCGGTAGAAGGAACCGGACCGGACAAGGAGGTTCCGTCGACGAGGCCTTCGAGACCGTGGAGTTTGAGAAGAGGAAGGAACTGAGAACACGTCACAGTAGATAATTTCCCCTGTCGAGTTTGAAATTTAGAAAATGAGTGATGTTGGGATTCGGAGTAACCATGGAGGCAAGTGTTTGGATGGAGGTGAGAGAAGATGAAGAGGAAATACTCGACATGGTACATGAGTTGCTCTGATACCAAGATAAAGAAGGAGAACACTTATTTGTGCAGTGACAAAATACCACTAACTATGTTTCTTGGTTGTATATATATACACATGTTGGTCATATGTTTACACTGATTTAGGAATAACAATTGGAAACATTGACTGAGAGAGAATGAGAAACACATGGTGCATGAGTCTCATGAGTCCTATGTGTTCCTATAATCATGGAGAGATTTTAGGATCTGGTTAATTTCATGAGAGGTTTCTTTCACATGAATCATGTGTATCATATGAGTCACGTGTTGTCATTGATATCTCTAATGCACCCCCCCGGTCGCCGCAAGCAAAGCGGGTTCGAAAGAACCAAGAGCTTGTTCTTCAGCATAGAAAACCTTAATGAGCTCAAAGACTTAGTAAGAATGTCTGCTAGTTGGTCTTTAGTGCTGACAAACCGAACATCCAAGACTCTATTGGCGATATAGTCACGCACAAAATGAACGCCGATCTCAACATATTTGGAGCGTGAGTGACGAATAGAATTGATCGAGAGATATGTTGCACCGAGGTTGTCACAGAGAACTATTGGAGGAGATTGTGGAACTCCAAGCTCACGAAGCAATGACTGCAACCAAACGACCTCTGCTGCAGCACTGGCCACGCCCCTATACTCTGCCTCAGTGCTAGATCGTGCCACAGTGCGCTGCTTCTTCGAGCTCCAAGAAATGAGATTTGTACCAAGAAAGACACAATAACCATTGGTGGATTTTCGATCATCGATCGACCCTGCCCAATCTGCATCGGTGTAAGCAGTAAGCTGTACAGAAGAATGACGAGAGAGAAAATGGCCATGCTGAATGATAAATTTGAGGTAACGGAGGATCCGTTTTACAGCGCTTCAATGCTCATCGGTTGGAGCTTGCATGAATTGAGCGACCTTGTTCACCGAAAAGGCAAAATCGAATCTGCTAAAGCTTAGGTATTGTAGAGCCCCAACAGTACTTCGATAGACAAAGAGGTTAGAGAGAGCTTGCCAGCAACCTTGAAGAGCTTACAGGAAGTAGCCATAGGCGAGCTGACAGGCTTGACACCATCCATCTTGAGTCGGAGAAGCAAGTCACGAATGTACTTCTGTTGAGAGAGAAAGAGACCTGAGGGTGTACGGTGACACTCAACGCCCAAGAAATTGTGCAGTGGGCCGAGGTCTTTTAATGAGAACTCCCAGCCTAGTTCTTGAATAAGACGAGTGACAGTCCGTGAGTCATTGCCTGTGATGATGTCCACATAGATAAGAACCAGAAGATCTGTCCCTACCCGTTGGAGGAAGAGAGACGTGTCGTACTTGGAGCCCACAAAGCCCATTGTAACTAGATAACTGCTGAGGCGAGAAAACTAGGCCCGTGGAACCTGTTTGAAGCCATAGATACTGCGGTGAAGCTTGCATACATGATTGGGACGAGCGGGATTGATGAACCCCGAAGGTTGCCATGTAGACCGTCTCAGTAAAAACCCTGCAAAAATGCATTATTCACATCCAACTGTCGAATAGACCAGCCCTTGGAGATGGCTAGACTGCATAAGGTACGGACAGTGATCGGTTTGATGACCGGACTGAATGTCTCACCATAGTTTAATCCTGCCTGTTAATGAAAACCCTTGGCCACCAGGCGGGCCTTATACATGTCAACAGAACCATCAGGTTTATGTTTTAACTTGATTTGCAGCCAAACAGATCATGGTAGGGTCGTATGGCACAAGAGACCAGATTTTGTTCTTAAGCAAGGCATTCATCTCAGTGTCCATTGATTGGCGCCACTTGGGATCTTTAGAAGCTTGCGTGAAATATGTGGGATCGACAGGAGTGGTGGCCAAGTCGGCCATGAGACAGGTAGGCATGGGATACCGGGTGGCTAGCCAGACCTTTGGTGTTTTGGTATTATCATGTGTTCTGGTGACCATATGGTGGGTCCTGGTAGGAGAGGGAATGGGAGAGCACGAGGATAAGGACTCATCGGCGGGTACTGGTGGAGGTGGAGTATGTGATGAAGGTGGTGGTGGAGGAGAAGAGTCAATGGTGGGACCCGTGTGAGAAGAGGGGACTGGAACAGTGGAAGATAACAGAGACGTGGAGATGGGGATCGGTAGTGAAGCCGTGAGAGTAGGTGGAGAGAGAGGACATAGGAGACTGGAAAGAAAAGAAAGATTCGTCGAACACAACATCCTGGGAGATATAAATACGACTAGAGGGGGCATGCAAACATTGATAACCTTTATGTGAAACCGAGTAACCTAAGAAGACACATTGACTGGACCGAAAACTAAACTTGAGTTTGGTATGGACACAGATGAGGGTAGCAAGCACAACCAAAAATTCGTAAGGAAAGGTAGTCAGGCGCTTTATGAAATAATTTCTGGTAGGAAGATGAATTATGGAGGACGGGGTGGGCATTCTATTGATGAGAAATAAGGCGGTTTGAAAAGCATAAGGCCAGTAATGGAATGGAACATTTGACCAGGCCAGAAGAGAGGCCGGTCTCGACAAGGTGGCGGTGCTTTCTTGCTGCGGTGCCATTTTGGACACTGTGTGGACAGGATAAGCGATGAGCAATACCCTGAGAAGACAAGTAAGGCTTAAATTTGATGAACTCGCCACCACCATCAGTTTGGAGTACTTTAATGAAACACCCAAGAAATTTTTCACATGAATTTTGAACTCAAAAAAAATAAAGAAAGCATCACTTTTATTAATTAAAGGATAAAGCCAAATATACTTACTGTAGTGATCTACAAAGCTAATATAATAGCGTGACCACTTACAGCGGAAGGAGACGGACCCCATAGATCGGAGTGAATAAGATCTAAAGGAGCAATAGCAATCATGAAAAATGGCGAAAAAGAGACGGTGACATTTTCCTTGCTGGCAAGGGATGCAGAGGGGTACCAGCACGGTCAGTGAAGAAAGGAAGCCGATGCTGAGATAAAACACTGGAGACAATTCTGGTGGAGGGATGACCTAGGTGCTCATGCCAGATGAAGGACGATGCACACTCACCGAGAAGAGCCTGAGGAGAGGCGGTGAAGTTAGATTCCCAGAGAGAAGACATACATGCCATCCTTAAGTTGTCCCCACGGTAAAGTTTTCCGAGTGGAGAGATCCTTGACAAAACAAGAGTCAGGGTGGAATTCAAGGACTTTATTATCAACAGTAAATTAACTAACATACAGAAATTTTTTTGTGATATCAGGAACGTGTAAAAGGTTTTTCAAGACAAAAGAAGAAACATGATAACACAATAAAGCACCAGTAGATCGGATAGGCAAACTTGTCCCGTTACCCATGCGAACTCTTTCGGATCCTTGATATTCTGAGTGAACCGCCAGATTCGCCATGTCAGCCGTTAGGTGGTGAGTGGCTCCGGAGTCAACATACCGATTGGGATCGACTGGACTATTCCCCTAATAGTGGAGAAGAGCAGTTGGGCTAGTGAAATCATCATTACGATTGTAGCATTGGTTAGCATAGTGGCCAAAACGATTGCAGGTCTAGCGTTGAGGTCGGCCACTGGCGGACTGATGTGGTGGTGGGAGAGAACGTCCACGACCACGACCGTGCTCCCTGCCTCGAACACGTCCACAGTCACGGAAAGAAGATGGAGCTGAATGATAACTTGGAGTGCGGGAAGCAATATTAACTGCAGGAGAAGGGGAGATGAGGGTTGTGGAGTCTGGTGAAGTGATAGCACGCCCACGATAAATCTCCTGGCTAAGCATGCGGCCGACGAGTTCTTCTGACAGCACAGGGTCGACTTGTGTATTGACGGAGGTGACGAACAAGTCATATTCGGGAGAAAGACCACTGAGCAAGGTAAAGACGAGGTCGAAGTCGGCAATTGGATTAGCCACTGCCGCCGGGTTGTCCATGATGGACTTGACAAACTGAATGTACTCTGACATAGAAGAGGTGCCCATCTTAACGGTGTGCAGCTGGTATTTGAGTTGCTGCACTCTAGCTCTGAAGGGTGACGCAAAATTCGCTCCAGAGAGCACCACACATCACGAGATGTGGTGAGGCCGACGACATGAGCAAGAACAGCCTCAGTGAGCGAGCAGATAAGCCAGTATAAGAGCATCTGATCAAGCTTGATTCAGCGAGTGTATTCCAGATTGATAGTGGGTTGAGCATCCTTCTCGGTAGAAGGAACCAGACCGGACAAGGAGAGGTTCCGTCGACGAGGCCTTCGAGACCGTGGAGTTTGAGAAGAGGAAGGAACTGGGAACACCACAGTAGATAGTTTCCCTTGTCGAGTTTGAAATTTAAAAAATGAGTGATGTTGGGATTAGGAGTAACCATGGATGCAAGTGTTTGGATGGAGGTGAGGGAAGATGAAGAAGAAATACTCGACATGGTACAGGAGTTGCTCTGATACCAAGAAAAAGGAGAACACTTATTTGTGCAATGACAAAATACCACTAGTTATGGTTCTTGGTTGTATATATATACACATATTGGTCACGTGTTTACACTGATTTAGGAAAAACAATAGGAAATATTGACTGAGAGAGAGAATGAGAAACACATGGTGCATGAGTCCCATGTGTTCCTATAATCATGGAGAGATTTTAAGATCTGACTGATTTCATGAGGGGTTTCTTTCACACGAATCACATTTTATTAATGCATTCTGAAGTAAAATAGGATGAAAACTTCCATGCCTCATTAACTACTTCAAAGGAAAATTTTCAAGGATCTTTGTTATTACCTCATCAACTCTGACATTGTATATCTGGATTGTAGAATCTTCCATGCCTATGGCAATAATATTGTTATCCTGAGGATGGAATGCTAGAAAAGTGGCTGCAGGTGGGGGAGGCATGAAAGTTGCCATAACCTGTCAAAATTTACAAACTTTTACGTAAACAAGTGAAGTAGTGACCTCATCATACAAGATTGCAGTTTAGAAAGCTGCAGACCTTAAATGTCATCATGTTGAACAAGGAAACCTTTCCACCAGATGCGGACATGATATACGAGTCATTTCTGGACAAAGCAATACATGCACTTGCTTCTTCAGATGGGTTATTATCATTTTTGTCATTAGTCATAAGAATTCCATTTGCTGGCTGCCACAACTGAGGCACAACTGATGCAGTAGACTGAAAAGATTGAAAGAAAAAAAAAACAGATGAATAAGAAAAAAGAACATAATGAATTCAATTATTTTGCACACATATGACAAATGCTAACCTTTGCAGATGGATTTCGTTCAGAGAGCTGCCATTTCCATAGCTTATGTGTGGCACTGGATGCAAGAGCCAAGACCGCTAAACCAGAGTTTGTGTACAACAGTCGTACAATCTGCAATAAGGGAACATCTAAATTGTTGAACAAGAAGAATGCGCAAAATCCGTAACGCAGAACATGTAGAGGGATAAACACAATTTAAGATCCACAAATTACAGAATATGATATAAACCATGAATGGTACTCCAATGGAAGATATCTTGGCATGCATTAACATATAAGCCAAAGGATGCAGTTTGAAGATATACACATGTTAGGATAGATAGGACAATAAAAGGATTGTTTGCAAGGCTAGGAATTATACAATAATACCAGGAATATCAGATGGAACATTAGATGATCTACCAGGCTCCGCAGAATATGAAATGTGTTGGGATTGAAGAAAATACGTGAAAAAACTCACTTGTCAACCAAGAAGGAAGGTAAAAAAACTGAAATGTGCAAAAAAAAAAAAATCATTTCCACAGTGCTAGAACATTCAATAAGTTATTGTCTATGTCGTTAGACAATAGGTTACCAGGGAATATAAGCTCTCAACTTTTTCCATCTTTGTATTGAAAAGAAACATAATGGTGGTAAAACCTTGCATGAAAGCTGTTAAGTTATTAGTTATTGGTTATTGGGTTATTGGGTGATTACCCATATACCCTCCTTGTCTTCTATATATATCCTGTAACTCTCTTTTATCAATACAATCTACTTTTAGGGTTTTTTTTTTATTTCTCTACATGGTATCAAAGCAAGAGAAGCCCTAACCCTAAAATCCACCATCTCAAACTCTTCTTTCCTCAAGTTTCTTCCTCCTCTCCTCCATCATCACCCTCCCAAGTTGCTGCACCTTCTCCAGAGCGCTCCAAAGTTTGAACAGTGCCGCACTAACTCTGAACAGTGCCGCAAGCAGGGGAAAAATCAGATTTTTTTTAAAATTTGAACTGTCTGAACCTTGCAAAGTGCCGCCATCACCTTCCCAAGTTGCCGCCACCCTCTTCAGAGTGCTCCAAAGCCCTTGGAGGTGCCGCCTTCTTCTCCCACTGCTCTGAACAGTGCCGCAAGCAGGAAAAATCAGATTTTTTTAAACCTGAATTGTTCTTTTTCTGCTCTACAAGTCATATTTGGTGAGATCTGATTTGTTTCCTACTTAAAAATCAATTTTTTACATCTGATCTGACTATTTGGATGCTCTACAAGACTTCTAGTGAGATCTGCTGTCTACTGCTTAAAATCAGATTTTTTTTTACATCTGATCTGATTTTTTTAAGGCCATCTATGCTGCAATCTGGTAACTAAGTTACTTGTTTTTCTTCATTATTGGTTGTTCACTGTTACTACTGGCTATCTTTCTGGTGATTTCTCTGATTGGATATTATGTCTGAGACTGTCATCCTCCACTATGATCTCCTCTTCGGTGGTCGAAACTTCTATCCCCAAGACGATGTTGGCCGCTACGGTGAAATTGAGTGGCTCCAATTGCCTATTATAGGCGCAGGCATTCCGCATATTATTAACGCTCAGAACAAATTGGCTCACCTCCCACAGCCTCCACCTGCTGATACGGGTCCCACGTATGTGACTTGGCTTACTGGAGATTATTCTGTGATGACATGTCTTCTCAACAGTATGGAGAAGATTAGTGATAGTGTCGTGTTCCTGCCTACTGCTAAGGACATGTAGGATACACTGAAAGTGATGTATAGCAATGAGAAGAATCCCTCAAGGGTGTTTGAGATCTATGAGCGCTTGTTTGAGCTCAAACAGGGAGACAGATCTGTGCCTGAGTTCTATGGCGAACTCAAAGGTCTGATTGATGAGTTAGAGATGCATTAGCCGTCCGTTACTGATGCGGGGGCACTGAGGGGGTATCGTTAGGATCTCGCAGTGTCAAAGTGCCTATCTGGCTTTAATCCTACACTACGATCGCAGGTGCGAGGTCAGATTCTGGGAGAAGATAGTATCCCACGTTGACGGCTACCTTCTCGAGAGTTATGCGAGTATCTACTGGAACCGATGTTTCCTTTGCACCTTCCATTGAGCAGTCTGCATTGATTTCTGGACATGGCTGTGGTTGTGGTCGTGGTTGCGATTTTAGACGAGGACGTGAATTTGTTAGAGGTGAACATGGCTCGTATGGAGGCAGACAGAGTGCCTCTGAGAAAGGACCCTGGTAATGCAGGCACTATGGACGCAGTAATCACATCTCCGAGAAGTGTTGTGAGAAATTTGATCGACCTGAGTGGACACAGCTTCCTGAGTCTGATTTTTTTGCTCCGCATAACACTCAAGACTATTCGACTACTTCCTCCACTCTTCATGGATCTTCCAAGATTGTACTAACACAGGAGTATGATCGACTTCAAAAGCTAGAGTTCTCTCATAACAATCTTTCAGCAATGCATGCATCAGCTTCAGGTATGCACGCCTATACTGCCTCTTCTCAAAAGCCCTGGATATTACGCTTTGGAGCCTCATCTCACATGACAGGTATCACACAAAAGTTTATTTCCTTAAATATGTCGAATGCCCACCCCTCTGTTAAAATTATTGATGCTACCCATTCACCTATACTAGGCAATAGGGTATTCCAGGCTACTCCATCATTGATCCTTACTGATGTCCTTTATGTTTCACGATTTTCTATTAATTTCTTATCTATCAGTGAGCTTACTAAAATAACTGCAAAATAACATTTTCCCTTCTCATTGTGTGTTTCAGGACCTGCCGACTGGGAAGAGGATTGGTTCTGGGCATTAGTAAGGAGGCATATACTATTTGGACGATCGAGTGACCCTTACGAGCTTGGTTGCAGGTCAGTCTGACCTGACCCGGTTTTGTTATGGCACTGACGCTTGAGTCATCCTTCGTTACAAAAAATTCAATCTGCTATTCCTGTTGAGTCCTCTATCTCTTATTTAGATTGTGAGTCTTGTGAGTTAGGTAAGCATCATTATACTACCTTTCAAAGTCGAGTAAATGTCATAGTAGTTCTGCTTTTGAGTTGGTCCACTCTAATATTTAAGGTCCTAGTTGTATGCCCTCTATTAAGAGTTTTAGATATTTTCTGCTCTTTATTGATGACTTCTCTCGCATGACTTAATTGTATCTCCTAAAGAGAGGTCAGAAGTGTCCAGTGTAATCAAGTCTTTCTTTAATGAAAAAAAATCAGTTTTCTACTTCTATTCGTGTGCTTCGTACTGATAATGCTCCGGAGTATGTAAAAAAGAATATATCTAATTTTTACTCCAAAAATGAAATTATTCATCAGACCTCTTGTTCTCATACATCCTAACAAAATGGAGTTGCTGAAAGAAACATAGATATATTCTGGATGTTGCTAGAACCTTAATGATCTATATGAGTGTTCTAAAATATTTATGGTCTGATGTTGTGTTAAGTGCTTGTTATCTAATTAATAGGATGCCTTCTTCTGTTCTAAATAAAAAAATCTCCATTTTCTTGTCTCTATGCTAACAAAACCCCGTTCTCCATGACTCCCCGTATTTTTAAATATACTTGTTTTGTTCAGGATTTGTCTCCTGGGCTAGATAAGTTATCTCCTAGATTTATAAAGTGTCTTCATTGCGTATTCTAGAACACAAAGGATATCGGTGTTATAATCCCTCCACCAGAGTATTTGGTGTCTGCTGATGTCACATTTTTGAGTCTGTTCCATATTTCTCTACACAAGTTTCCGTCACCATATCTGAGAGTGTCCCTCCTTCACTGTCTGTGCCATTGCCTACACCTGCGGATACAAATTCTTTGCCAGTGTTGCCTGCAGAAACTATAAATCCACCTGCATCAAAAACCAGTTTGGGATTTCAGATACGTCCACACTCATCGCCCAAAAATTCCTGCCTCCAAACCAGTTCTGGCTAACCCCTTTCTAATAGACGGTTCTTCTCCACCATCAGCTTCTCCCTCTGGTCTTAATATTCCTGTTGCCCATCGAAAATGTAAACGGTCTTGCAGTGATCACCCTATTTCGAATTTTATTTTTTATGATCACCTAAACCCCATTTTTGACAGTTTGCTCTCTTTGTCTTCTGAGTCTATCCCAGGTCTTATACAGAGGCTCTATTAGTTCCTGCCTGAAAATAGGCTATGGATGAGGAGATGAAAACTCTTGTTTCTAGAGGAAGTTATTTTCAGCACCAACAGATGCGGTGGTTGTTGGTTGTCACTGGGTCTTTACTCTAAAGTAACGCCCAGATGGATCTGTGGATAGATACAAAGACAGTCTCTTGGCTAAGGGTTATACTCAGACATATAACATCGACTATTTTGAGACGTTCTCGCCAGTTGTCAGAATAAACTATATTAGGATTTTGTTCTCTATTATCGTTAACTTGTCATAACCACTGTTCCAGCTAAATGTTAAGAACGCCTTCTTATATGGGGATCTTCAGGAGGAAGTGTATATGGGGCAACCTACAGGTTAGTTGCTTAGGGGGAGACTAAAGTCCGTCGTCTAAAGAAGGCTATATATGGACTCAAGAAGAGTCCAAGGGCGCTGTTTGAGAAGTTCAGTCTTATCATTTCTGGTATTGACTTTCGCTGATGTCATTCAGATCACTGTCTTTATTCGCGCACAAGATCTGGCATCGTAGTTCTGGCTATTTATGTTGATGGCATTTTGCTGACTAGGAGTGACTCAGATGGGATATTAGAGACTAAAATGTATCCCAAGCGTCATTTTGTGACCAAGGACACGGGACGTCCAAAATACTTTTTGGGAATTGAAGTTGCACATCAAAAACACAGTGTACTTTTTCAGTGAAAGTATGCTCCAGACCTTATGAAGGAAACAATATTTTTGAGATGCAAGCTTGCTAATACACCAATGGAAGCTAATGTGGATTTATGATTTGATGACAGTCATACAATTGATGATCCAGAAAGATATAAGAGATTGATTGGGAAGTTGATCTATCTTACGGTAACTAGATCAGATATAACTTTTGTTGTAGGAGTTTTGAGTAGATTCATGCATCAGCCCAGAGAGACCCATTGGTTAGTTGCGATGAGGGTTCTAACTTACATCAAGAGTTGTCCAAGGAAAAGGGTTTGTATAGGAAATATGGACATGTACACATTTTTGAATACTCTGATTCAGTGTGTGCTGGTGATCGAGGAGATAGAAAGTCTACTACTGACTATTGCACCTTTGTTGGAGGAAATTTGGTTACTTGAAGAAGTAAGAAACAAGATGTTGTGTCTCGCTCAATTGTTGAAGCTGAGTATAGAGCTACGACTCATACAGCATGCGAGATGGTGTGGTTAAAAATTTATTGATGGATCTTGGTTTCAGACAGCCTGGGCCCATGCCTATGCATTGTGATAATCAGTATGCCATCTATATTGCCTAGAATTCAGTGTTTCATGAAAGGACCAAACACATTGAGATTGACTGTCACTTTGTTAGAGATGCTTAGACCAAGAAGATGGTTATATTCCAGTTCACACCATCTTTGAAGCAATTAGTTGATTTACTTACCAAAGTTGCCTCACCTCAGGTGTTTTCTAATCTTTGTAACAAGCTGAGCAAGTTGGTCTATGCTCCAGCTCGAGGTAGAGTGTTAAGTTATTAGTTATTGGGTTATTGAGTGATTACTCATATATACCCTTCTTGTCTTCTATATATATATATATTATATATATATATATATATATATATATATATATATATATATCATGTAACTTTCTTTTATCAATACAATCTACTTTTAGAGTTTTTCTAATTCTCTACAAAAGCCTATCAGAATAAGTTTTAGAATGGTTTTCTTTTAAAATTGAGTTTCACTTGTAAGAATTGTTCAAAGACTTGAAAATTAGTATGGATTGACTCCTGCTACTCCCAAGGTGCGGACCTGGTATGACTTCTTACCAGTTATAACTTGAACAAACATAACAAAAAATGAAATTGAATGAAGTGATAACTGATGTGTTACTATGAACATGTAGCCAGAAGAAATATTTCAATATCACAAGATATCCATGAATATATCTTCTGTTATTCTATCACAATCTCATAGTTCATCTTCAGAAATTAGAATGCCATCTATATATGGGATTGTAAAAGTAAGATAAATTTCAGTATAACACCATGAATACTGACAAACTAGGTTGCACTGATACAAGTCCGAGTAAGGATATGACCCAATATGGGTGCATGGATACACCAAATCTAGTGAACCCAGGATACGGGTGCATCATGGATACATCAATAATAAATTATATATATGCATGACATAAAATTAAATTGGTCAAGATAATACAACAACTCAGGAAATATAATCGATTTTTCAAGTTATGTAAATTAACAGTTGGTGAGCAAATCATAAACTTCATAAAGAAGTGAACAAATTATATAATGCATCTACAAGTCAAAGACATTGTGAATCCATTATTCCTTCATTAGATTTTTAAAGTCTCAGATGCATCTGTTATGTGTCTTAGATATCTCGCAATTATGAATTGTTGGGTGCATCATAGGAGTATCTAGCAAGTATCCAAGTATCCAAGCATCTGATACATAATGATACAGGTATGCCTTCTTTAACAAAGTACCATGCAACATCACTAACGAACTACTTCTGAATACTAATGCTAGTACAACAAAGATAGCAAAAGGACAGATTAAAAGAAGAAAACTCCCATCCACCGTACATTAAAAGCATCTAAAAGCAGGCACGGAGGTACATCAAGGATCCTAGAATCAGTCGAACTGAGCTCTTCTGTCAATGTTTGTATATCTATGTTGCACGGACACGGGGATATTGACACGACACGCAGACGCGTGACGAATTCTTAAAAATACACATCACACGTGTGTCAGACACGTTTTGGACACGACACGGCTCCATGACAGGAGTGTCCGTGCTAGATAGCAGTATATTGCTAGCTATCCTACTGATGTTGTATATTGCTTATGAGGTACATATGTGAGCTTCCTTCATCAAAGCTTCAGGAGGAGGCATCAAATTGACAAATGTAGCACTAGTTTTGAGTTCTTAAAAGCTATGATGACCACTCTTACATTATACCACAAAATATATTATTGTGCACCAAAGAGATTGCGATCATGATATATTTATCATGGTATGATGAAAAGAGTAATGCGTTATAGCTTCAGAAGCACCTCAGGCATGAAGAAGCATCATAGAAGTCTTGTAACTTTTTAATTATTTTCAACCTCGTACCAACCTTCGATATCACAGTACCCAAGCTTGGTATCATGTTGAAGATGGTGGCCAATAACTCTAGTAAGTTTTCTGCTATTGTGTAGAATCAGCTGGATTTGGCAGGGTTCTTTTATGGGGATGTATAGCAATGGCCCCCTCAGTTTGTTTTTTTGCCACTGAAGAGTACCAAGATGAGATAAATCTTTGCTATCAACAACTTGTTTAAGCTTGGATTTTTGAAAAGATAATTGGACATGGAGTTTAGGTAAGGGGGCAATCATTCTGTCTATTCCTCATGTGTCTTATGGCAAAAGATTCTTTGGTAATGCAAAGTTTCTCTTGAGTTCAAGATCCATATGTCGTGGAAGGCGTGGAGATGGGGGTAGGTGATGAAGGCGTGGGAGTAGGGGGAGAGAGGGAGAGCAGAGGAGAATGGAAAAGAAAGGAAGATTCGTCGAACACAACATCCCGAGAGATTTAAATATGACCAGAGGGGACATGCAAACATTGATAACCTTTATGCGAAGCCGAGTAACCTAAGAAGACACATTGACTGGACCGAAAACTAAACTTATGAGTTTGGTATGGACGCAGATGAGGGTAGTAAGCACAACAAAAAATTCGTAAGAAAAGATAGTCAGGTGCTTTATGAAATAATTTCTGGTAGGGAGATAAATTATGGAGGACAGGGGTGGGCATTCTATTGATAAGAAATGAGGCGGTTTGGAAAGCATAAGGCTAGTAATGGAATGGAACATTTGATCGAGCTAGAAGAGTAAGGCCGGTCTCGACAAGGTGGCGGTGCTTTCTTTTTGCGGTGTCGTTTTGGGCACTAGTGTGTGGACAGGATAAGCGATGAGCAATACCTTGAGAAGACAAGTAAGGTTTAAATTTGATGAACTCGCCATCACCATTAGTTTGTAGTGCTTTAACTGAATGCCCAAAAAAAATTTCCATATGAATTTTGAACTCAAGAAAAATGGAGAAAGCATCACTTTTATTTATTAAAGGATAAAACCAAACATACTTACTGTAGTGATCTACAAAGCTAATATAATAGCAATGACCACTTACAGCGGACACAAGAGACGGACCCCATAGATCGGAGTGAATAAGCTCTAAAGGAGCAGTAGCAATCGTCGAAGATGACGAAAAAAGGAGACGGTGACTTTTCCCTTACTGACAGGGGATGCAGAGAGGGGTACCAGCACGGTCAGGGAGGAAAGGGAGCTGATGCTGAAATAAAACACTGGAGACAATTCTGATAGAGGGATGACCTAGGCGCTCATGCCAGACGGAAGAAAATGCACGCTCACCGAGAAGAGCCTGGGGAGAGGCGATGAAGTTATGATTCCCCAGGGAGAAGACATACATGCCATCCTTAAGTTGTCCCCACAGTAGAGTTTCCGAGTGGAGAGATCCTTAATAAAACAAGAGTCAAGGTGAAACTCAAGGACTTTATTAACAGCAGTAAATTGACTAACAGACAGAAGATTTTTTGTGATATCAGGAACATGTAAAAAGTTTTTCAAGACAAAGGAAGAAACAGGAGAACACAATAAAGAAGCACCAGTAGCTCGGATAGACAAACCTGTCCCGTTACCCATGTGAACCCTGTTGGGTCCTTGATATTCGGAGTGAACCGCCAGATTCGCAATGTCAGCCGTTAGATGATGAGTGACTCCGGAGTCAACATACCAGTTGGGATCGACTGGACTATTCACATAAGAGTGGAGGAGCAGTTGGGCTAGCCGAATCATCATAACGATTGTAGCATTGGTTAGCATAATGGCCAAAACGATTGCAGATATGGCATTGAGGTCGGCCACCGGCAGACTGATGCGGCGGTAAGAAGGAACGTCCACGACCACGACCGCGCTCCCTGCCTCGCCCACGTCCACGACCACAGAAAGAAGATGGAACTGAATGGTAGCTTGGAATGCGGGAAACATATGAACCGCAAGAGAAGGGGAGATGAAGGTTGTGGAGTCTGGTGAAGTGATAGTACGCCCACGATAAATCTCCTAACTAAGCATGAGGCCGATGAGTTCTTCTGGCTACAGGGTCAACTCGTGTGTTGACGGAGGTGACGAAAGAGTCATATTCGGGAGAAAGACCACTGAGCAAGGTCGAGACGAGGTCAGAGTCGGCAACTGAATTAGCCACTGCCGCCAGGTTGTTCACGATGGATTTGACAGACTGGATGTACTCTGATATAGAAGAGGAACCCATCTTGACGGTGTGCAACTGATATTTGAGTTGCTGCACTCTATCTCTGGAGGGTGACGCAAAGATTCGCTCTAGGAGTACCACACATCACGAGATGTGGTGAAGCCGACGATATGAGCAAGAACAACCTCAGTGAGCGAGGAGATAAGCCAACATAAGAGCATCTGATCAAGTTTGATCCAACGAGTGTATTCTGGATTGATAGTGGGCTGAGCATCCTTCTCGGTAGAAGGAAGGAACCGGACCGGACACGAATAGGTTCCGTCGATAAGGCCTTCGAGATCGTGGAGCTTGAGAAGAGGAAGGAACTGGGAACGCCACAGTAGATAGTTTCCCTTGTTGAGTTTGACATTTAGAAAGTGAGTGATGTTGGGATTGGGAGTAACCATGGATGCAAGCGTTTGGATGAAGGTGAGGGAAGATGAAGAGGAAATACTCGACATGGTACAAGACTTGCTCTGATACCAAGATAAAGAAGAAGAAGACTTATTTGTGCAAAGACAAGATACCATTAGCTATGATTCTTGGTTGTATATATATACACATATTGGTCACATGTTTACACTGATTTAGGAGATACAATAGGAAAATATTGACTAAGAGAAAGAATAGGAAAATATTGACTAAGAAAAAGAATGAGAAACACATGGTGCATGAATATCATGAGTCTCATGTGTTCATATAATCATGGAGAGATTTTAGGATCTGGTTGATTTCATGAGGGGCGTCTTTCACATGGATCACATGTTTCACATGAGTCACGTGTTGTCATTGATATCTCTAACATTGACAAGGGATCGATCTGTTCTTCCTGTCAGAATAGGAACCTGCTTGGCATCTTTTCATAATGCCCATTGATGAGAACTGAGGAGCACTTGAGGACCAGGAAACACAGACAGGGAATTAAAGGTTGCCCAATTCTCTTTTTCTTTTCTTTTTCTTTTTTTTTTGCTTTACCTCTGTACTTTCTAGGGGAGACATGTAGCGAAAACAACACAGAATTAACGGGGATTATATTACCATGGCATTTTTCTGGATGGTATAGGAAAGGAAAAAATAGTCTTCAATAGTAGATGTTAAACTTCATTGGCTCTACCTGCTGAAATTAATAATTTGGTGACTTTCTGAACAAGGAACTTGGAGGCTAAGAAAAGGAAGCCGAGTGATAATTGAAGGTTGCTGCTGATGAGAGGGGCTGGATTACTTCTTGTTAATATTGAGGTTTTTTTTAATTTCTTTTTGGTAAAACTCCATTTGTTTTTATGGCCAACCTGGAGAACGATGTTCTCCATTTTTTGGCTTCTCTATTTTTCGTAATGTTTCAATTCAAAAACTTTATGAAATCAAGTTCTTGCTGGTGTCAGACTGACTCCATCGTCTCTGTAGAATAATAATAAGTTGTCATGGTCCATGCGGTGTTTTAAATGTCGGATATCAGGGAAATGTCGGATGTCTTAATCGGATGTCGGATTTCGGATTTCGGAGATATTTCGGGGCCATTTAGTAAATTTCGGACGTCATGACGGATAACAAATATACATCCTAAATGTCTTAAATAATGTAATTTAAAATTTCTTATCAAGATAATATATACACAACTTATGCAAAATTACATAAATATATTTAGGATATGTATAATTAACTTAAATATTTTGCATATATTCACTAATCCATTATTAAAATTTCTCAATTGCTCCAACTTCTAAGACCAATCAATATATTGGGTTTTTACCAAAATGTCGACTGACATTTCGGGAAAATGTCGGCCGATATATCAGATTTTTCCCGAAATGTTGGCCGACATTTTCCAAAACGCCATTTCAAATGCAGGTGGGGATGTCGTGACGGTGAGGGCTTGAAAACGAAATGTCGGCCGACATTTCGGAAATGTCGGACGACATTTAAAACACTGGGTCCATGTAACATACTCTATGAACAAAGTTTTCAAGCATATATAACCTTACTGAATCACGAGTCTTTATGTTGCCAATTGGAAGAGAATGAAAGTTAAAGAAGATTAGGACATGATTAACACATAGGAGAGACAACAATAACAATGCTAAAGAAAGACTTTATGCCAAATTAATGAAATCTGTGTATTCTGATGTAAAAGAAAGGACTACAAAATTTGAATTATTATAAGTTTAAAGCGAGAGAAATATGTGCATATGTGGCTAGAAATACAAACACAGTTTCAGGATGTTTAACATATTGTAAACAACCAATCACCTGCATCGCCCTAATTTGGTGGATATTGCACAGTAGCCTGGACAATGTTATTTTTTAAAACATCCCATATGACAAATCTTGTGAGTTTTGAAAGATATTGGTGGGCTCCACTTAACAAACAAATAATAATATCATGGTTTAAATCACGGTATTGATATAAGCCAACGGTTTTCAGTATCAGTATCATCAATAACAACCACCATATCAGCAATATCGGCAAATATTGACCCCAACCGATATTGCTAGTATCATATCGGGTACCTCATAACTTGATATAATATTGCTATTGGTGACGTATATTAGAATCAACCATATGTAATACATAAAGATACTTTCGATGACCCACCCTAAAGTTATCCCATAATCACTTGTATACAGCCTTTGTTCACCTCCCTCTAGTTTTCCTCATGTTTCCAATTCGAATTCACTCCAAACTATCTGACCTGTTAGGCAAATATATTGAACTCCCCTTCCACTGCAGCAAACCCCTAAGTTGTTATGGTGAGGCTTTGAGGGATGTGTTTCTATATTCTTACACTCTCCCACAGGCAGAGCCCCTTTTGGGGGGAGAAACTGGAGCTTTCGTAGCGGAATTTTTTTTAATCAATCCACTTAAAATGCGTGCTTGGATGGACTTTTTTTTGGGGAATATAGGACGTAGCCTAGTGCGAGCGGGGTTTGAACCCCAAAACGCTTACCCATTGCCAAGAGGTTTTACCACTATACTACAATGACACTTGTAGTTTGGATGGATCTGAATGGCTCTAATACCATCTCAAAAGGAGACACACACACACACACACACACACACACACACACAGAGGGATAGACTTGGGTACATGCGGAAGGATTCGAGCCCGGATCCTTCCCACTCAAACTCAATCTCATGACATTCAAATACAAGATCCACTCCGTTGAAGTTGATATATATTGTTTAAAGTAACTAAAAATCAAAAATAAAAAATCAAGTGTATTCAATACTTTTTTCCCATCCATCAAGTAGGCGCAAAATGGACGGTCGAAAATAGCATTTTACTTAGATCTACGACTTTACACGTATAAATTCTCGATCCGACCATTTGATCGTGATCTAAATATTTAAAAAATCTCACACACCAATTTTTATTAGGTTTCAAATATTATACACCGTTAAACTAGCCAACTCATTATTTCTGCTGTTCATTTTGCGCCTACTTGATGGATGGGCAAAAAGTATTCAAAGTACTTGATTTTTGATTTTTAGCTACTTTAAACAATGTAGATTAACTTCAACGGAGTCGATCTTGTATTTGAATGTCGTGGGATTGAGTTTCAGTAGGAAGGATTCGGGCTCGAGTCCTTCCGCATGTACCCAAGTCTATCCCTATATATATATATATATATATATATATATATATATATATATATATATATATATATATATATATATATGAGATAGACTTGTGTCCTAAAAGAATTTGAGGCCGATTCTTTCCCACTCAAATACCAATATCCGACACTCGAAAACAAGATCCACTCCATTGAAGTTGATCTATATTATTTCAAGTATTTATAAACAAAAAATCAAGTGTTTTGAATGCTTTTCTCATGCATCAGTAGGGTAAAAACGGACGGCCTAAATAGTAAGTTGGTTAGTTTAGCTGTGTAGAACATTTGAAACCTAACAAAAATTGGTTTGTAAGGGTTTTTAAATGTTTAAATCATAATCAAATGGCCGGATCGAGAATTTGTATGTTTAAAGACATAGATCTAACCAACTCACTACTTTCGGTCGTCCATTTTGTGCCGCTTGATGGATGGGCAAAAAGTATTCAAAACACTTGATTTTTCGTTTATAGATACTTGAAATAATATAGATTAACTTCAACGGAGTGGATTTTGTATTCGAATGTCAGAGGGTTGTATTTGAGTTGGAAGGATTCGGGCTCAAATCCTTTTAGAAGGACACAAGTCTATCTACACACACATAAGAAATGTACCTAATCTGGACGAAAGGACAAAATTCAGCCAGAGATATTTAAGCACGAAAAACATTTAGACAATTACACTAGTAGTGTGGAAATGTGATATCTACAATAACATTGATAATGAACCCATAACAAGAATTAAGACTCACACAAACACAGGCACAAGTAATAAACAAGAACACATCACATTCAAAGAGAAAAATTGTGTTCAGAGTAATTATTGTCTTTCAAACCAATGATGAATACTCTGCCCACTCTGACAATTGATCATGATAGCACAACTAATAAAAGAGAGTGATAACCTGGTTTCTGAATAAGGTCATATGATATACCTTGCTTATCGCTGTCGTGGAATCGGGTAAGCGTAAGGCTTTAAGCTGAGTGGGGTCAGCAATGTCAGCCAATTTCCAGCTCCTGAGTTTTTCAACATCATCCTGAATTCTTGGCTTAATGTCTATAGCAGCCTGAAAGGCAGTTCATGTATATAATTTTAAAATTGCAAATAACAGCTTGTCAAAGCATCAAATAGTAGACTCACCAAGTTATTCATAGACACAGACGGTGGAATTCTATCAGAATGCTCGAGCATAGAAGCTCGAGGACTAGAAACATTTGAAACAGCCCCCACCATGTTGCCAATTGTGGGCTGCATAGAGCAGGAAACAATGTCATATTAATAGAAGACCCTGACAAGCATCATACTAAAATACAATACTCTCTTTCATGTCTGGATACGAGGGAACCAAGCTTACCCATGAGCCAAGTGAAAAGACTTCAACATCATAATTTATAACATGACACGATTTAATAAAGCAAAAACCACAAGCAGAACGTATAAACTATTTATGAATTTGCATGTTGCAGATTTTGTAAGGTCTCAGTCACTCTATACTGCCATTTCCTTAATAAGTATAACTTTTAAAGAATATATATTTATTTATGATAAGGATCCAAATCAATACCACTTGAAAGACAAACTTCACTTGCAAAGTTTTTTAACCAACTCTGCCTTTTAACACATCTTTGAAACCGCACTTTATAGGACTACTTGCAACTTCATAGGAACATGGTTCATAGAGATATGTTTTCATTTTGTGTGTGCAGGCGGAACGGGTCTTAATATGGATGGAATAGCGTATCAAATTAGGGCAAGTTAAAAAAGCACAGGGGAGACCGAAGAAATGGATGGAGGTGATACGACAAGATATAGCGGCTAAAGATCTTAATGAAGGCATATTGCTCGATACGAATGAGTGGAGAAAGTTGACCCATGTGCCCGATCCGGCGTAATTTTCTTTTGGTTCATAGCCTACCCTAAATACTTGAGACAAAAGGCTTAGTTGTTGTTGTTGTTGTTGTTTGCGTGCAGGCGGGACGGGTGTTGGTTGGTGTGTTTCAACACGTCATCGTCAGTTGATCTGGTATTGAGCTGGAAACATCTATTTTTGCCAACGCAGCTACCTTCACTAAGAAAACCTAAAAGTGTCGTCTTTACTGTTTATTAGAACCAATAGAAAGATATCATATAAAAGAGACAATCTTTAAATAGTTGTAAACAAAGCACTGATGTTTGTTGATACATATCAAGATCCAGTGCATACCCAGAAATTGTAACTGTTAAAACATAAATACCTCAACCCTCATCTTAACTTCGGAGTTTTGATGCAGTGGAAGAGATTTTAATATGGTGTCAGCAACCCACGTTCAAATCCCACCGGACATGCATTAAAAAAGCGGACTTAAAACAAAAAATATCGCTACCGCAGAAAGCCTGGGTTTCGGCCAATAAAAAAGGGAGCATTTGACTTGTGGGGGCATGTTAAAATATAAATATCTCAACCCCCATCTTAACTTCGAAGTTTTGGTGCAGTGGAAGGGACTTTAATAGTAACCATTACATTGCAATAGTTTCTATTCAGTTAAGTTCACAAGGGAAGAACTCTATGAAAAGATAGATAGTAATGATGCCTTACTTTAGTGTTAGCTTGTTGGGAAGAGCCTCGAGAGCCCTCAAATGACCTGCTCTCCATCAATCTAAGCAAACGCTGTCCATCAGTGTTTGCTAGAATCTTGAGTCCATTGTCACTTGTGGTAACTGCTAGCAATGAGCCCTCCTTATTGAATCTCAGTCGAGGACTTGCCTGAAGCAAAGGAGATGTATTAGTATGTTTTTCCTTAATATGATGCATGAAACAAATTGGTGAGAACATTATTCTACTCACAGGCAAACCACCCTCTGCATCTGCAGTGGTCATCATATTGGTATTATCCATATCCCAAAACTTGATCATGAATTCATCACCAGCAGCTAAGAAGCGGTTTCTAGTCGTGTCAAACTGGACAACACCTAAAGAACGTCTCCTGAAGCCAGAGTATGTGCGCTTGATGGCTCCTTCAGTCTCATTCCACTCAACCAAATGGGAATCACCGTCTTTACTAGTTCCACAAGAAATAGTCTGCAAAAGGAGTGCAAACAAAGTTGTGAATATTGCAATGTTGTATCATATAGGAAATGGTAAAATGCAAAAAATGGTAACAAATCTCAAATTAAGTTTTGTACATGTGATGCTAGTTGGGTACTCTTAAATGCTCAATAGCAGTTCTGTACTCTAAGATATGATAATAAAAATAGAGGTCTTAGCAAACTCAATATTAACCCACAAATATTCACCTTGTTCCGTCAGCACTGTATGCCATTGTGGTACACCACCGCCCAGGAGCATCATAGTCAACTCTAGATCCAAGACAATCGTAAAGCCACGCTTTGATTTTCCCATCAATAGCGGTAGAGAAGATAAACTGCAAGTGGTTGTAAAGTAAGAAAGGACTATGTGGTACAAACATGATAAGGTCCTACTGCTCCCTTTCTTTGACAAAGTCAGCTAAATTCACTACATCAGAGCTAGGATGATAAATCATACTATATATACATGAAAAAATTTCTAAGAAAAATATAATGACCCCAAAAATTCAAGGACTTGAGAGAATGCCTGAATGGATTCTTTGTAGTGAGGGCAGATAGAATATACAGGAGCATCATGGCCTTCGAATACATACTGTTTTTGACCTGTTGTAGCATCCCAGACCTGTCATTTGTGCCAAGTTCAGCTATCAGTTCATTTCGTTCTATTACTCTCTTCTTTCTTCCATTCATTTATACACTATCATCTCAAAAGGCAGGACCAATATAGTAGCTCAGACCTTAATTGTCTTGTCATCACCACATGTGATTACTGACAGACTCTTGTTGGGATGAGAGAAGGCAATATCGTTAACACCCCCAATATGTGCATCAATCTACACCAAAAGAAAATCATGTCACAAAACAAAACATGCTTTCTCTGGCCCGAATATATAGTTATTTTTTTCCAAAAATAAAAAAGATAAAATTTCTGACTAACCTCCAATAGTTGTCGCAAATCTCCCTTGGGAACATAAGAATATGTCTGAATGATATGCTTTGAGAATGCAACACCTGCATGAAACACATAGCAGGGCCTTAATAATAGTTACAAAGAACATAAAAACAGTCATGATACGTCCACACACGCACACACACACCCCTCCACACCTCCACACACACACACACACACAAAGAACACTCATGATGAAATGTGAACACCAAGAGAGAAATTTGATTTCGTTATTGTACCAAGAATAGATCCATCAGGACTCCACAAGCATCGATTGACAGAAACTGTGGCGTCTTTCACCAATGCTGCCTGGAGAACAGAGAACTAACATGTCAAGGGTTCTAAAAGTACAACATTCATTCATATGATGATTTCTTAGCAGCTTTTTACAACTCGAATGGTCTTTATTCAAAATAGCACAGGTATTGAAGGATTCAAATTAATGTCTGTCTAAAATACTCGAGAACATGAGGCCTGCCTAGTCAGCAATCAGAATAAAGAGAAGACACTTCACCATTTCATATGCCCTACTTACTTTTTGTCTACTAAGTGACTTCCTGCCACCTCTCGCAACCAATTTGATACAGACTCGGTTTTGTTAGATTTTGTTTGTATTGGGATTAGTTTTATTTGTTAGGATTTAAATGTGTTAAGATTTAAACTTAGTTAATTTGTAATATGTTTAAATTGGTTAAGATTAAGTCAGCTAGTTAGCTTCATTAAGATGGTTTATAAGTCACTTTGGGTGTTTATTATTAGATTTGTTTGTTATTCAACAGATTAGATTTCTGCATTTGTCAGTTTTTTAGAGTAGAATCGGTTTGTTTATTCTTATACATTTGAAGCCCAAAAAAAGACTATGGAAAGATAGCTGTAATGAGCTTTTGAGAAATATGTAATGAGTTGTTATTTCTTTTGAGAGTGAGGTCTCCCCTTTCAATGCTCCTCCTCCTCCTCCTCCTCCTCCTCCCAATCTACACTAATTTGGTATTTGAGCTCTCTATTGGGCTTATCTTCCCAATTCCCGTCCTTTTTTCCCTTGCGAACATGTTTTTGATATCCACTGCCACTCTTTCTCTTCAATAACAAGACTCCATCCTTTAGCATGAGTTTGAAAATCTTGTTGAACTTGTTGAAGAGAAGCCTCTAATCTTCATTGTCCACTAACCCTGTTGTCGACATGACAGCAGTAACAGCTCTTGTTGTTTAAGTTCTTGTCTTTCCATCTCATTACTGACTTCCACACCATAGCGAGCCAATCACACCAAGTTGATGCAAGTGGGCATTGATCTCAAACCTCAAAACCAGTCAATCTGAAGCACAGCTGAATTGGATCATCATGAAGTTGAAATTTAGTCGTTTCCACTTATTCCACACAAGGTTACGACTCTAGATTTGACCGAGATCATCATTCTAGATTCACTTCCCCTGTTCGCCATTTGTTCCAGTACATTCTTATCTCCACTAAAATAATGTCATATTTCTTCTAATTATCACCAAAGCTGCTTCCCAATCTTTCAATTGATCGAGGAATGCTTATTAGTCTCCACCATCGATTTCGTAACGATCGGTGAAGAAAGGAGACCATGCATCATGAAGAGACTGGTGAACAAGCCAAGAAGTAGCAGAAGTGATCAGATGTAATTTTGGGTTTGTTTTGAATTAGAATTAATTTTATTTGTTAGGATTTAAATTTATTAAAATTTGAACTTAGTTAGATTTGTTATGGTTCTTACATTGGTTCAGATTATGTAGGTTAGTTAGTCAGCTTTGTTATGTTGGTTTATAAACCATCTTGTTGTTTGTTCTTATATTTTGTTTTTTACTCAACAAATTAGATTTGTTGGTTTATCGGTTTTTTTAGAGGTTAATCGGGTCTTATCCATTTTAATGCACTTGAAAACCTATAAAAGGGCTATGGTAAGACAGTTAAAATGAGTAAAATGATAAATAATGGATCAAATGGTTGTTTCTTTAGAGACTGAGGTCACAAGCTCATCTTTTCCCCTCATTTTCTGCTATATTTCTTCTTGTTCTGTCTTCCTGTCTACACTCCAATTCCCGGGAAGTGGTCATCTGCTTCGTCACTATAACCACTGTGATTATATTCTGCTAATCTTTCAAATCAGAAAGAATGAACCCATCACAACTTGCTAAGATTCATCATCTCCATTTTATTCTTTTAAATGTTGGTGGGAATTTTGAATCATAAATAATTAATCTTTGATATCAGAAAGAATGCACTTGGAATACTTGGTCAGACCCAACATCTCCTCCGTTCTTTTAATGTCCGAGGAAAATTTTGACTCGCCATTTTAATGCTATAACATAAAGGTCATTTTTTTAACCCCTTATTTGTATTCTAGAAAACTGTAAAGCACATCCCTTCAATTTCCTACTTCCTCCCTAGAGTCTAAACAAAAATCATTGCTCTTAAAATGAATATTATTAAGTTAATAACATTAATAGCATTCTTTCTGGATGAAATTCAAATCATTCCAGAAGCTTAGCTTTTTGAAAAGTTGAAATTTGGAACTAATTAACCTTTAACTTTACAATTTCTATATAATGTATTTGAAACTGGGCAGGCTTAGCCATGTAAGTTTCTGATCTCAAGCTTGAACCAAGTTTATCTTTTTTTCCAGATCAAATTCTAGGTTCAACAACACCAGCTGGGTACTTCCACTATGTTTGCCCAACACACTTCCATGTTTGCACTGGTAATGAAATTAGCTCACAAACAGCCTGCAGGTGTTCATGCTTGAAAGGTCCAAGATGGAGGGCATAATGGTAGTGGATTTAGGAAGATGGGAATAGTAGCAAAGTACTGACAACAGATGGTGACATGGAAAGTCTATAAACAATAAGAGGATTTATTTGCTAAACATATTTAAAATAAAGATCTATTTACTTACTAAAGAACATGAAATTTTAAAGAGACCCCAACTTATAGCAACTACGACTCTGAGCCGTGTGCAAATTGAAAATATACCTGCAAGGGCATTGAACAAGCTGATATATCCCATACTTTGAAGGTTTTGTATGCTAATCTTTCGCGAGAACCAACTTCCCATATTCCAATATCACCAACATTCGTTCCAACTATAAAGCAAATTAGAGACGGGTCATGTGAATGCATAACAATTTCAGATAACAGCAGTTTACAAATAAAATGACAATTTTATCACAAAAGCAACAGAAGAAGCTACCAAGAAGAATAGTCTGATGCAGTGGATGGAAATCCAGGCTCATTACATTTGAACCCTGATTAAGGGATCTCATAACAGTTCTGGGAATATCATCTTGAGAATAAATGTTAGTATGATGGCTTGGGCTGGAAAATGACACCTACAAAATGATTCACTATTTTGACATTAGTAAAAATGTCAAATAACTCAGACAAATGGATAACACTATAGCAAACAGAGTACATGTAATTGTATAGATACTTTCTGTCACAAACCTCGTCTGATTGGCTGACTCGTATTCTCTTCATCAAGTGCTCAGAATCAGCTGTTTGATAATCCATACCAGGCGCAGTTGGAGTTCTTGGGTGCTTCAAGAATGCCACTGCAAGTCAAAAATTCACATATTCAGTTAAAAGAAAATCTGTCAAACAATCTACATCATTAAATCTATAACTAATGGTAAACATAGGTGTTGTACAAGAAAATCACCTCCGTTTGGCGGCTGCACCAGACCAGGGGGTCCTTGACTGACAGAAGCATGCGGTAGTGATTGGTTGGGATTTGACATCCATCCAGCAATGGCGCTTGCAGATGGAGAAATAACTGGTTGGAATGGCTGCAGCAATTGCAGATCTCGTATTAAAATCAGTGGTATGGCATGAGTGTTGTTACTGAAGATTCATCAATCGAATGCACTTACACTGTGGATGCCAATTGGAGGAAATGTTCCAGTTTTAGGAATGGACATCAGTCCAACGAGAGGGCTGCTGCCAGGGGGAGGACCCCGCGCTCCATTAGCCGGAGCACAAGAGTGATCAGTAAAAAGTGTTTTAATATCTGGACTGGGCTTTGGATTCTTGCAAAGCTGATGCTGCCAGTTAAGACTATAACGGCAAATGTATCAGCACACAACAAATTAATGAAAATATACAGAGTAGAAGTAAAATGGAGAAATCCCAACGAATGATATTGTCCTGAATAGTTAACGTAAAGCCTATTATGGAGAACAGCCTAGTAACCTACTTTATCCCATATTGATGAATACTTTTTAGGTATCAAGACTTATGATTGATGAATCTTCCATGTAAAACTAACTTGTATTAAATAACATTTTTGATGATGCATGTCATGAATCATGCCTTGCTGTAATTATTAGCATTGAGTATGCATGTTGCAGACTGTTCAAACACTGGTTTTTCAAACTATGGAAAGACTCAATACCCAAAACTAGTTTATTAAATAACCTCTAGCAATAGTAATAATAGATTTTATTGAAATTTACAAGAAGGGCAGAACAAGAAGAGTTAAGACGAAAAAGCCTAGATACCTTTGGTTGATCAATGTCCGCAATCTAGCAGCTTTAAAAGGTGGAAAGGCAAGCTTATCACGGAACAATGGGTTAGCTTCTATAAGCTTCTTGAGCTCCATCAACATTATATTCCGTGCCGATTTTGTGTCCCCATACTTAGAAAGCTGTTCATTCTGCCTGTATAAAACATATATTAAGAATAATATCATCCCAGCAAATTTAATCACAATCAAATAGCAAAATAAACAATACCTGAAATTCTCCAAGGTAAGCAACTGAGTAATCTCCTTGAACAGTTCCTCATTGAATGAAGAAAAGACCTTCAGATCCTTCACCAATACCTCAACAGCTTTTGCTCTATCATTCCTGAAAGGGCAAAAAACAGAGCACCATATCAAAAACTGCAAAACTCTAAGATCAGACAAAAATTACATCCACAAAAACATCAATTCCTACTTGTCAAGAGCTTCGAGATACTTCTGCTTCCTGATCTCAAAGAATATCTTCATTGAGTAGCGATTATCTTCAACCTTTGTGAACCCACTAAGATACCGCTCGACATCATCCCACTCCCCAGCCTGGACTTGATCCTCAAAGTGTTTCATATTGAAGAAAAACCCAGACTCTTGCTCCAACCTGAAACATTTTCAAACCCAGCAGCTCAGCAACGAAAGGAAACCTCATTTCTCCTAAAAAAAAAAAAAAAAAAAAATAGTCAAGACAAGGATGCATACTTACTTGTGAACAGTTTCCTTGAACTTCTCCTCATCCAAGAACTGGAGTATGAGGAAAACCAGCTCCCTGCTCAAGGAAGACATAGTCCCGGGAATCCCTAATCGCTCCAGCGCAAAAGATTGGTAGTAAAACAAAAGGAGAATGAAAAGGAAAAAAACAAAGAGTGACCCAAAAAAAATTCCTCCTTTTTCTCACTTCCGGAGTGAAACCCCACACACTTCCAAGTCAATCCTTTTGCTGTGCCAAAGGAGACTCAGCTTTCAGGTCATCTTAAATAAACAGTTGAAAGACTCATAAATTCCATTGAACTTTCCTCCTTCCAACCTAACCTACCCACCCAGTATTCAAAGATCTGACCTGAAAAAAAAACCACAGATTGCTGCAAAAAAGTCACCCGCAAACACTAAATCTCATCAAAACCCTCCCCCGATAGATCAGAACTGAGAAATTGAAGAAAATATGAGAAATTTTGCGGTGGAAGCTCAAAGAGTCTAAACTCCTTCTCCCTTGCAAAAAAAAATCTAGAAATTCGAAGAAATTGAACAAAAATTGATGCTCGTCTTACAATTTCTAGGGTTTCGCTTTACTCTCTGCAACTCCGCTCTCTTTCTCTTGCGTCCTTTTTTCCTCTCTCTCTTCTGCCGCCTGCTTCTGCTCTCTCTCCTCTCTCTCTTCGCCTTTTATAGTTGCAACAACTGTTCGCTCTCTCTCTCCCCACCTCCTTTCTCTCTCATCCCCCCTTTTATAGGAAAGAACCTGGCGATTAGGTCGCTCCCCATTTTCCCTTTTCCCTAAACTACCCCTCTGGTCACGCTCCGCCTCGATCTGGCCAACTGCACAGATGCCTGCAATTTACCATCTCGCCCCTACTCAATTTCAAATAGCCATCCATTCTTCAGGGGTAATTTCGGGAGAAAACGTAACTGCGATTCACGTTCGGAGAAGCTCGTGTCGGTTTCGGGGGGACCACAGGGGCACTGATGTCATTTCGGCCACTATGGGAAAGGCAATTGCACCTTTTGAGGGTCGCGGGGGGGCTTTTTTGTCATTGTGGTGATGGTGCGGATTCCACGTGCCACGTCATCCTTCCTCGTACCCAGTAACTTTCACCTCACTTTTTGCTATTTTTTAAAGAAAATGCATTAATTAATGAATTTGGAATTATTTCCTCCTTTTTTTAATGCAGACAGGCCAAACAAGCAGTCGCTATATCTCGTGGGCAGTAGCTGTCTGAGGCTCTTTGATAAGCACGCGTGCTTATCAAAACTGATAAGCAAAAAATAGACAGATTCATGCTTCTCGGATCCGGGCACCACAAGTTCCGGATCTAAAAAAATTAATAAAACAAAGAACACTCTCATTAGAAACAATTTCTTATTTATTTTCTGTTTATGTTTTTCGTTTTTATCTTTCAAGTGGAGCAATTAGGAATAGAAATGAGTTAGACTCAGAGCAAGCAGACCGTACAAGATCTCTCTCTCGCCGAGAAGTGAGATAAATCATGTAAACATCAATCAAGTTGCGAGTCAATCGGGTTGGATCCACGAGGATGACTTGATTTAACAAGAAATTAGTCTTTTTCCTAGTTATATAAATTTATGAACCCAATTTATGGGATAATAAACGTGCCACGCTAGTGAAACGTTGGAGCTGCTTATGTTCTTTTTCTTGTTCTCACACATTTTTCTGAGTGCTTCTTTCTCTCTTACCATTTTAACAACAATTGTGACAACAAAAATGCTTTCCACTTCAAGTCAGTTACCAATTTGCCCTGTCCTTCCCTTTCTGTGTGAGTTCATGAGTAAACGTGCTGCAGATGATCACATGGGTGGTAGGGGCAGAAACGTCTTTTCAAGGACATAGCCAGCGTCAATCACGGCCGTCCGTTTGGGCGCAGTTCGTACTCAGCCAGGACCACTGATATTTTGGTACAATGGAATCGACTTTGCAGAGGGGGGGAGAGAGAGAGATGGTGATGGTTATAGAACAGGAAACAGCAAGAGCAGGCCAATAGAAATGACAGGCTCAAAGCAAAGGGTTCGGGTTGGCTTCAATTCGCAAAGGACCAACTGATGGTCTTTCGCTCTGTGGACCGTCCATCACAACTGATGGACGGCCTGGAACGGGAAAGAGGAAAAAAATAAACGTGTTTTATGGGGCCCACCACCAAACATGTTTTCTTTTCTCTCTCCCACTCTGAGTCGTCCATCACAACTGATGAACAGCCCACAACGCGAAGAATCATCACGGTCCTTCATGCGTTAGAGCCAACACGCCCCCCAAAGCAAAATGCAGGGTGATGAATGGTAAAATGTTTGGCCAATCCGTCCACGCCAATTACTACCCCCAAGCAAAATTTCAGATTCTCGTCTCTATACTTAAGAGATAAGCAGTATAAGTTGCTAGTCTTTTGAACATGAAAATTAAAATTTCAGTAAAAAAAAAAAAAAATTCAAAGTCATAAGAATAGAGTAGAAAAGGTTTCTCTTTTTAATTCAAATTAGAGTTCTCCAAAATCAAAACTATAAAGAGAAGTTCATGGGAAATCAGCTAGATAATTTTTAGTTTACATCCATTTATTTTTGTTGTATGTGTCAAAAGACTAACAAATTATTAACTAATAGCATTTAGCCCTTGTTCCTGACTACATCCCAAGTTCTTGGGTCCTATCAATGCCACATTATGCACTAGATTTATTTATTCCATTTAGAAATACAAGAAAGTGCATTGCAAAAGAGAAGTCAAAAAGAAATTTCTTCATAGAAACTAACCACTTACCACACACAACAAAGGAGTAAACCATCACTTTCATTGTGGGGTACTGTACATACTTTATAGTTACTGTTAGGCATCAGCTCACAAACAAGATCAGAATATTAAAAGGAAAAAGCTGAACCCAAGAGTGAAAAGGAGAGAAATTGTCACTCTCAGGACAGAGAGAGCACATAGAGTAGAGGCATGGGCTTTCAAACTTTTCCCAGCAACTTGAATGGGACCTTGGACCTAGTCATTATTAGACATCTTTTTTCTTTAAATTATAAATGACATTTTTTTTTTTTGTTGTTGAGAAGAAGCTTGCGATTAATCATCAATCTATACACATGCTACTCACATTTCCACCTGCATTGATTTGAACCGGTGATCACTGCGGACCCAGTGGCCTGACTAGCGGGCCACTGGTGGGGGACATTTTTCTGCTGCTTCTGCTTCTTTTTTATTTTATTTTTCTTCTATATAGCACAGAGGAAATGTAGGTGAAATCAAAGTTTAGCGTATATTGATCATGAGATCTGTCTAGATGGTAAAAGTTTAGAAGTGAATTATGAGGATTCTGAAATTCAAACCGGGTTAAGAGTTTTGCTCTAAAAAATGAAGGAAAAAAAGGATTTAATGAACATTCACTGTATATGTAACTCAATTTAATTCTTTAAAAGTGACAATTCTTTACGAGATAGACTTGTTCAGTTTTGGAAGGATTTGAGCATGAATCCTTCCCACTCAAATACCAACATCCGACATTCAAATACAAAATTCACTCCGTTGAAGTTGATCTATATTATTTAAAGTAACCAAAAATCAAAAATCAAATTTTTTGAAAACTTTTTGTCCTTTCATCAAGTGGCGCAGAATGAACGGCCGAAAATAGTGAGTTGGGTAGATTTATGTCTTTAGACATACAAATTCTAGATCCGGACATTTAATTATATTCTAAACATTTAAAAATCTTAACAAACTAACTTTTGTTAGGTTTCATATGTTCTACACCATTAAACTAACCAACTCACTATTTAAACCGTTCGTTTTTCTCCTATTTAATGCATATGTAAAAAGTATTTAAAATACTTCATTTTTTGTTTATAAATACTTGAATTAATATAAATCAATTTTTACTAAGTGAATATTGTATTCAGATGATGTATGATTGTATTTGAGTGCGAAAGATTCATGTTCAAATCTTTTCAGAACTACACGAGTCTCAATTGACTAAAGCTGCAAAAAAAGGTATTGGCAAAATAACCTAAAAACCTGAGATCATGTATGGAAACATACAAAAGACTACCCCAATTAATTTATATTGCATTTTTAACGTTCTTCTCCTTTGAGAGCGCAAAAATATATTTTACAAAAATGATGAGGTGGTATGTTATAATTGATCCGTTTTAAAAACTCTTGAAATTTTGTTCTTTTATATTCATACAAACAAAATGACTCTGCGTTAATCGGATTGGGTGGGTGGGATAAGTACCACTCTAACACATGTTTGTAAGCAAACAAATAGCATCGTCACCGATATTTATTCGAGTACAAAAAAGAATTTAAAAATGAAAAAAATGAAAAAAAATTGCGAAAATCAAGTGTCCCCCTACATTTATTAGGATATAAAATGGTATTTAAAAGAAAAATTAAAAAAATGAAAAAAAAAAAAATTGAGCCACCGCATATTAACCTAATTTTCAGATCGGATTCAAGTTTGGGCCATCGGGTCGGGTCAACATTACCACTGCTGGCCGAGATTTTTTTTTAATTTATTAATTAACTCAATCGTCGACGGAGTTCACCAACGATTTTAGGGGAGCAAACCCGAGGCCTGATTGGGACCACGTCGGGAGAGAATAAATATTCGCATTTGGGGTTCGAATCGGAGACTCGTGAGGAGCTTGTGCTTTAAGCGACTC
This sequence comes from Agave tequilana, assembly GCA_038442645.1. Classification (NCBI taxonomy): domain Eukaryota; kingdom Viridiplantae; phylum Streptophyta; class Magnoliopsida; order Asparagales; family Asparagaceae; genus Agave; species Agave tequilana. The sequence continues at coordinate 335,372 of JAVJIF010001341.1, read as the reverse complement.
GACCAACCGGTTGCACCAACCGCGGGGAACTAGACGGGAGTTTGTTAGCTTGTGCTTTGATACATTGACAAGGTAGGGTCCAGATGAGTCCATGCCAGGGACTAGGATCAATCTCAGCCATCCGTTTGGGCAGACAGCAACGTACTAAAATGGTTGGGACGCTCAATTATTTTTCTTCTCTTTTGCAAGATCATCATCATCATCATCAATCATCAAATGTGATGTGCGCCGAGTACGATGAAAAAATGGACTGGGCATGAAAATGGTCGGTTGATTACATGGGAAACAAGAAACTAGATGATCATAATAATGTTTTGCTCATGTCTGAGGCTACATCTACTAATTTCAGTTATAAAATGTCCAAGTCTAAACACTGTACCCTGTACTGTAGGGCGTGTTTGTTGCAAGGAAGTGGGCGGAAGTAAAGAAATGAGAAAATATAATTGCTCATTTTCTTATCTATTTAAATACTGAAAAAGAAAAAAATAAGAAAATCCTTTTTCTTTTTCTCTTTTCTCTTTTACACAGTCATTTTCTCACTTCCAGAATGCTACAGTTAATTTTGTGGTCATGTAACTCTCATTTGTAATAAGTTGTAGTACAAAACAGTTAATTTTTTGATCATATAAATCTCACTTGCATTCTAATTACAGTTCATTTTTTTATTTTTCTTAATTAATTTTTATTTTAATATTATTTTGCGATCAACTTTGTGGTCAACTTTTTCATTTCTACATCCACATTACCATCCAAACACTGAAAAAGGCATAACATTTTCTAAACCATACTTCCCAACAACATCCAAACACTTGAAAACTTACTAACCAATTCCCAAGTTCCAAAGGGAACTATTACCACTTCCTCATTTCTTCACTTCCTCACTTCCACCCTTAACCAAACAGGCCCGTCGTTTCTCCAAAAGATGGGGACTTGTATAAAAAGAAATCGGGTTGCAAGTTAGCTTGGCCATCTTGGCGACCCAAGGTGGGGATGCCAACCGGGTTGAACCCAGCACAGCCCGGGCCGAGCACCACGGGCCAACGGGTAGGGCCGAGCCGAGCCGAGCCGAGCCCGCCCCGCCAAAAGGCCCAGGTGTTGCTCGGGCCCGGGTGACCCGACCCGGATCCGAACCGGGCCAGCCAGCCTTTTATTAAAAAAATTAAAAAATATAAAAGTTCAAAAAAAACCTAAAAAATAAAAATTCTAAAAAAATCTTAAAAACTACTAAGTTAGAAAATTAACAAAGAAAATTACAAGTTGTGAAATGAAAATGTAATTTTTTATTAATGATCCAATAAAATAGATAAATGAAAACAAATACAATTGAAATATAATTAATTTTTTTTAAATTTATCATTCATAAATAAAAAAAGTACAAGTCTTCAAACATTTTATCATCATAAATAAAAAAAAATTACAAAATCTTCATTAATTCTTCTTCTGGGGAGTCTTTGATGAGATCGTCAATTGATTTATTTTCACTTCTCTTTTCTGCATCCAGCCAATCCTTCTCGCATATGGTCATCTCGATTGCATCCGACACTAAACGATTCCTCATATCAGTAAGCACTCGACCACCTATATTAAAAGCAAAATCTGATGCTACTATAGATGTCAAAGAAGTTAGTAAATCATTTGCCATGATGGAAAGCATAAACTAAGTTGATACTTGTGATTTCACCATACCAAAATATCAAAATTACCAAATCCTGAGTTTAGATCGATCTCAGGAGTTGCGACACATTGGATATAATAATGAAACTTATTTAAAGTGTCAGAGGTTCCAGATATTTTAGGTACTGATAAGAGACATGAAAATAATGAACTTCTACTCGTAGATCATAAGAATATTACAAATAAACCGCTCCAACGGCTCTTTAAGCCTTGGAGTTGCAAGTCGGGCCGGACCGCATTGCAGATAAACCCCTCCCAACTGCTCAAAGAGCCATTGGAGTTGCAGGTCGGGCCGCATCTTTCTGCCCCAACGGCTGTTAGAGCTACTAGGGAGCTCAGGCCTGGCACGACTTGCCCGGGCCATAGGCCACCATAACCAGACGCGAGTCCAGCAGTAACACCCCAAAATTCTAAATCTTGATTTAGTACTTGTTAAAGAGAATAAACTGATTATCTGAGACAACGACCGAATTAAGTAGGTGTAACAATGGATATTAAAAATCCCGTGAAAGAAAATTTTGAAAGGGGGAAATATGGGTATTTGATACACACACACATGTTATGTATATGTAAAACTTTGTGCATATGATCATTCTTGTATGAATACATGTTCATATATATTTTGTACTTTTCAATATATTGTTCATACAAATATGTGTAATAAAGTGGCATATGAGTACAATGTGTAAAATACAAGAAAATAAAGCACTTGCCAAAAATAAAAAAATATACAACCACGAGAATTATTATATTATTTTTCAGAGTTAGTGAAGAAAGTAGGCGTGCATAAGAGGGGATGATGTAGGGTTAGGATTTAGCTTGGATAATGAGATTACATGTGGCTTGAGGAGAGAATAGAGAGAGAAATTTATATATGGTAAAATAAATTGAGAGAAGGATATGCGTAAAACGAGGAGAGATTTTTCTTATCCTTCTCCTTCATTTCCTAGGCTAAACAAGTCCCCTTTTCATCTTCCTCAATCCCTCAAAAACCCATAGATCTCTCTCCCCCCCTCCCTCTCCCGTCCTCCCTCCCTCTCAAACCCTCTTTCTCCCTAACCCCCCTCCCCCTCCTCCTCACGGATCTAGGAGGTGCAACCAAGGGAGGGCCGCGCCTGGCCGCACATGCGTAGGCTGCCACCGGCGGCCTGGTTGATAGGGTGGTCAGTGGTCTCTCTTGCTTCCCTACCCCCACACCCTCTCCTCCTCTTGGTAAGTTCAAAAATCCTATATATCTCTCTTAATTCCTCTTCCTAATTCACTTCCCTTTTCTTCCGGTGATGGCTGACCATGATACTGACAGCGAGGTGGAGGTGCAGTGGTCACAGAGAGGAGGATACCGTGGTGAGGGAGTTATGCTAATTTTCAGATTTTGATCTCCTTGACCTTAACTTGCATCTATATAAATCATGATTATTTATTGTTAATTGTTCTTAAAATTAGTGAAAAGGAATCGTTCCCCTAGCTCAAATTTGTGAAATTATTAGCATGGTTTCGGTCTACCTCTAGAACTTAGAATCTTGAGGTGTATGTTACAAGTGTAGATTGTGTGTGATGGTGTGATTCATATGGTTGTGGAGAAGGTGTTATAGGTTGACAGGATACTATTTAACATGTATATAGGTACCGAGCTAGCAAGCTAGATGTTGATATTTTTGTGTAGAAATTATTTCTTTGTGTAGAAAAATAATAATATGTTTATGTGTCGTCTTTAAGTGTAGCTTAGCGATAATTATAAGTTATGAAATAACTAACGTAAGTTGGCTCTATTTCCATTGCAGTGGATTTCAGTGCAATTTGGTGTCCTCATTTCGGGGAGTCTCCTTACTTCTAGGGTAAGGACCATATTAACGGTGTGATGAAACTAAGAGCGCTCTCATTATTCTCTGTAGTTAGATATTTGAGTGGTACACTATAGGAAATTATGGTTACTTCATAAATATGAAATTGTTAACATGCAAACTTATAATTCTTCAGTTTTTGTGTAACCTTGTCATTTTGGGTATTATTATGAACTAGATAGTTATGATGACTCTTGGGTTATAATTGACCATTTTGCAAATTTTGGCCTCTCTTAAAAATATTTAAAATTATTTCACGGGCAAAAACTTATGAAAAAATCAATATGCATCTTTACAAATTCTCCCATTTAGATTGGTATCCTTAGAATAGATCAATTATCCTTATGACCTGTGTATTATTTATGTTGAAATAACAGGAAGTCGAGTGGCACTGGAAATTCATGTGCACACGATGAACGGATAACTCATAGAGAAACCTTGCAGTATCATGTCCTACAACTTGATCATCCTTAAGATTTCTTGGTTGATCATAGTGAATTCCGCTGGGAAGAGGAATAATTACCTGTCTAACAATGATGTCTTGCCTTAGACCTTAATGAATTTCAATTACCCAACAAAACCCCTTTTACAATTATGATGAGTGAACTTCTGAATTTAAGAAATTTATTATAGGTATGACTATTGCTCGGTGCACCTTAGAACTGGTATCTAGTTGTGATTCTTAATTCAGAGTTGAGTGTTGGCCCCTTATTGTGAGCCACATTATGAGTTCACACGGGACTTTAAATTAAGATCCTGTGATTACCAAACATGCCAATCAGTTGCTCTTTCGATACTTGTCAAATCTTATTTCAACTCTTAGAGTATGATACATAATAGGATATGTATCCCTTCCTTTCCTTTTTGTATTTTCACTGAAGCTCTTGGGACCGTTACAGTTGGTATCAGAGCTCAGGATGTAGGATAGGAACTAGATTTAGAATAGTGACGTAGAAAGAGGGTTGATTGTTAGGACTGATTGCCATGGATGGTATGCATGTATGTGTGTTTTACATGTACGTGATTGTGTTGTTTGATATAGGAAATTTAAAAGGGGGTAGGAGTTCTTACGTGAATAACTAATCTTAAATGCAGGATATTTGTCACTGCCTTATGTTTGGATTACGGTACCCATATGCCATGATTCAGATATGCTCTGCTGGGGGCGTGGGCCCTCAGTATGAGCTGCCAGTGATATGAGATACTGGAGTAAGGAAATGATTAAAATATCAAACGAGTCAAGATTAATTTGAATCATAAGGACATAGTATAGAAGTGATCAAGGGACAATGAATTTTCGAGGCGAATGATTGAAAAAGATATTTCATAAAGAAAGATTTTGTGATATGTCGAAAAAATGTGAGACTTTTATGCTTACTTATTCAGGTACCAAGTTTCGAGGACGAAACTTTTGTAAGGGGGTAGAACTGTAACACCCCGAAATTCTAAATTTTGATTTAGTACTTGTTAAAAAGAATAAATTGATTATCTGAGGTAAGGACTGAATTAGGCTAGTGTAACAATGGATGTTTAAAAATCCTGTGAAAGAAAACTTTGAAAGTAGAAATATGGGTGTTTTATAGACACACACACACACACACACACATGTATGTTATGTATATGTAAAACTTTGTGCATATGATCATTCTTGTATGAATACATATTTTGTACTTTTCAATATATTATTCATATAAATATGTGTAATAAAGTGGTATATGAATATATTGTGTAAATACAAGAAAATAAAGCAATTACCAAAAATAAAAAATATACAACCATGAGAATTATTTTATTATTTTTAGAGTTAGTGGAGAAAATAGGTATACATGAGAGGGATGATTTAGGGTTAGGATTTATCTTGGATAATGAGATTACATGTGGCTTGAAGAGAGAAAAGGGGGAGAAATTTATATATGGTAAAATAAATTGAGAGGGGGGTTTGTCTAAAATGAGGAGAGATATTTCTAATCCTTCTCCTTTATTTCCTAGGGCTGAATAAGTCCCCCTTTTATCTTTCGCAAACCCTCAAAAACCCATAGATCTCTCTCTCTCTCTCTCTCTCTCAAACTCTCTTTCCCCCTAAACCTCTCTCTCCCCTCTCGAATCTGGCAGGCGTAGCCAGGGGAGCCGCGCCTGGCGCGCGCAGGCTAGCTGCGCGCGCAGGCCGGCGATGGCAACCTGGTTGATGGGGTGGTCGGTGGACCCTCTTGCTCCCCACCCTCACACCTTCTCCTCCTCTTGGTAAGCTCAAAAACCTTACCTTTCTCTCTTAATTTCTCTTCCTAATTCACTTCCTTTTTCCTCCGGTTATGGCCGACCATGGTACTGACGGCGAGACCGAGTTGCAGCGGCCACGGAGAGGAGGAAACCATGGTGAGGGAGTTGTGCCAATTTTCATATTTTGATCTCCTTGATCTTAACTTGCATCTATATAAATCATGATTTATTTATTGTTAATTTCTCTTAAAATGATGAATAGGAATCTCTCCCCCTCGCTCAATTTTGTGAAATTATTAGCAAGGGTTTCAGTATACCTCTAGAAGTTAGAATCTTGGGGTGTATGTTACAAGCGTAGATTGTGTATGATAGTGTGATTCGTATGATTGTGAAGAAGGTGCTAAGAGTTGATAGGATACTATTTAACATGTATATAGGTACCGAGCTGGCAAGAGATGTTTCGTGTAGAAATTATTCCTTTGTGTGAGAAAATAATAATATGTTTATGTACCATCTTTAAGTAGCTTAGCAATAATTGTAAGTTATGAAATAACTAACGTGAGTTGGCTCAATTTCCATTGGAGTGGATTTCAGTGCAATTTGGTGTCCTCATTTCGAGGAGTCTCCCTACTTCTAGGGTAAGGACCATATTAACAGTGTAATGAAACTAAGAGTCCTCTCATTATTCTCTGCGGTTAGATATTTGGGTGGTACACTATAGGAATTTATGGTTACTTCATAAACATGAAATTGTTAACATACATACTTATAATTCTTCAGTTTTGTGAAACCTTGTCATTTTGGGTATTATTAAGAACTACATAGTTATGATGACTCTTGAATTATAATTGACTATTTTGCAGATTTCGGCCTCTCCTAAAATATTTAACAATATTTTATGGACAAAAACTTATTAAAGAAATCAATATGTATCTTCACAAATTCTCCCATTTAGATTGGTATCCTTAGAATAGATCAATTATCCTTATGACCCGTGTATTATTTATGTTGAAATAACATGAAGTCGAGAGTGACACTGAAAATTCATGTGCACACGATGAATAGATAAGTCATAAAGAAACCTTGCAGTACCCTGTCCTACAACTTGATCATCCTTAAGATTTCTTGGTTGATCATAGTGAATTCCGCTGGGAAGAGAATAATTATCTATCTAATAATGATGCCTCGCCTTAAACCTTAATGGATTTCAATCACCCAACAGAACCCCCTTTATATTATGACAAGTGAACTTCTGAATTTAAGAAATTTATTGTAGGTATGGTCATTGCTCGGTGCACCTTAGAACTGGTATCTAGTCGTGGTTCTTAATTCAGAGTCGAGGATTGGCCTCTTATTGCGAGCCGCATTATGAGTTCACACGGGACTTTAAATTAGGATCCTGTAATTATCAGATATGTCAATCAGTTGCTCTTTTGATACCTGCCAAATCTTATTTCAACTTTCATAGAGTATGATACATAATAGGATGTGTATTCCTTTCTTTTCTTTTTGTATTTTCACTGAAGCTCTTGGGACAGTTGCGCCAGCCCAGGGGGAGCCGGACCCAGGCCGGGCCTGGCTATGTCTGGTATATTGATCCCAGTTTTTAATCATCGAATTTTAATCCAATCCAATTACGCTAATCATTCATATAATCCTTATAATCATCTCTTACTTCATAAAAAGTTCGGCAGCACCTTTTCTATAACATAGAGTCTGCTCTGATACATAATATATACTAACCTGGTCTTAACATCGATCATATATCTATAAATAACATCCCACGCAGTTATAATAAATTTCGCCTTGACATCACCTATTTATAGATCTCCAAATTCAATCATGTGAATCCAACTCAATTAAATACTTACTCGAGAGTATTCTTCTTGATATTACAATTTAACACAAGCCAGCTCAAAATCATATCCATATAGAATTTGTGCACATATATATATATATATATATATATATATATATATATATATATATATATATTATCGAACCAAATCACACATAATCGACTATTTAGTCTAATCTATTACATCAACTCTATATATACATATAAACAAAATACTCAATTATAAACTAAAAGCTTGGTAGACCCACACAATAAATGCTTTGAGTTCTTCCAGTGCTCTACCTTACTTTTAGCCGATCTTTATCTCCGACTTGTCTTGAAAACATGAAATTTATGGGGAGTGAGCTCGACGGCTCAGTGAGTAAGATTAAGCCAATTGTTACAATCAACATGTATTAGTAATATATAGTGTACATGAATCATAAAAGTGAGTGATCGAGAATATAAGTTGTTTCAACTATATAATCAACTTATTTCAATTTATTGCTCAGATAGTACTAATGTGTGTATAACAACAAATGTCAGGGTTTTCGTCACAATTCATTAACTTTGTGTTCCGATGTCAAGTTAAGAGCTATTTATATTGTCATAGTGTAATATAGATTTTTAATGTCAACCATACCATACTCAAGATGTCCACTATACAACACACAAATAACACACCTGATACACACATAGTGTACACACAGTGTACATGCACACCCATCAATTATACACAACAATATTTCACCGTCTTCAACTCCTATCGGATTCCTTCAGTCCCTTCCTCCACCCGTCTTCGACTCTACCGGATCCCTTCGGCCCCTTTTCTACACCGTCTTTGATTTCTAGCAGATCCCTCCGATTTCTTCCTCCTTAAGATACAAACCCCAACGCAGACACTGTAACGCCCCGATCTCGTAGGTACGGGGACGTTATGGCGACGTACATATGTAGGGCGGAGATACCCTCACGTACGTATGCTAAGCCTCAGTAAAGGGAATAGCCTCCATATACACAAGAGTTCGAGCATTAAATAAGTATAAGAATACCTGCAGAAAGATCAGTGAGCATGATAGATAAAGAAATATGGACAAATAAGGAAATAAGATAAAATAATCAAGATACCTATGAATAGCATAGGTGACGAGTCTCCTATGTGTATCCAGTGAAATATCTAATACTGCGATATCTCAGATTACCAATCTGGACACGCAAACCCAGGATCATCAGAAAGCAACCTAGTGAGTGGTAAAAGACACATTCACCACTAATTTCACGAAGAATTCAAATCAGCAAAACAACATTAACTAGTTCTATCAAGAACTGTTATCTGTAAAAACATGCATGCTCATCACATCAAGAGTCAATACAAGAGTTATCATCAACTAACACATGTATCCACATCATATCAAGAGTTTGACACATATTAAACACATTAATTAAAACAATCACATCATGTTTAAATTACTCATAATTAACTAACTTTCTCATTTATATACATTCATGTAAAAATTATCAGTTCTCTATGAAATTAATAATATAGTTATCATTTAGAATTTACTCTAGATTTACCAGAACCCCACTCATCTTCAAGTCAAGTGTTCTACAAGAGATTCTCACCGAGCATCACCTGTAACGGTCCCAGTTTAATAAATCCTCAATTTGTATAATCTCCACTTACAAAACCGATTAATCAAATCATTTTCTTGTTTCTTAAAAATTTCAGCAGCACCTCCTTTGTAATTACTGGTCGGATATAATATCCAATACAGATATACTAATTTCGGCTAACATCATCCTACTTATTCTCCTTCCAACCATATAACTTTATTCAAAATCATCCACACAATCATGAAAGTATTTCGGCTTGACATCGCCTACTTATGGAGAAACAAAATAACATAAACTCTAGAGTTTCTATCTCGGCATCCATAGGCTTTCAGAATTCATAACTTTCAACTTCTCATGGGCATTATATAGATAATACACTTCTTCTTGTTACAACTCAATAAAAATAACTCAAATGTCAACTTGAAATGAAACTACCATAAGGTTCCCCACATATGTATATACAAGGTTAATCATGCCTCCCATGACCCACATATATATCATCCACAAACACAAATGTCCCAAAATACAAGAGTTGAATTGACATCAGAACGAACCCTATGCAGCATAACCCTAACCCCTGCCTCCAAGCCACCTGCAATAAATCAGTCTGTGGGAGGGTGAGCTCGACAGCTTAATGAGTGAGTCAGGAAATAAACCAAGAAATGATAATATCTCAAAGAGAGAATATGAATATTCATGCAACGAAAGAAACCTGAACAGTAAGAAGGCAAGAATCGAAGGCATCCGATAGTTTAATAATTAAGGCATCAGCCTCTAAAACCTCTGAGGACGGTCAGACTCTTATAATTGTATTCCCCAATTTCTTTCTTGGATTCTCATATTTATGTGTGATAAGGTCTAAGAGTTACATAACAAACTCTCTCGTCTTATGTGTACATAGTGTGTATTACCCACGTACTTTGTGTTTCACGCTATTATACATTAACCACAAGAGTTATGCCATAAACCTAGTTTATGCATTCAGATAACACTTACTTCACAAGTCATAATTATATAGCATACAATCATATCATATTTCTCATAATGCAATAACGCTTCACCCTTCAAGTAAAGCACGGATTCACATGTACATTTCACCCAATATATGATATTCTTTTCAATCGGCCAAACTTGTATTCTGATGGTTTCATGTCATATACGATAACACAACCCTCATACCCCCAGTGTCACATACACACACATACACATTTGTATCACACATAACCATTCATTTTCAATCATTTGTAAGGATTCAATTACATGTATATCATATCACCATTCAAGTACTGCATGGATTAACCCTTGCACTTTCACCCATCATATAATATTTCATTATCTCTTATAATAAAGCAGAGCTTCACAGTCATGCATAAGGACAAGCATAGAACACTGTTCAATTTGAATAAGCACATCTTATTTCATAACACACGATCCATCTCATACCCCGTCTTCACACCTACCAGCTCCCGCTGGCCCCTTCCTACATTTAACACACAATATATCATACCCCGTCTTCACACCTACCAGCTCCGCTGGCCCCTTCCTACATTTAACACACATAATATCATACCCCGTCTTCACACCTACCAGCTCCCGCTGGCCCCTTCCTACATTTAACACACATAATATCATACCCCGTCTTCACACCTACCAGCTCCCGCTGGCCCCTTCCTACATTTAACACACATAACATCATACAAAATCATATTCACACAATTCCCAAGTTCGGATTCTTAACATGCTTATCAATTATAAGTGCTCCAATAGGTCAGCACTTAAGTAATAACATCTATTTCCAATCATGCTCTATCCAACTATTCATATTAGGTATATTATACAAAACAAATCATTCTCATAAAATTCTTAGTTGACTATGACGATGTTATAGGGGCTTCTACTAATATATCACCCTCTATGTTAAACAACTTTTAAACAATATCAGATGAACTTAGGAAAGTTAATGACTTGAGCAGTCTATACCTTCTTTGCAATGAGAATATAGACAATATCTTATTTAAACTGAAGGTAGGAATGTGAACCTTCTTAACAGTAACAAATCTTTCACTTTAACTCAGTGTCGGAATCTCTAAGAAATTATCATGTGCATAGTAAAATACGGATCTCATTCCACTTGACACTAAACTGCACACGAATTTATTGGTACCTTATATTTTTATGAGCCAGATAAGAACAGTCTGCTATCTAGAGTAGACACCACTTAAGTTGCACGAAAAGCTGAAATAAACAGAAAATTTCTTAGACATCTAAAAATTCTGCAACTTTGCACTTTCAACAAGTTATCATGTTCCAGTGATAATTTTCAGCCCAGACATTTGATTAAGACACCGTAAGCGCGGTTGAAAAGTAGACTCGATTAGCTTTCCAACGGTATATCACATGACCTATTTCTCATTAAATATCCTTACGAAAGAAACCCCATGTTTCAGGTCTCAAATCTGGACAGATTTTAACAGATTTGCGTTACTATTCCAAAGGTGCTCTATTAACAAATTCTTCACTTTTCCTATTATTTCTTCATCTAACTTGAATTATAAGTAAGTCATGAACTAAAGTATTTAGATTTGTGGTCACAAGAATTATTTATAAGAGTATGCATAATTTGATCACTACATGATTTATCACAAGTCCTTCTTTAAGTCACCTCCCACTTCATATTTTAACTTATATCATGAAACTTTCCTCGATACCACAACATCAATTAGAGGAGTGACAATATTTACCTAGAAGAAAAGTTTCATCTCGAAATTTGTAGCAACATGTTAACGAGAAAATACTTTGGCACTCCTCTATGTTCATATCACGACTACAACCTGAGCTTCAAATTTTTAACTCTCAACTCGACCCCAACCTCAGACTCTACAAAGGCCATAAGGGTCTATTCAATCTTCGAATACAATTCGAAACGGATCCCTTAGGAACATTCAGCTCCAACTCTATTGATTCAGACAATTTGTTTATTTATACGAGATGTTTCTCTTCTTATCTTGCTTGTCCGTAACCAGTCAGGTAACACGGACTTTTCTAAGTATTAACAACTTGCACCAATGTAACGTTTCCTTTTTAACCAATATCTATAGAAGCATGCACGCTGTACTTCAAGGTAAAGTTATTATGCAATGGGAGTATCATGGCACTAATAATTTTTTTTTTCTACCACATAGCTCACATAAATTTCTATCAAATTAATTATATTATTTCAAACGAACCATTACCACAAATTAAGTTGCCACATACAAGGATTACGGATTCCTTACTATTAATGCAACTTCGCATTTTTCATGACAATCAATAATCTTAACCATTGACTTATTAATTGAATTTATGAAGCTATTTATTCATAATTGTCCAACCCCAAATAAATTTTACCATCCAACTTATACCATTACCCTCCCATTACATAAAGTTGAATTACGCCTCAAACAAAACCTAACATTCTCATATGAAGATACCTTGAGAGTGACACAAACGAACCGCAACAAAATAGCAAGGATAGCTTGAATATGTCATACTCACAACACCATGTTAATTCTAGGGTTCCAAAGAGAGTGTGTCCATATCAATGTTTGATAAAAATTCAACTAAGAAGTGATCAAGTAAATTAACTAATCTTGCTTAACTCCATACGATTTTCAACAACAAATTTCAAGGATTTGAAGGAAAGAACCTCACTCACCTAAATTTTATATAGTGGAATTTATTCAATACATATCAAGATCAAATTTTTACCAATTCCTACCTTAAAAAGCATTGAAATTTCAAGGGATCTTGCATGAATAACTCAAGGAAAAAGAAGAATTTCTATTCAATCAAGAGATCCAAATCTAGGGCTTTTCCAAAAGGTTAAATTGAGAAGTGAACAAGGAGAAACCCACTCACCACTAAAATCTCTGATCTCCGGCTGCCCTAGCCGGCCGCCGCCGCCGCCGCCGCCCCGGCCGCGCAGGGCCGCGCAGGCCGCGTCCTGGCCGCGTCCTGGCCGCGGCCCCTGCCGCGCGCCTGGCCGCGTCCATCCTTGCGAGAGAGAGAGAGAGAGAGAGAGAGAGAGAGAGAGAGAGAGAGAGAAATCTCTAATTTTTTGGGGAAGGACTCTGTCGTTCACAACAGAGAAGAGAAGGGGGAAAAGAGGAAGTTTTCTTTTTAGGAAAGAAGAGAGAGAGAGAGTGCTATTTTTAGTATAAAATATCCCATAAATTCTATGTGATTGCCACCTCACCCATTACCAATTCCAATAAAATCTCTACCCTCCACTTCACTCTTCAAATTCCAAGTTTTCATCTCCACCATTCATTTTAATAGAAACAAATAAAACTTTATTATTTTTTTTTTCACTTATTTGGTTTTAATATTATATGATTTGTATCTTTTCATGAAATACCATTATACACATATGCATATTCACCACATCCATGTACACATACACAAATATCCATATACTTGTATTCATAATTTTCCAACAATATTTCACTTTCAAATTTTATCTAATATATACAAACTTAATTCATTAATCACCCCTGATAATCTGTATAATCTCTTTAGATCAAGGATTTGAATATTAATTCGGGATTTTAAAAATTGGGGTGTTACAGTTCTACCCCCCTTACAAAAGTTTCGTCCTCGAAACTTGGCATGCCTGAAACAGATAAGTACAAAACCTTCGCATTCCTCCTATATACTTCAAAATCTTACTTCCATATAATATCCCTCTCGATCCTTTTCCTCGAGAACTTATTATCTCTTGAACAACTTTCTACACTATATTCTTACGATCCGACTTAATCTTAACTCGCTTGATATTTTAATCATTTCCTTACTCCAGTGTCCCATACCACTAGCAGCTCGTACTGAGGGCCCACACCTCAGCCGAACACATCCGAGTTATGACATGTGGGTATCATAATCCGAACATAAGGCAGTGACCAAATATCCGCGCTTCAGGATTAGTCATACACGTAAGAACCCTTACCCCCCTTAAACCAACCAAGTCAAACAATGTTTTCACATACATACAAGGCATAAACATGCAAATCAATCGAAATATTTCCACCCCCATCAATCCAATCCTCTTTTACTATTCGTTCTAAGTTTATCCTTCATCTATATCCTGTGCTCTGATACCAACTGTAACGGTCCCAGTTTAATAAATCCTCAATTTGTATAATCTCCACTTACAAACCGATTAATCAAATCATTTTCTTGTTTCTTAAAAATTTCAGCAGCACCTCCTTTGTAATTACTGGTCGGATATAATATCCAATACAGATATACTAATTTCGGCTAACATCAGCCTACTTATTCTCCTTCCAACCATATAACTTTATTCAAAATCATCCACACAATCATGAAAGTATTTCGGCTTGACATCGCCTACTTATGGAGAAACAAAATAACATAAACTCTAGAGTTTCTATCTCGGCATCCATAGGCTTTCAGAATTCATAACTTTCAACTTCTCATGGGCATTATATAGATAATACACTTCTTCTTGTTACAACTCAATAAAAATAACTCAAATGTCAACTTGAAATGAAACTACCATAAGGTTCCCCACATATGTATATACAAGATTAATCATGCCTCCCATGACCCACATATATATCATCCACAAACACAAATGTCCCAAAATACAAGAGTTGAATTGACATCAGAACGAACCCTATGCAGCATAACCCTAACCCCTGTAACGCCCCGATTCCACGGATACGGGGACGTCACTGCGACGTATATACGTAGGTCATAAATTGCCCCCACGTATATACGCTAAGCATAATAGTACAACAAGGATCAGAGTACACGACAAAGCGTGGTATTCATACATATGCCAACACAAGAAGTACACATACAAAGTTATCACAGGATATTATAAAGTATTACACAATACTTGTGTATTACATCATAACCAAGTCCAAAAGAAATATATACAAATATGTATACAAAAAGCTCACAAGTAGAAAGAAGATCACGTGAGTCAAAAGGTAAGTCTGGCACGAGGGGACTGGAACTAGTCCGCCTGCTCACTAAGGTAAGCTCGGTCCTCTGTGGATGGCTCCACTTCGTTCCAAGCTTCGGAATCTGAATGTGCAAATCCAAGGAGTCAAGACATATAATAATAAACAAACTATAGCCAAGTGGCTAAGGGACATGAATAAGGAAAGATGAAACAATTATAAGGAATATCAACTAATAAGTATGAAAAGCATGAAGAGATAAAATCCTAATACAATGAATCTACAGTTAACGTCTTATTATTATTACTTGTCTTACTGTGATATCTAACTATGTGACCCAGCGTCCCAGAGCACATAGATCCATATCCTAGTAAAGCAAGGTTGTTATTGGAAACAGCGGTTGTATCGACGAACTATGTTTACAGTGGGTCCCGTGCATGCCCGGGACCACGGTCCAGGGTGTTCCGTTGCTTGATGACGGAACCAGCCGCAAGGCCTATCAGGAGGGACTTATGTATGCCCTTTGTCATGACTGTATCAGGAAGAGGGAGCAAGCACTCCCCTCGGTCCCCTGGAGGCCCTCAGGTCAGACCGGAAATATAATTGTACAATATACCTAATGCCACTGTAAACACGAACACATATCGATATCCGCATGTTTCCCCCGACCCATGTGTAAGTTGGTCCATTTTATACAAAAGTCAAGTGCATCATGCTTGGTTTAAGAGATAGCATGATAAAAGGTGATATTCACTATTTAACGAGTCATGAAACGAGAATATGTAATAACAATTCATGAAGTAACAAGTGGTGAGATCCATCAAGTAACATGTCATGTAATATCAGTTATGAAGCATAAACAGGAATAATATGTTACACATGTATCAAAGATAAAATCCAAATTCAAATAGGAAATCAACTAAGTCAGACATTCAGAATTAGTCGACTAGGTGGAATGATTAGTCGACTAATAGGGGTCTTAAGTCGACTAACAGTCTAGATGAGTCGACTAAAACTGGGTTCCAGAGAGTTGGAATTCTGTTTCAGGAAAGTTAGTCGACTAGGGTTGTAAGGGTAGTCGACTAACAGGGAACTATTAGTCGACTAATGGATACTTAAGTCGACTAAGTCTGAGATACAGAGAGTTGATGTTTTATTTCAGGAAAACAGGAGTCGACTGGGGAGAAATGGGTAGTCGACTAGGGGTCTCTAGTCGACTGGAATTCTGGTCTAGTCGACTAAAACTGTGAAATCAGAAAAGGTTAAGTTTCAACTAAAGTGGATTAGTCGACTAGTCCCTAGGTCTAGTCGACTAATCGTGGGAAAACAGCAAACAGAACAGATTTCTAGGGTTTTGTTTGAGGGTCTAAAAATATGATTTTTATGTCACAAGTGTGCATGATTTGTCAACACAAGTACACAAAGGAGTTTACAAGTCTTGGTGAGTAGATATACTCACTTCGAACGGTTATGCGAAGCTTATACGAGTTCGAACGGATCGCTTGTCGATGATATCACCAACTAGGTCCTTGGCGATGCTTCCGACGAAGTGAGATGCGATCCAAATCCAAGGGTTGTAGTTGCTTAGGAAGGAGATGAAGGCCTTGAGGTGGTTTGGAGTTAGGGTTTGAGATGGAGAAGGAAATGGTGAAGGCTAAACTCTTGGTGAAGTGAAGAAAAGAGAAAAGAATTGTAAAGGAAAGTTTATATAGGATTTGATTTTTGTAAAGGAGATGTAAATAAAGAATTTGAGAGGGGGTTTATTGCAAAATAGGAGAAGGGATGGGTGTCCCTCACCTTGGCCACTTGGCCGGCCATGGGAGAGAGAGAGAATGAAGGCATTAATGAGGAAGGGTGTGGAGTTTGTTGGAATTTGGATATTTTGGAGGAGAAGATATTTTGGGAATTTGGTGGAAGGAAAGAAGGAAAGAAAAAAGGAAAAAGGAAAAAAGGAAAAGAAATTATAAAATGAAGATATTTTCTTGATCTCCAAAATGAAAATATCGGGAACACAGGTTCCTGGGTTTAAGTCGAGGATGCGGAAAACATTTCGGGAAATACCGAAATCGTCCGAAATTCAAGTATCTCGGAACGACTCGTAAATTTCACCAAAAATCAATAATAATATATGAAGACTAATAGTGAAATTCTTTTTAAGAAATACTTTATAGTTTTAAAACTAAAAATCCCGGAATCAGTTATCTACCGACTCCGTTAGAATTTTCATAAATTCATAAAATTCTCAGAAAAAGTATTTAGATAGAAAACAGGATTCTAAGAAATAAAGCCTAAAGGACTTTCTAGAAATTCCTAACTGTTTGGAAAATAAAAATTCGGGAATCGATCAGTGACACTGGTCAACACCGTTTTGAAGAAATTCATTTTAATTCAGGAAAAATCCAGAAAATCATATAAAATCTAATATATTAGAAAATGATATTTGAAATTGAAATCGGTCAAATACAGGAAGTAAATCAAAAAATACGATCGAAAAGCTGAATACGCAACTAAGTACGTATTCTGGAAACGGGGTATTACAATCCATCCACCTTACAAAAATTTCGTCCTCGAAATTTCATAAGGTGAAAGGTAACAGGAAAAGTAACAGATAGAGAAGGATAAGATGGAAGATAACGGTAGAGAAGAATAGAAGGAAAGAGTCTTACCATTCAAGATGTGAAAAGTTGAGGATAGCGCTCACGGATAACGTCCTCTCGTTCCCAAGTGGCCTCTCCTGGCGCATGCCTGTTCCAAGACACCAACACTAATGGTATAGCCTTGTTCTTCAGTGTCTTCACACTTCTGCCCAGGATGGCCATCGGCTGTTCCTGATATGATAAATCTGGCTGCAGTTCCAGTTCGGAATGATCCAAAATATGACTATCATCCTTGACATACTTCCTCAACTGAGATACGTGGAAAACATTGTGCACTCCGTCCAAAGATGGAGGTAAGGCCAATCTGTAAGACACATCTCCCACTCGCTCCAAAATCTCGAATGGGCCGATATATCTTGGACTAAGCTTTCCACGAAGACCGAACCGGATAACTCCCTTGGTAGGTGATATCTTCAAGAACACATGATCTCCTGCCTGGAATTCCAATGGCCTTCTCTGTGAATCAGCCCAACTCTTCTGCCTACTCTGTGCTGCCCTGAGGTGATCCTGATGATTCTGACTTTCTCTGTTGTCTGAATCAGGATCTCTGGTCCCAAAAGTCTCCTCTCACCGACTTCATCCCAACAAATCGGTGATCTGCACTTTCTTCCATACAGTGCCTCAAAAGGTGCCATCTTGATACTTGCCTGATAGCTGTTGTTATAAGAAAATTTGGCCAAATGAAGATGGTCTTCCCATGATCCCTTGAACTCAATCATGCAGGCCCTTAGCATATCTTCAAGGATCTGGATAGTCCTTTCAGATTGTCCGTCTGTCTGAGGATGATATGATGTACTGAATTTCAGACGAGTTCCCAAACTTTCTTGGAGACTTTCCCAGAAATGAGATCTAAATCTGGTGTCTCTGTCTGAAACAATACTGACTGGAACCCCATGAAGACGAACTATCTCCTTCATGTACTTGTCTGCCAGAACCTCCGTTGTCTGACCTACCCGAAATGGTATGAAGTGAGCTGACTTGGTGAGGCGATCAATGATTACCCACACAGCATTATTACCTTTAGGACTGCGAGGCAATGCCGTGACAAAATCCATGGTGATGTGCTCCCACTTCCATTCGGGTATCGGCAAAGGTTGTAGGAGTCCGGCTGATCTCTGATGCTCTATCTTTATCTGCTGGCACACCAAGCACTTGGCTACAAACTGAGCTATCTCCCTCTTCATAGCATTCCACCAAAACTGCTTCTTGATGTCCTGATACATCTTGTTTCCCCCTGGGTGTATGGAATAGGCTGAACTGTGAGCTTCTGCTAGGATCTTCTGTCGAACTTCTCCTTGGGGAACACAAAGTCTGCCTCCAAAATATAATGCACCATCTGGATGAATACAGATATCAGTCCTCAATCCAGCCTCTACCTGAGCTCTGAATTTCAGTAATCTGGGATCTTCCTTTTGAGCTTCCTTGATCTCATCTATCAATGCTGACTGAATCTGTAAAGTCATGAACTGTCCTGCCTTCTCAGTTCCTCGAACTATCATCAAGTCCAATCTGATGAAGTCTTGAATCAACTCCTTCTGCTGAGTGAGCTGGACCAGCACTCTATTCTCTGGCATCCTGCTCAGTGCATCTGGAACTGTATTGACCTTGCCTGGATGATATTGCAAGTCAATATCATAGTCCGCCATAAGTTCAAGCCACCTCCTCTGCCTCATGTTCAACTCTTTCTGTGAGAAAATATACTTGAGGCTCTTGTGATCCGTATATATCAACACTTTGTCTCCCAGAAGATAATGCCTCCAAATCTTCAAGGCAAAGATAACAGCTGCTAGCTCCAAGTCATGAGTTGGGTAATTCCGCTCATGAGTCTTCAGTTGCCTAGATGCATATGCTATGACATGATCATGTTGCATAAGTACACATCCCAGGCCTTTTCCTGATGCATCACTGAATATGACCATCCCTCCTCTCCCTGAGGGAGTCTTCAAGATTGGAGCTGAAATGAGCCTCTGCTTCAATTGCTCAAAGGCTGCAGTACACTCTTCTGTCCAAATGTACCTTTCTCCTTTCCTGGTGAGCTTGGTCAACGGGGCTGCAATCCTAGAGAAATCCTGGACAAAGCGTCTGTAATATCCGGCTAGTCCAAGAAAACTCTTAATCTCAGTCACCGTCCTCGGAATCGGCCAATCTCTCACTGCCTGGATTTTGCTGGGATCAACTGAAATTCCTTCTGCTGAAACCATGTGTCCAAGGAAGGCTATGCTGTCCAACCAGAACTCACACTTGCTCCTCTTGGCATGAAGCTGCTCCTGCTGGAGAGTCTGCAACACAATCCTCAAGTGTTCCGCATGCTCCCTGTTGTTCTTTGAATAGATCAAAATGTCATCTATGAAAACAACAACAAACTGATCCAGATAGGGCGAGAACACTCGGTTCATTAAATCCATGAAAACTGCAGGGGCATTGGTGACTCCGAAAGGCATAACTAGAAACTCATAGTGGCCATAACGGGTCCTGAATGCCGTCTTCGGGATATCCTCCTTCTTCACCCTCAGCTGATGGTAACCCGACTGTAAATCTAATTTAGAGAATACACGGGCCCCATGAAGCTGATCAAACAGATCATCAATCCTGGGTAAGGGATACTTGTTCTTGATGGTTACCTTGTTCAATTCTCTATAATCAATACAAAGCCTTTTACCACCATCCTTCTTGTTCGCCAAGAGCACTGGAGCTCCCCATGGTGAAGTACTTGGCCTAATCAATCCCCTGTCTGAATATTCCTGCAGTTGCTTCTTCAAAATCTCTAACTCCGCCGGTGCCATCCTGTACGGAGCCTTGGATATAGGAGCTGCTCCTGGAACTGTGTCAATGGAGAACTCGATCACCCTGTCAGGTGGCAGCCCTGAGATCTCAGCAAACACTCCTGGGAATTCATTCCACACTGGTACCTTCTGCTTCTGAACCTCCGAAGTAGTCATCCGTGTTTCCCTTGGTAGACTTCACTTCTCCACTAAATTGGAACTCCGGTTGATGAGGGATTCTGAAATTAATTTTCTTCTCCCTACAATCAATAACTGCATGGTACTGACTGAGCCAGGTCATGCCTAAGATTACGTCGTACCCTTTGGTGTCTAGTACGATCATATCTATGGCCAAGATTTTATCACATAGTTCTACTGGACAATCAGTACAAACTCTAGAAGATATGACTACTCCATTCCCTGTACTAATCTCCCATTTATGGTCTAAAGATCTAACAGGTATAGAATGCAAAGCCACAAAATGGTCCGAGATATAACAATGGGATGCACCTGAATCGAAGAGAGCGAGAACAGGTTTTGAATGAACTCTGATGTTACCTGTTATCACTTCCTCTGAAGTCTCAGCCTCTTCTGCTGTCAGATTGTAAGCCTGACCTCTACCACGCCCTGCTGCAGTCCTAGCTCCTCTCTGGACTGGGCGAACAACATGCTGTGGAGGAAGGGGAAGAGCTCTCCTCATCACTGGTCCCTGATTCCTCTGCCCAAGTGGCCCTGGAAGTGCCCTCTGTCCATTCGGTCCTTGAGGTGCCGGCAAAGCTTGGTTGGCAAACCCAATTCTCCTGTGTGGACAAGTCTCTACTGCATGGTCTCGGGACCCACACACCAAACACAATCCATTTGCCCTCCGGCAATTCTGCTGAGAATGACCTGGTTTCTGGCAAAAGTTGCAGATAGGACCTGGTCGAGCCATCTGGTAAGGAGCTGGTCTGAATGGTTGCCTCTGAACCTTTGCTGCTCTATATGGGCCTCCTCTTCCCATTGGTACAAATGGCCTCTTCATGGTCTGGCTCCCCATCTGGTCAACTTTCTTCTTCTCAAGCCCACGCTCCACCTCTCGAGCTATGGTGAGAACCTCAGAATAAGTCTTCAGCTGCTGGGGCATCAAGAAGACCTGTATGTCCATATGCAGGCCCTGCTGGAATCTGCTAGCCCGCTTCTCCTCATCCGTCACCATGTACGGAGCAAAGCGGCTGAGTCTGAGAAACTCCGCGGCGTACTCGTCCACGGACTTGTTCCACTGCTGGAGTCTGATAAACTGCTCTTCCATGTCCTTCTGAGCAGTAGCAGGGAAGAATCTGTTATAGAAGCTCTTGGAGAATGTGTCCCAGGTGACAGGCTTCTCCAGTCTGGCCTCTTCAGCAAGCCACCAAGTTCTAGCAACATCTTTCAACTGAATCTTGGCGACCTCAACTTGGTTCTCCTTTGGTACTCTGGCTGCATTCAGCAGATCTGTGGTATCCGTCAACCATTGTTCAGCATCCAAGGGCTTCTCTTCTCCCGTGAAGATGGCTGGCTGCAGCCTCCTGAAATCTGAAATATTCCCCGGCCTCTGTTCTTTTGGAGCTGTCAACTCTTGCCGGAGAAGCTCAGTCTGCTGCTGCTGGTTCTCCATCATTGTCTGAATGACCCTTAGAATATCCACATTCTCTCCCGTGGGTCCATTCGAAGCTTGCCCCGAGTGGTTACGGCCCGTCCTTCGCTCCATACCGAGTTGGGAAAAGATAACTGGAATTTGAAAACAATTGGAAGGAGTTTAGGATACAAGGGAATGAATCGAGGAAGGAATCAAGAAGGACTTAATAACTTTGTATATTGTAGTTGGCATTAGCAAATTGCTAGAATTTGCTGCTTGATTGTACTTTAGGTTTGAGAGCCTAAGCTCTGATACCAACCTGTAACGCCCCGATTCCACGGATACGGGGACGTCACTGCGACGTATATACGTAGGTCATAAATTGCCCCCACGTATATACGCTAAGCATAATAGTACAACAAGGATCAGAGTACACGACAAAGCGTGGTATTCATACATATGCCAACACAAGAAGTACACATACAAAGTTATCACAGGATATTATAAAGTATTACACAATACATGTGTATTACATCATAACCAAGTCCAAAAGAAATATATACAAATATGTATACAAAAAGCTCACAAGTAGAAAGAAGATCTCGTGAGTCAAAAGGTAAGTCTGGCACGAGGGGACTGGAACTAGTCCGCCTGCTCACTAAGGTAAGCTCGGTCCTCTGTGGATGGCTCCACTTCGTTCCAAGCTTCGGAATCTGAATGTGCAAATCCAAGGAGTCAAGACATATAATAATAAACAAACTATAGCCAAGTGGCTAAGGGACATGAATAAGGAAAGATGAAACAATTATAAGGAATATCAACTAATAAGTATGAAAAGCATGAAGAGATAAAATCCTAATACAATGAATCTACAGTTAACGTCTTATTATTATTACTTGTCTTACTGTGATATCTAACTATGTGACCCAGCGTCCCAGAGCACATAGATCCATATCCTAGTAAAGCAAGGTTGTTATTGGAAACAGCGGTTGTATCGACGAACTATGTTTACAGTGGGTCCCGTGCATGCCCGGGACCACGGTCCAGGGTGTTCCGTTGCTTGATGACGGAACCAGCCGCAAGGCCTATCAGGAGGGACTTATGTATGCCCTTTGTCATGACTGTATCAGGAAGAGGGAGCAAGCACTCCCCTCGGTCCCCTGGAGGCCCTCAGGTCAGACCGGAAATATAATTGTACAATATACCTAATGCCACTGTAAACACGAACACATATCGATATCCGCATGTTTCCCCGACCCATGTGTAAGTTGGTCCATTTTATACAAAAGTCAAGTGCATCATGCTTGGTTTAAGAGATAGCATGATAAAAGGTGATATTCACTATTTAACGAGTCATGAAACGAGAATATGTAATAACAAGTCATGAAGTAACAAGTGGTGAGATCCATCAAGTAACATGTCATGTAATATCAGTTATGAAGCATAAACAGGAATAATATGTTACACATGTATCAAAGATAAAATCCAAATTCAAATAGGAAATCAACTAAGTCAGACATTCAGAATTAGTCGACTAGGTGGAAGGATTAGTCGACTAATAGGGGTCTTAAGTCGACTAACAGTCTAGATGAGTCGACTAAAACTGGGTTCCAGAGAGTTGTAATTCTGTTTCAGGAAAAGTTAGTCGACTAGGGTTGTAAGGGTAGTCGACTAACAGGGAACTACTAGTCGACTAATGGATACTTAAGTCGACTAAGTCTGTGATACAGAGAGTTGATGTTTTATTTCAGGAAAACAGGAGTCGACTGGGGAGAAATGGGTAGTCGACTAGGGGTCTCTAGTCGACTGGGAATCTGGTCTAGTCGACTAAAACTGTGAAATCAGAAAAGGTTAAGTTTCAACTAAAGTGGATTAGTCGACTAGTCCCTAGGTCTAGTCGACTAATCGTGGGGAAAACAGTGACAGAACAGATTTCTAGGGTTTTGTTTGAGGGTCTAAAAATATGATTTTTATGTCACAAGTGTGCATGATTTGTCAACACAAGTACACAAAGGAGTTTACAAGTCTTGGTGAGTAGATATACTCACTTCGAACGGTTATGTGAAGCTTATACGAGTTCGAACGGATCGCTTGTCGATGATATCACCAACTAGGTCCTTGGCGATGCTTCCGACGAAGTGAGATGCGATCCAAATCCAAGGGTTGTAGTTGCTTAGGAAGGAGATGAAGGCCTTGAGGTGGTTTGGAGTTAGGGTTTGAGATGGAGAAGGAAATGGTGAAGGCTAAACTCTTGGTGAAGTGAAGAAAAGAGAAAAGAATTGTAAAGGAAAGTTTATATAGGATTTGATTTTTGTAAAGGAGATGTAAATAAAGAATTTGAGAGGGGGTTTATTGCAAAATAGGAGAAGGGATGGGTGTCCCTCACCTTGGCCACTTGGCCGGCCATGGGAGAGAGAGAGAGAATGAAGGCATTAATGAGGAAGGGTGTGGAGTTTGTTGGAATTTTGGATATTTTGGAGGAGAAGATATTTTGGGAATTTGGTGGAAGGAAAGAAGGAAAGAAAAAAGGAAAAAGGAAAAAAGGAAAAGAAATTATAAAATGAAGATATTTTCTTGATCTCAAAAATGAAAATATCGGGAACACAGGTTCCTGGGTTTAAGTCGAGGATGCGGAAAACATTTCGGGAAATACCGAAATCGTCCGAAATTCAAGTATCTCGGAACGACTCGTAAATTTCACCAAAAATCAATAATAATATATGAAGACTAATAGTGAAATCCTTTTTAAGAAATACTTTATAGTTTTAAAACTAAAAATCCCGGAATCAGTTATCTACCGACTCCGTTAGAATTTTCATAAATTCATAAAATTCTCAGAAAAAGTATTTAGATAGAAAACAGGATTCTAAGAAATAAAGCCTAAAGGACTTTCTAGAAATTCCTAACTGTTTGGAAAATAAAAATTCGGGAATCGATCAGTGACACTGGTCAACACCGTTTTTGAAGAAATTCATTTTAATTCAGGAAAAATCCAGAAAATCATATAAAATCTAATATATTAGAAAATGATATTTGAAATTGAAATCGGTCAAATACAGGAAGTAAATCAAAAAATACGATCGAAAAGCTGAATACGCAACTAAGTACGTATTCTGGAAACGGGGTATTACAATGGCCTACGGGTACCATTATCCAAACGAGAGAGTAACCAAATAACAAGTGTTTCCGATGTCACTATTGTGTATACTGTTTTATTATGTTAATTGGAAACCCATGGCCGAGGAGTTCTTATCGGGTAGGTGTATCCTGTGCATACCCGGGATCACGGCCTTAAACGGACCCCTGGCTGCTGAGACCAGGGCCCTCCGCTAAGAGGGGAGCACGAATCAAGTAACGGGAGCTCATGGAGCTAGTGGTAGGTAGCACTACCGTCCCCTGCAGTGGGACTAACAATATGGATCCAGTACATCACCCGATAAGATCTAATCAACCGTCAAGTCTCCCCCATACCCAAGTTATCATTATTATCTGATATGTCCAGTCTACAATGTGACAAGAACAACTACTGTACATGATACGAGTAACATGATAACTGGACCAGAGCTCTGTTGATAGCGTAGACCAATATAACGGGAACAATATAACGGGAAACGGGAACAATAGATGTGGGATTCCACATGTCGCATATCAACAGCTCTCATGTCCAGTAACGGGAAATCCATATCAGTAACATGAAACAATAATACATGTAACAGAAACAGTGTTCCATATAACGGGAATCCAGGCATAGCCATGAAGTACTAATATAAATCATGATCAATACAAACAGGAATACATAGACATGCAATGCATGTAGGCTGCTGGGTCCAGTTGTATAAGAACATGAAGTAACTGTGTATAGCCTAGCCATGTAGCGGTGTAATAGCATATCCGCGTAGCTGTGGTTCATGAATATGCAGTAATAATGTAATGATGCACAGTATCAATGTATGAGTGAAGCATGCATAAGGGACCTCATGACATAACAGTGTCTGTGCATTAGCATGTCTGTGGGACGGTGATACTAGTACATGACATAACAGTGTCACGTATCCATGGAACAGTGGTCATGAACATGAAATGATAGTGTCCTGTCTCGTGTATCAGAGGTTGACATGCAATCACTGGTCAAGTGTAGTGGTGGGTCTGTAACGGTGACTATATCATAGTGACAGTATACATGTAGCAGTAACGAAGTGGCAATGACAAGTGATGTGAGGAATGTACCTAAACCACGTGAAATAAATGTATATGTTATAGACGTCTCTATCATGAAGTATCTCTTAACTACCATATATCGTGATTTATCCACATTTACGATTTATGAACTAAAGTAGTCACTCAATCTAACATGAATAAATATAATTTATAAAATGAAAACACTCACAAACTAGCCACGGGAAGGTAGCTCTCGTTCCCACGATCGCAACGGATCCAGAATCGTCCAAATCGGAGTCCAGATGCTCCCGATATCGCCCGCATATGAAAAGGAATAAAATGGGGTTAAATATGTAATAAAATTATTGAAATGCAATTAAGAAAGAATAACAGGGGTTTTTCTGAAAATGTACCTTTATTGGGCCGGGTTGAAGTGCAAACGGGTCAGGTTTAGATCCAAACCCAAACCCAATTAACTTAAGTTAAATAGGTATTGGGTTTCAAAGGTTAACGGGTGGGGTTTAACGGGTTGTAACCCAATAGGAGTAATGGGTTCGGGTTAGACCCGAACCCACACCCATCAACAGGCAGCGGCAGCAGCAGCCTGCTGCTGCCGTGCCCCCAATCGGGCCGGCCGGCCAGCTCCGCTGGCCGGCGGCGCAGGAGATCTGTCGGCGGCGGCCCCGGCCGCCGGCAGCGGTGACGGCGGCGGTGGTGCGGCCAGCCGAGAGAGAGAAGAGGGGGGAAATTAACTGAAAAGAAGAAGAAGAAAGAGGAAAAAGAGGAGGAAGGGGGGTGCGGTGGTGCCGGCCAGGGATGCGGCCGCGGCGGCGGTGGCGCCGGCCGGGGAAGGCGCCGGCCGGGGGAGGCGCGCCGGCCGGAGAGGGGTGCCGGCCGGGTTGTTTACAGGTGCCCCTGTTTTGGGTCACACAGAGAAAGAGAGAGAAAGAGAGAGAGGTTATGAGAGAGAGAGAGAGAGAGAGAGAGAGAGAGAGAGAGAGAGAGAGAGAGTGTGAAATTATGTGTGAGAGAGAGAGAAAGAGAGAGATTTATAGGGGGAGAGAGAGAGGCGGTGGAAGATGGGAAGTCGGTGGGGGAGAACTCGCTGGAAAGATGGAGAAGGGAAAGAAGAAGAAAAAGAAAGAGAAAAGAAAATGTTTAAGAAAAAAATATTATTTTAATAGGTCAAAAATTGACTAGCTCCGAACGGTGCCCAAAAATTACAAAAAATAGAGAATATTATCCTGAGACATAAGATGAAGACGGTTTCTAGAATTTAGGACGGTTTGCAAATTAAAAATCCCGGAAGCTGTCCCGATACCGGGCGACACCGGTTTGGCCAGATTTTCGATAAATTTAAAAAACTCCCCAAAAAATATCCTAACGTAGAGAATACGATTTAAGGCACACGGTGAAAGCAGATTCTCAAAATTCTACTCCGTTTGTGAGATAAAAATCGTAAAGCAGATTATCAGTATCGGTCGACACCGACTACGGAGATTTTCCAAAAAAATCCAGAAAATTTCCAGAAAATCCTTAAAAATCTATAATATTAGAAAATAATTTTTGAAACTGAAATCAGCTCGATCGGACTACCACGGAGGTCAAATCAATTTTGAACGTCGTATCGCGTACCGATACGGTAATACGTACACCGGGGATCAGGGTGTTACAATGGTCGTGCCCTCATCTCTCCTACCTGGCCCGTGACCAGTACCCGCCTTGGCCATCCTCTTCCCTTAGCAACAACCCAGAGCTCCTCCTCCATTAAGCCCCTGGCCTCTCTCCATGGTTGCAGCCCATGCTGCCCTTGCCCCTCTCGCGCAACCCTTTCTCTGGGGATCGCCTAACATAACAACCGGAGCTCCTCTCTAATAACCCGGACTTCCATCTTGTAACACCCTGAAATTCTAAATCTTGATTTAATCTTGTTAAAGGGGATAAACTGATTATCTGAGATAATGACAAAATTAAGTGAGTGTAACAATGGATGTTTAGAAATCCCGTAAAAGAAAATTCTGAAAGTGGGAAATATGGGTATTCGACATATATACATATGTTCCTATCTATGTTTGTTATGTATATGTAAAACCTTATGAATATGATCATTCTTCTATGAATACTTGCACATATATTTGATACTTTTAAATATATTGTTCATACATATATGTGTAATAAAGTGGCAAGTGAATACATTATGTAAATACAAGAAAATGAAGCAAATACCAAAATAAATAAATAAATTGAAATAAAAATACAATCATGAGAATTATTTTATTATTTTAGAGATAGTGGAGAAAGTAGGTGTGCATGGCATGGGTAGATGGAGGGTTAAGATTAGCCTTGAAATATGTATGTATAGGTGGCAAGATGAGAAAAGAGAGAGGTTGTGGATATATGTGATATATGTTTATGTGAGGGGGGTTTGTGTAAATGGGTAGACAATTAATCCCTCATTCATCTTCTTCCATCTCTCATTTTTCAACCTAAGAAACCCATGAGAAGAATCCCAAATACAACCTCTCAAATCTCTTTCCAACCTTCAATCATTTTTTTAAATCTCACTCTCTCCCTCTTCTCCCCCTCCCTCTCTTCTTTGGAACCGGGAGCACCCGGCCACACCCGGGCGGCCGGCGGCGGTGGCCGGTGGTGGCGGCCGGCGGTGGAGCGGCGGCCGGGCCGGTGGTGGAGCGGCGGCAAGTGGGAGCAACGACTATAGCGAGGAGAAACAAGAAGGTGAGGGAGATTTCATCTAGATCTAGATCTATTTCATTTTCTGAATTTCTAGAGAAAACCTCATAATATGTATTGATTAATTTCTGTCATTTAAAGTAGCATTCAATCTACTCTCCCCTATATTTTCTTGCAAAAATTTCTGGGCAAATCATCATCTAGAGCAAAGTAGAGAACCTTTCTAATATGTGCAGAAATCTGTTAAACAGAATTACTCTATAAATTCGGGCTCAATTCATTAGTATGTTAGGGTTATATTATATCATATTATATACCGTTAGAAAGACAATCAAGTCTACTTTCCAACGGTTCATACCATGTCCTAATCAAATATCTGTACCTCAAGTTACGACTGAAAAATTGCATGTTGGTCAAAACTGTCCTGCTGCAGAACTCACTCACAGCTGAAGAGTTTCGGTATATTAGAAATAGTTTAGTTAGATAAAACTGATCATGTAGTATATCGTTGAAAATATAATCGAATCTACTTTCCAACGGCTTTTGTGGTGTCCCAATTGAGGGTCTGTGCTGAAAGTTATCGTCAAAATAAGACCGGCTAGTCAAATTTCTTGAGTTGCAGAATTTTCTTTTACGATTGAAGAGTTTGGGAATTTTCTTTTACTAGTTAACTCAATTATAAATGTCATCTAATAGACTATTAGAAAGGTGATAGTATCTCTAAGCACGTGAAATTTAAACCTGTGTTGGTTGGACGTTAGGAATCCTTTGAGAAACAAAGGAAAACATAAATCATGTCAAAGATTAGTTTCCTCCTTATGAATTACCATTTAAGGGGAGACCCATAAGAATTTTAGAATAAGTAGAGAGGAATGTTGCGCCAAACTCGGAACTGAATACGCCCCTAATAAATGAATGTTGATGTTTCATAAATTTTATTTGTTTGTTTTCATTTAAGAGGTAACCCCAGGATCTGTCCTCGTAAATAATTAGAAAGAAGTTAAAAAGCCTAAAAGATTTGCTACTTGTGCCTAGTGGCAGCAAGGTGTATTGGGTTTTGGACGACGATACTTACTCTAGAATTTGGTAGGTTATGTTGATACATTCTTGAAGTAATAATTTTTGTTAAATTTCTAGCGTAACCAGTGAAACGACATAGAATCATCCTATCAGATTTTATATAAATTTCAGAGTCGTGGTGCTAGATCAGGTGGTGCTCTGGATCCCATAGCACCAGATTAGAATTCTCAGAGCTCAGCATAAAACAATATTCTCATGAAAGAGCTCTTATCCTTGTGTTATATTATTTCAAGTTCAGGTAGGTACATTGTTGGGCATATCTGCGTCTTTAAATAATTACTGTTGCATTCGCTCAGACACTTAAAAAATCTGACATGTTTAGAAGTATTGATACATTTGGTTATGTCGAGCACATCCTGATGAGGTGAATTATAGATCCAACCATTTTGTAGGACTAACACAAATCCTAATGGCAAAGGGAAAAGATAAGCAACTGGAAGAATTACTCGACCCATCTCTCCTTCCACATATGAGTTAGAAGCGAGGTTCAAGAGGTTCAGGATAACTAAGGATTATGGCAGATGGCAAGTGCTATAATTTTAATAATAAGAAATAAGTTTTAATAACACATATTGTTACTCATTATAAACACTATTCAGTGTTGCAGGTTTTCAACTCACAGTCCCGAGCTAATAGGACTGTGGTTTCTGACTTTATGATTGCGGGATAGGATTAGGCGGGAAATTTTATTGACAATATTCACAAGTTGGGAGTACCGTGATAGAAGGGTATAAAGGAGGAGATTATAACCATTTTTCATACCACTTGTCTATAAGAAATAGCATGATACTCACGTCACACCAGGCATTGATGGTTTAGACCTTGAGCTGCATGGAGACAAATTCTGAATACGACTAGAGCAATGTATTATTTATATAGGGTGTCTCAGTATCTTTATTTCAATGGCCCAGTGCACGTAGACCATCGAAGATCTTGATTCATAAACTCATCATATATAGGTAATAAGGCTGCAGGAGTCCTTCAAGCGTTTATTTAAACAACACTTCATTGATTACCCTGGCTATGAACAATAGCTAATTACTTTCTTAATAGGAAGAAAGATCTAATATTGATGGTTAACTATAAACTGATGCAACAGAAGACCACGAAGAAATATAGAGTGGATACCACATGGCTGTAAGTTAAGAAAATTATATCTTTTCATATTGCCTCATAAAGATGTGAAATTAGGCTTGAGCAAATTAAATCATTGATGTTGGTGTCCATAGAGGATACTTCGCTTTAAATTGTGAGATTGAAAATCAATAGTTACGTAAGTGGCAGTTATAAAAATCATCAGAGCGGAAACTGTTAATTACGAAGTCGGGAATCCAGGTTGGTAATGAATTGTCTAATCATATTGGTAGTCATTAATTGACTAACTGACCGAATAATTATGGTATTCGGAGTTTCGACGGAACCATACTGAACATTGGGCGTTAAGAAACTAGTGGTGTTAGACGTATGAATGAAAGCTCGGGTGCGTTGATGGGAATAGAAATCTAACATTATTACGGATACATGGGTGTAAATTATTATAAGAGTTTCTCATAATAGATAACTTGTTGATATTGCTTATTCTTCATATAGTTATTGATACACTGTGCAACCACATTTAAGTGATGATTGTTTACAACCTTGATGTATGTTAAATATATATGAAATTGACGGGGATGTCACATAAGCATAACTAACAAGTTGTATACCTATATGACAATTATCTTTACCCTCAAGCAACAATTTTAGTATTTGTTTTGTTAATGAATTGATCTCCATGACGTGTATGCATTGTAAAATTTACGATCATGATTGTATGCTACATAATTGAATGTTGATGTGCTAGTAGCACGACTCAAAAGGCTAATACTTAACAAGTAAATGAGAGCTGACTCATTAAATTGAGATGATTAGATCACTACAGTATTGACTGGTAACTCATATTTATGTATATACACATATGGTGTGTCATATATGGATGTCAATTGACATTAGTGTCAAGCTAAAAGGTAAGCTGCAATAAAGGGGTTGGTGTTCGTATTGTGACGAAATCATTTTTGTACTTTCGAATGTGTGTGTGTATATGTTTGTTACATCTTTTGCATTAGAGGAAGGGACCGGGCGGGAGCCGGTAGGAGGGGGAAGACGGTGGGATTGTAATATATATATATTGGAAGAAGGGGCCGTGCGAGAACCGGTAGGAGGGGAGAAGACGGTGTTATTGTTGTATATACATACAAATATATATATATATGAGGAAGGGGCCGTGCGGGAGCCGGTAGGAGGGAGAAGACGGGGAATTCTCACACTTCACTGTGGTTGTATATGCATGTGTATCATGTGTGTTGTGCACATCTCTAAGTATGATATGTGAATATTGTGAAGTGTAGTATGATTATGTGTGATCGCGTTATCCATATGGATAAATTATACTTAGATGATATGGGGTGATATTGTGATATTGTATTACCGAAACATATACTTACCCCCCCATGAAACTTCGATTTTGATTGGTTGTATCTAATGTATGAGATATGAGTTATGTGATGATATGTGTTGATAGTACTTAAAACAGAACCATGCATAAGTTATAATGACTGAGAAAGTATCTCACTGAATTCTTAGATCAAGTAATCTGCAGCAGAAAATTAAGAAAGTTAAAGAGAATCGATTCTAGAGAAGTCAGACCGTCACATAGAGTATATGGATCGTTGTGTTAATCATTCATTATAAGATATTGCTCTCTCCTCATTTCATTTGTTCATCTATACTTGCAAATTGTTGAAGAAAGAAACACGTCCCTTTATTGTTTTTTCCTTCCTTGATTCACTTTGATTCTCTCTCACTGAGCTGTCGAGCTCACTCCCTCCCAGTTTTATGTTTCAGGTCGCTGTATGGCAGAAGACCAGCTTCAGATCTAGGCGTTTGTTGAGAAGTTTAATTTTTATTGATTGCATTGGACTGTAACTTAGTTCCTGTTGAAAATCTTACTTGATGTATACTGATACCTTATGTACGTTTTGAGAGATGGATGAGTTAGAAATAAGTTAGATTGTGATTATGGTGATGTGTTAGAGTTACAGTTAAATCTGTTTATATTGTGGATGACGAGAGGAGTACTCTCGGGCACATGTTTCCTTTTGTTTCATAAGTAGGCGATGTCAAGCCGAAATTATTATTTGGAGAATTAACAGGCTATAGTGAGCTGAGGTATTATTATGAATGCTTGGGTGATTGTTAACTTTGACTTACATGTTAGATTTGAGAATTCGTGGACTGTTGTTGGTCAAAAATTACTGTAAATTGAAATGTATATTTGGGCATGTAACATTTACAAAGGAAGTGCTGCCGAAAATTTTAAGAGTTTGGAGATGATTACGATAATCTATCAGTTTAATAGAATATTCTATTATTTGGAATTTATGAAATCTGGGACCGTTACACATCTCCTTCTCCAGACCACATGAACAACCACAACAGCCCCACCACCGAGCAAGCACACCAAGCACATCCCCATTGGCTGGATCTCCCATCTCCTCCCTGTTTGGCCGTGCGAAGCCCACATCCAAGGCTGCCGCACTTCTCCATGGCACAACACACCATAGCCAGGCCATCATCTCCCATTAGCCGAGCCCTTCCTCCCTTCTCCAATTCAGCACACAACCCCATGGTAAGCTAAACCCCTAACCTTTTGGCCCTTGAAGCATCCTCCGAGCTATCCTTCATCTCTCCATGAGTCGTCGTTGATCACCGTCGGCGAGCACGTACGCACATGCGCCCTTCTCGGTGAGAGCCTCTACCCGTTTACCTCCTCCACAGCCTCCGTCCCCTCTGTCAGTGCGCTGCAAGTCACCCCAATGTAAGTGCATTAATATGTGTAGGAGTAAACATGTAATAATATGGAAGTGTGTTTAATTGTGTGTGGGTGTGTGAGTTTATGTGTGCATGTATTTATGCATGGATGTGTGCATGGTTATGTGTGTGTGTATATATAATATGTATTTATCTGTATACTTATATATATGTATATATGTATATACTCGTATATACCTGTATATATGTGTATGTATATAGGTGTATGTATGTATGTACGTATATAAGTGTATAGTTATGTGTATGCATGCATGATTATAGTGCATATTTATGTGTATACCCGTATGTGCATATGTATGTGGGTGTACTCGTGGGTGTATGCACGTGTGGCGTACTTCTATGGGTACATGTGTGAAAGTATTTGAGTGTGTTGATTTTCCTTCCTCTCTATGTGTTCGGTTGCGTGTTACAGCGTTTCAGATTCATTCGGTGAGATTCGGACCGGTTGTAGGAGATCCGGACCCTATTCGAATTTGTGCGCGTTATGGGCCCGATACACAGGCGATTTGAAGACCGATTCATGAGATGATCTGTAAATCAGTACCGGTTCGTGCAGTGAAGAGCAGACAGTGAATCAGTTCCGAAATCACGTCATTTCATGTGAGTGTTTGCTTTTATTTTATTTCCTTATTTACCGTTGTCAATATGCATTTGTTTTACTTTTATCATTTCATATGACTATTTATGTATTTTACCAGTGTGATTATTTGTAACTCTTCATGAGACATCAGTGATTGTTTATCATATTTGTGTAGTTGATATGAGATTGTATCAGCATCATTTCATGTGTTGGTAGTTTGTCGATGTTGGCTTTGTAAGATCACCTAGAGGGGGGGTGAATAGGTGATGGCTAATCTAATGGTCACTTATGAACAAATAATGCGGAATTAAAACTAAGTTGACCAAATTAAACTTCTTTTAATTGAACACTTATGTATAACACAAGAGTGTTGCCGAATTCCCCTTGCGAGGCTCTGGACAAACTCCTCTAGATTCCCCTTGAATGGGTTGAGGTGCCGCGTTGGCTCTCTTGGTTGAATACTAGTGTTAATAACAATCCCAAGCAAGTATAGCAATTATGAGCACAAAGGTATATCAAGCATATAAGAGATAAAGACTATAAAGTAATGCAAGATATAAGTGAGACAAAAAGAGTAAGAGAGCAAGAGTGAGCAATCGCAAACACAAAGGATTTGTTTCGAGGTTCGAGCACACTTGCTCTACATCCCCGCCTTCGACACACGAAGGATTTCCACTATGCACGATCCAACCGGATCTCTCCTTGGTGCCGCAACACCTACAAGCCCTCGGACTCCCAAAGTCCCTTACACACCACAAGCCCACCGGCTCGTCGAGGCCGCACCTCAAGCTACAAGAGTTCGCACCCGAACCCTAAACAACCACGAGCACACTTGCCCGTCTCCTCAAAGTACAAGATGAAATCTTGGTGATCTAAACACTTGATCACCTACAAAAACTCTCACTACAACACCTATAGGATGAATAGCTCAATGGATGCTCAAGTGTTTGTGTGAGAAAGTAAGGAAAGAATCTTTGGTGAAAATCTCAAGAAATCACTTTTACACTCTTATAAAATCTTCCCTTTTGATTGGAAGTATTAGCTCACTATTTTTGTGGAGAAAAACCTCTGAAATGAATATGAGAAAACAGGCTCTAAGGTCTCCAAAAATCTTGGCTCAAAACAATGACAAAACCCCCTTTTATAGAGGTCAGAAAAATCTGACCGTTGGGATCTGTCAGTGCTTCCGGTCGACCGGTCCGGTCGACCGGCAACGGTCAAAATCCGACCGTTGCAGCCTCCGGTCGACCGGCTCGGTCGACCGAGCAACTGGAGAAGAGAGTAAACTCTCTGTCGGTCGACCGGCCCGGTCGACCGATATTTCCCGAGAGCAAAGCTCTCTGAAGCGGTCGACCGGCCCGGTCGACCGATCTCCAGTGCACACTGGCGTGCACGTCTGTGCATGTCCGGTCGACCGGCCACTGTCAGTTCTGAAAAATCAGAACTGCCAGAACCAGAAAAATGGGATTAAAGATTGGTCTTTTAACTTAATAAAAATCCCAGAAATTCACAGTAAATCCAGAAAAATAGTTTCAATCAAAATAAAAACTGTTTTTCTAAAAATATGTTTTTCTAAAACTTGTTTTTCATAACTTCACAAAATACAAAAGCAAGATATTTTGAACTTATAAAGCAAAGTGTGTATGGATATGATCCACCACACAATCAAGATGAAATATCTAGTTTTTGACATAAGGCTCTAAACTTGGTTTTGAAAGATATGTATATAGGTAACATCAAAAATCAAGACATGTATTTTGTCCAATGAAAAATCTTTTTACCAAAAAGAAAGAGTCTTTTCTAACTAAAAATTCTTTTCTAAAAAGAAATCTTAAATGAAAACTTCAATCAAGAGTGTGTGTGTGATTCATACTTGAGCAATCCACCAATCTATTCTATCCTTTACATTTTTTATCTAAAATAAATAAAAATCTTATACCTAGACACAAGTCTTTAACTTCTTGAAGTCTTCCCTTGAAGGCTTCTCATCTTCTTGACTTGGTCCAAGCAATCCACCGAGCTCATCTCTAGATGTGTTCTTGATGCATAGGCTCGTGAATCGACCGGTGCTAGCTTCCAACTTGTCTTTAAATCCTTTGTTGAAGCTCCACACCTACTAAGATCTTGATAATGAATCTGTCACTAATTAAACACAAGATCATTAGTAATCATAACTTCATGAGTTGATCATCATCAAAACTAGGGTGATAGGCCTTTGGGCCAACAATCTCCCCCTTTTTGATGATGACAAAACTCATGAAGTTATAGATGCATGGATTAAAGTAAAGCTTCAAAGAAGCTCCCCCTTAACTCATGCATATCAAATAAGCAATAGATAAGGCAATGAGGCACGTGAATATGTATGCAAGTATGGAGATAAAACATGCAACAAGCATAAATCAAAATCTTTTTCTCCTATTTGCAATACAAATATATATATATGCATAAATACAAATCTTATACAACCTTAAGTAAGGAAGACAAATACTTCTCCCCTTAAGTAAGGAAATCATGCATATATCACAAATACATCACAAATACTTCTCCCCCTTTTTGTCAATCATCAACAAAGGGTTCAAAGTAAAAGCAAATCAAAACAAATTTTTCTCCCCCTTTTTGTCAAAAACAAAAGAATCAAGAAGGGGTAAATACAAATCAACCAATAAAGATTTATATGCGATATACATTCATGAAGAGGAAGACGTTAAGTTAGCTTCCCTACAATGTGCATTGCATGAAAGAGGGATGTGAAGCCCTAATTCACACAACACAACTATGTAATGCATAGAAGGAGATGTGAAGCTCCCCCTACACACGTATATCATATAAAGAAGAGATGTTAAGCTCCTCAATTT
Organism: Agave tequilana; assembly: GCA_038442645.1. Classification (NCBI taxonomy): domain Eukaryota; kingdom Viridiplantae; phylum Streptophyta; class Magnoliopsida; order Asparagales; family Asparagaceae; genus Agave; species Agave tequilana. The sequence continues at coordinate 297,976 of JAVJIF010001341.1, read as the reverse complement.
ATAATATACTCAACATGAATCTATATGTAAGAGAGATGTTAAGCTCTCCTTGCATATAGGAAATACAAAACAAAACATTTTAATAATTTTTTTTATCAAAACAAAATTTTGAACTTTTCCTAATAAAACAAATTTTGAACCAATCATAATTTGTAATTTTGATACCAATAGAAAATAGCACTTGAAGATGTGTGATATCAAGTTATCATTGCAAAATCTTTTAATGTTTCAAACATATTGATATCAATTGTAATCATATAACAAATTTGAAGTTGAAGCATATTGATACCAAATGAAAGATCTAAAATAAAATCTTTTATTTTTCATAAGCTTATGCATAGTTAATATAAGGTGTTAACTTAACTTAGCATAAACTTTTGTGCTTTTAAGAATGTAAATCAATTGTAAAGCAGGCACAAGAAAATCATATATATGTATGTGAATAGATAAGACCAATTTGAAAATTAGGGCATACATATGTAGGAACCAAAATGTGAGTAATATACCAATTGTAAAATTAACATTGTAAGTCATGTATATACTCATAACCAAAAATTGGTAGGTTTTAAAAATAGTTATGTCTAAGCACTACCAAATTTGAAGAATAAATAACTAGTTATAAATAATTTTTGAAAAACTAGTTAAAGATCCTTCACAAGCATGAAATCATATGTTATTCATGAATTATACTAAATACATACAAGTTTAAGCACTCATAGTCCATAAAGCTCAAAAATTATCTTTTATCATAAAAGATGAGTGTTCAAAGGTTATGTAAATAGTATTTTTATGAAAGTAGTCATTCAAGCTCAAAAAGATCATAAATCACATTTTGTTTTACACATGTTTTAATCTTTAATACAAATCAAAAACATGAAAAATCATCAAATTTTTTTATTATTTATTTAAAATACTAATCTTCATGGTATATGTATGATTTATCCAATTCTAACAATATGCATACATATCCCAAATCTAAAAGAGTCCAATATATATTGCATGAAGGCAAATGACTCAAGGGTATACATGTATATTTATTAGATTTGAATTAAACACACATATACATGAAGTAAAATCAAAGATAGGCATAACAAGTATAAATGACCGAATCATCAAAACTAGCCTATACACATGCATATAGTGGACACAAATGAGCATGAAGTTCAAATATATATGAGTCAATTGTAGTTCACTATTTGTACATGTATAATACAAGTTTTGATAAAAACTACACTTAAACTAGTATATACCACATGAAACACCAAAAATATCTTAAAATATGAACATGCTATGAATATTATGAATGAACAAGCATGTACATAAATGAAATAGGAGTTTAGAAATTGTTACCAACTCCAAAGCTCCTAGCATGGTGGTTGATCCACCAAAGCTCCTTGATAGCGATGCAACCCAAAAGTATGTCCATCATGTCCAAGTGCATCCACTACCAAGGTACCATCCCTCTCACGTTTTGTGAGAGCCCTCACCTACATCACAAGTAAAAGGTGGGGGTTTTGGTACCCATATTTTCTTGGGTCCTATGGGGTTAGTCTTGTAAGGAACCCAAGCATTTTTATTTTTATCAAAAATAAGAACATTTAACCTTTCATAACAAAATTTTGCTAAATGGCCTTTGCGGCCACAATGTGTACATATGTACACCTTAGCATACTTATGAGTGGGAGTGTGAGCATGATGTGCATCATAAGCATGTGCATGATGTGAATGTGCATGAGTATGAGGAACTTGTTTCTTTTGAAACAAGGATTCCAATCTAGTATGATTGAATGCACATGAGCTCAAATTAGAGCTCAAATTATCAATTTTATTTTTCAACTTTTTAATCTCATTTTGATCAATGTGAGCATGAGAAGTATGATGAGATATATGATCAATTTTCTTTTTCTTTTGAGAAACAAAATCTTTTTCTTTTTCACATAGTTTTCTTTTTAAAGATTTATTCTCTTGAAAAACAACTTCTTTTTGTTTTTCCACCATATCAATTTTATTTTTCAAATCAATGTTTCCTTTACATAAATTATTTAATTTAGACATAAGGGAAACATTCTCATTTTTCAAAAACTCATTTTCTTTTTCTAAGCATGCCATTTTATTTTCTAATAAATCTTTATCATTAAGCATGGCATCAAAATTCTTTTTCAAAATTTTATTATCTTTTCTAAACATGCAATGTTACTTCTAAAAGAGTCAAGTTCTACATGCATGCAATCAAGTTCCTTTTTCAAATTTTTATTTTTCTTTTTAATCATGTCATATTTTTCAAGCACAAGATGACAAAAGGTAGCAAGCTCATCATATGACATGTCTACATCCTCATCATCGGATTCGGTGTTTACCTCAAGGGGGTTATCCCCTTGGACCATGTAGCATACGTTGGAGGTGTCGCTCCCAACGTCCGAATCGCTCCCCGCATAGTATAGATCATTTTCGCCAAGGGAGATGAGGGTGTTCCATACTACAAAAGCCGAATCAAGATTAGTCATCTTAGACAAATAATCATTATCTAAGCAAGATACTAAAGCATGTAGGGCTTTTGCATTAGCCTCAATGTTCTTACCATTTAAGCAATATTCTTTATTAGTTGTGGCAAGATATACACTAAGGCCAAGTCCTTTGAGGAACAAAGACATCTTAACCTTCCAAATTTGGATGTTAAGAATGTCAAAGGTGGGTGGTGACATGAAGTCCATAGTGTGTGTACAAATCTTGTGATTAGCCTAAAAGAGGATCTTTAACTCTTAGGTTGTTAGACCCAATATCAAGAGCACTAGCTCTGATACCAATTGTAAGATCACCTAGAGGGGGGGGTGAATAGGTGATGGCTAATCTAATGGTCACTTATGAACAAATAATGCGGAATTAAAACTAAGTTGACCAAATTAAACTTCTTTTAATTGAACACTTATGTATAACACAAGAGTGTTGCCGAATTCCCCTTGCGAGGCTCTGGACAAACTCCTCTAGATTTCCCTTGAATGGGTTGAGGTGCCGCGTTGGCTCTCTTGGTTGAATACTAGTGTTAATAACAATCCCAAGCAAGTATAGCAATTATGAGCACAAAAATATATCAAGCATATAAGAGATAAAGACTATAAAGTAATGCAAGATATAAGTGAGACAAAAAGAGTAAGAGAGCAAGAGTGAGCAATCGCAAACACAAAGGGTTTGTTTCGAGGTTCGAGCACACTTGCTCTACATCCCCGCCTTCGACACACGAAGGATTTCCACTATGCACGATCCAACCGGATCTCTCCTTGGTGCCGCAACACCTACAAGCCCTCGGACTCCCAAAGTCCCTTACACACCACAAGCCCACCGGCTCGTCGAGGCCGCACCTCAAGCTACAAGAGTTCGCACCCGAACCCTAAACAACCACGAGCACACTTGCCCGTCTCCTCAAAGTACAAGATGAAATCTTGGTGATCTAAACACTTGATCACCTACAAAAACTCTCACTACAACACCTATAGGATGAATAGCTCAATGGATGCTCAAGTGTTTGTGTGAGAAAGCAAGGAAAGAATCTTTGGTGAAAATCTCAAGAAATCACTTTTACACTCTTATAAAATCTTCCCTTTTGATTGGAAGTATTAGCTCACTATTTTTGTGGAGAAAAACCTCTGAAATGAATATGAGAAAACAGGCTCTAAGGTCTCCAAAAATCTTGGCTCAAAACAATGACAAAACCCCCTTTTATAGAGGTCAGAAAAATCTGACCGTTGGGATCTGTCAGTGCTTCCGGTCGACCGGTCCGGTCGACCGACAACGGTCAAAATCCGACCGTTGCAGCCTCCGGTCGACCGGCTCGGTCGACCGAGCAACTGGAGAAGAGAGTAAACTCTCTGTCGGTCGACCGGCCCGGTCGACCGATATTTCCCGAGAGCAAAGCTCTCTGAAGCGGTCGACCGGCCCGGTCGACCGATCTCCAGTGCACACTGGCGTGCACGTCTGTGCATGTCCGGTCGACCGACCCGGTCGACCGGCCACTGTCAGTTCTGAAAAATCAGAACTGCCAGAACCAGAAAAATGGGATTAAAGATTGGTCTTTTAACTTAATAAAAATCCCAGAAATTCACAGTAAATCAAGAAAAATAGTTTCAATCAAAATAAAAACTGTTTTTCTAAAAATATATTTTTCTAAAACTTGTTTTTCCATAACTTCACAAAATACAAAAGCAAGATATTTTGAACTTATAAAGCAAAGTGTGTATGGATATGATCCACCACACAATCAAGATGAAATATCTAGTTTTTGACATAAGGCTCTAAACTTGGTTTTGAAAGATATGTATATAGGTAACATCAAAAATCAAGACATGTATTTTGTCCAATGAAAAATCTTTTTACCAAAAAGAAAGAGTCTTTTCTAACTAAAAATTCTTTTCTAAAAAGAAATCTTAAATGAAAACTTCAATCAAGAGTGTGTGTGTGATTCATACTTGAGCAATCCACCAATCTATTCTATCCTTTACATTTTTATCTAAAACAAATAAAAATCTTATACCTAGACACAAGTCTTTAACTTCTTGAAGTCTTCCCTTGAAGGCTTCTCATCTTCTTGACTTGGTCCAAGCAATCCACCGAGCTCATCTCTAGATGTGTTCTTGATGCATAGGCTCGTGAATCGACCGGTGCTAGCTTCCAACTTGTCTTTAAATCCTTTGTTGAAGCTCCACACCTACTAAGATCTTGATAATGAATCTGTCACTAATTAAACACAAGATCATTAGTAATCATAACTTCATGAGTTGATCATCATCAAAACTAGGGTGATAGGCCTTTGGGCCAACAGGCTTAGGCCTTGTACTGGAAGACCTTAGACTGTGACTGAATTCAATCTATTGATTGGCTGAATTAGTTTATATTTGAGCATCAGATGTATATAGACCTTATATTTTGACATTAAGATATTAGATCTATATCATTTCATGTACAGATAATTACCGTTTCGGACTAAGACTAGTTGTAAAGAAACGTGGACTGTATACTAGATTGATCTTGTATTGGATTGATTCATGATTGTGGTTTAAGATCTATATTTCATCTGAATAATTATCAGATTTGATTTTCCTTTATTCGGTGATAATTCAGTCAAGAAGTTATTCGGGTATTTGAGGACATATAGATGTGATCTTACTTTATTATTAGAATTCTTGATGCTTGGATCGGTACATGTACTTATTCAGAGTTGGAGTTGATCTAGGATTTACACTCTTTTATTGGATCTTAATTTGTGTTCTGATGTGATTGATTTAGTTAGATTTATAATTGTGAGTATTTCTCGATTTTACCCCTGATTATACTATTCTAGTGTTAATGTTGATTATCAGACGTAGAGGCATCTTAGATTCCATATTGCTTGAGGAATAGACGTTGATTGGGTTGACCTGGCCTGATGGATTTTTAGATATATATACTTGATGTGTTACTTGAGTGTTGGGATCCTGTGATTGAGTGAGAGTATGTGACGATCTTGATCGAATTGGAATGTGGGGATTTGATTAGACATATCAGAACACGTAGTATTTCAATTATTGCGACTTGGATATAATGACTTGAGAATCAGAGTAGATTGATAAGGTGAGAGAACTGATTACTGATTTATTGAGACGGTGGTTTACTATACCATATTACTTTGATATGAATTGATACTTGATATTCACGATGATTGTATTGAGACTATAAGTGGATGGATCAGTTGCTATTGTATCTCTAGTACAGATAGATTAGATGTTGATCAGTTCTAGATGAGACTATCTATTGAGCAGTATCCAAACTTGCTATTGTATTAATTCATGTTATTAAAAGTTACAGAAAAAATATTGTCAGACCGTAACACATGTATTGTTCCATTGTTCTATCGCTTACTTATTGTTCACATTGTTATTATTTCATTATTGATATTATTATTGTCATCGTATCGTTCCAGTAATTAAAATTACATGGATATTAATTATTCTAAATAATAATATAATAGACAACTTATACCGAGATTGGGGAAATTGATAGAAGGAGACAACGTCTGTATTTTGGGTAGACCTAAAATACAGGTTGCGCAGCCGAGATATGATTCCACTGCAGGGTTCCAGGGTATGACTGACATCCCATTTTGTTCACATTATTATTATTGACTACATAGCGGTAGGACCGGCTTCAATGCCAGGTGATTGGGCGTGGTTTCGGGTATGTACGGAGCCCACCTAAAGCATGGACAATGTCTCCAACCAATCAGTTTCAATAACTTTGGACTTCGATTGACACGCGTGATAGGCGTAGTATGGGATGCTTCTATTACAGGTGGCAGTTGGTGTTCGCTGACAAAATTAATATTGATAAACTATTATTATGTACTATAATTGACTGTACTCACCTGACTGAACTCATATAAGTTATGATATACATATGATTGTACACATGACCGAATTGTATACCAGACAAGACATATGCTAGGTTACATATCTTGACATCAGTTGTTTGTTTACAATTATAATAGTTTCCTTTTATCTACATACATGTTGTTATTTAGTTATCCTTCAGTTATTTATTTATCATGTTATTTTAGTTATCTTCTGTCTACAATTTATCTTGTTATTATTCTATGCACATTGTTTATATGCACGAACACTTCTCCTTTTCACACACACTCACTTGGTCGCTTTTTGACGACCTTAGATTTGTACGTTCAGATATTGGACGCTTTCTTATATTGTTCAGGTGTTTGTTGAGACCGTACGCTTCGCGAGGAGCTGTAGTTTCTCCCTATTTGCTTCTGGTATTCTTATCTTTCTTACCTTCTTGTTATTTTCTGATTCTCGATATATCAAATTCACTTGTTATTCCAGTTCTTTATTTATATGATATCATGTGTGCATGCTTATATGTGATATTGCAGTAATCATGATTCATTATAGTTTGAATTTATAGCTTGTTTCGAGTTACTTAAGGCTTAGCGTGTATACGTGAGGTATTCTCCTCATGTATATACATCGACGACTCTCGTCGTAATTCTGTTTTCACTTATTTTGGAAAGCGATGCGTGACAATATATATATATATATATATATATATATATATATATATATATATATATATATATATATATATATATATATATATATATATATATATATATATATATATATATATATATATATATAGAGAGAGAGAGAGAGAGAGAGAGACTTGTGTCCTTCCAAAAGGATTTGGGCTCGAATCCTTCCCACTCAAATTCAACCCTCCAACATTCAAATACAAGATCTACTCCATTGAAGTTGATTTATCTTTTTTCAAGTATCTATAAATCAAAAATCAAGTGTTTTGAATACTTTTTTCCCATCTATCAAGCGGCGCAAAATGGATGGCCGAAATTAGTGAGTTGGTTAGATCTATATCTTTAGACATACAAATTCTCGATCCGGCCATTTCATTATGATCTGGCCATTTCATTATTAGGCTTCAAATGTTCTACACCGTTAAGCTAACCAACTTTTATATATATATACACACACACTTGTGTCCTTCCAAAAGGATTTGAGGCTGAATCCTTCTCATTTAAATACCAACATCGGACATTCGAATAGGATCGACTCCGTTGAAGTTGATCTATATTATTTCAAATATTTATAAACTAAAAATAAAGTGATTTGAATGCTTTTTTCCCATGCATCAAGTAGGAAAAAACAAACGACCTAAATAGTGAGTTGGTTAGTTTAACAGTGTAGAACATTTGAACAACAATAGTAACAACAACAACTAAGTCATTTGTCCCAAGTATTTGGGGGTAGGCTACATGAACCAAAAGAATTACGCTGGATCGGGCACGTGGATCAGCTTTCACCACTCATTCCTATAGAATATTTGAAACCTAACAAAAATTGGTTTGTAGGATTTTTTTTTAAATGTTTAGATCACAAAGAAATGCCAGATCGAGAATTTGTATGTCTAAAAACATAGATCTAATCAACTCACTACTTTCGGCCGTCCATTTTGCGTCGTTTAATGGATAGGCAAAAAGTATTTAAAGTACTTGATTTTTTGTTTATAAATACTTGAAATAATATAGATCAACTCCAACGGAGTGAATCTTGTATTCGAATGACGGAAGGTTGAATTTGAATCGGAAGGATTCGAGCTCGAATTCTTTTGAAAGGACACAAGTCTCTCTCTCTCTCTCTCTCTCTCTCTCTCTCTATATATATATATATATATATATATATATTATATATATATATATATATATATATATATATATATATATATATATAAAGAGAGAGTTTGGTTACATTACACAAAGAGAGTAAATAATTCAGTTACACACACCACTTTTCACTCTTGGGTATTCTCATTTGCACTTTGATAGATGTGTTGCTCAATATATCTAAAAGGATATTAAAACTGTGTGAACCACATTGAACTAATTCTTCGAATTTATTATTTGTTTCTCAAATAAACAGCAACATGCAAGTGGTCCCCCTCGTGCCCATCATTCTCATCATCATCTTTCATTTCTTAGCGTCATTGTTAATCCCAATAAAAGGAAAAGCAGTAGCGTGCTGCATTGAGAAGGCCCAGCAGCGCCGATCAGCACCCGCGGCTATCGTCACCGTCCGCAAAGCCGCCCCTGCAGTACGTCGGCAACTAGGCCATCGTGGTGCTCGACCCTGACTCCACCACCTGCATCGAGGCAGACTCGAGAAAGCTTCCCTCATCGAGGCAGACTGGCTTTTCGCACCGGTTAATTAAAAGAACCAACAAAAAAGGTGCATTATGGTGTCGGTTGTATAAACAAATTGACACGAAAAGTCAGGAATTTTGCATTGGTTCTTTTATAGAACAGGCGCCATAGGTCGACACCGCACCAACTAATGACCTTGATCCCTTGCAGAGAGCTTCAGTATAGCCATAACTATCTCTTCTCTCACCCTTCTCGCCGCCTTCTGCCGCCTTGATTTCCCCACGTGCCGCCCTTTGTCGCCTTGATCTCTCCCTCGTCGCCCTCATTCTTGCTGACAAATGAGTCCCTCTCCTACCTCGAGGCCCTCGTCATCCTTGAGGTCATAGCCCTCGTCTCTCTCTGACCACGAACCTGTCTCCTTCGCATGATCTTCCCACCCCCATTGTCGTGATCTCTCCCTTGTCCCCTTCATCCTCGCCAACAACGAGGCCCTTACTGACCTCAAGGCCCTCGCCGGACCTCGAGGCCTTCCCCGTCTTGATCTCGCCCCTTTTATCCATACTTAACCTTAATATTTTTTCTCTTCTATTACTAAGTTCATATCTATCTATGTTTTTGGCTTGAATAGATTCTGAACATATTGGGGTTCAGCTTCGGAGTAGTACAAATAGTGTTGTATATAATCTACAAGGATGTCAAGGTGCAAGAAAAAATATTTTGGTGCAAGTAAAATTGGCTTCACTTTCATTTTGGTGCATATTTCTTTTGGTGCATGTTGTTTTAACTCTCATTTTAGTAAATGGGGTTTTAGTATTGGATTTGCATTTGGATACATATGAATGTGTATTTGGAAATATATTGCATGTATTGGATGTGAATGTGCATTTGGACATATATTTTGCATGTATTAGATAAATTTATAGGCCAGATATGTGTATTTAATGAATGTACAGGTCGGATGTGTAAACTGTTTGAATGTACAGTGGTTTTTGTATTAATTTAATTATTTATTAAAAAATCACACTTTACGCGTCAGTTCTATATAGAACCGATGCGAAAGATTCATCTTCGCGTTGGTCTGTTTGGTTGTCGTAACTGACCGTAATTCGTAGTTGTAATTGGTAAAGTCTTTTACAATTGTAAATGAGTTACATGTATGTAAATTTTACGGTGTTTAGTTGGTAATATAAAATTGTAAAGTAGGAAAGTGTATTGTACTTTACGGTGTTTTGTTATCGTAATGTATAAGTCGTAAGTGAAAAAGTTGATCACAAAATTAACTATTTGGTGATTTTAAAAGTTTTAATACTGCAAATAAATATTAAAAAAGTTAAATATTAAAAAATTTTAATATTAATATAAAAAAAATATTACAAATTTGTATGACCACAAAATTAACTGTAACTGGGCTGTAAGTGAGTGGTAACTGGGTTGCAAGTGATTATTAGTTGAGTTACGTAAGTGTTTTACGAATTACGGTCCAAACAAACGCCATAGTTGTAACTGGGTAGTAAGTCATTTACGAATTACGGAGTTTTACGCGAAACAAACGGCCCCTATATAGAACTGATGCATAATACCAGGGCCTTTTGCGTCGGTTCTATGCAGAACTGACGTGAAATCAGTGTTTCGCTTCGATTAAAATCCGACATAAAACATCAAACTTTTCGTGTTTCCTGGATACACATCGGTTTTACGACCGACGATGTTATCGTTATCGCGTCAGATTTAATCCGATGACCAAGGGCTGTAGCCGCTTCGTGAAGCTCGCGAGCACTTGTTTGACAAAATGGTGATGCCCAACAGCATCAGGGAGCTGAACAGGCTAGTGATCCTAATGCAGCACACAAAGAAGCACTTCCCTCTGTAGATCAGTTAGGGATGCAAAGGAATTCTGCTCAAACTTCGAGGACAAAAATGGGAAAGTGTGGAGGCTTTGGTACTCATATTGGAACAACAGCCTGATCTACGTGCTGACCAAGGGCTAGAGCAACTTCGTGAAGAGGAGAGCCTGCATGCCAGATATGTCGTCAGCTACTAGCTGTTTAAGAATGAGAACAAGCAAGTCTTCATTGAGTGTTGGTTGAGGGCAAGGCTGGTGCAGGCAGGGGCGGAACCAGAAAATTTTTTTAGGGTGGGCTGCAAGAAAAAAATATAAGAGAATATCTGAAAAATGCCCATGTATATAGCCAATGAAAGGTGAAGAATAAGGGAAGTTAAATAAAAGGACCTGCCGCCCACCGTGGGGCTCGAACCCACGACCACAAAGTTAAGAGCCTTGCACTCTAACAACTGAGCTAGACGGGCTACTCATGATGTGTAACAATCATTCTTTACCTATAAGCGATGTTTTACGGTTTTCCACACAATATATGAAAAAAAATGGGCCGGGCTACAGCCCGCCCAGCCCACTATTGGGTCCGCCCCTGGGTGCAGGTGGTGAGACAGTTTGGGTACAACATTCTCAAAGTGCCTTCTGCAGTTGGGATTGAGAGTGATGGAATATGACAGAATGAGTATGTCGAACCACATTGGAATCTGAACTCGATTCAAATCCTGCAGTGAAACCCCCAGTCAAGTCATCTGTTTCCCCACTACCATTTCCTCAGAGACAAAGAAAAAACCATACAGATGAGTAGTGTTTACAATTTCTAAATATTTTTAAAAAAATGCACATTAACATTCTTTTTGTAGATGCCTTAGCACAAATGTCAAAGTACACCAAGTTTATGAAAGATAGCCTAAATAACAAAAGGAAGATAGAAGAACATGGTACGGTGATGCTAAACGAGGAGTGCAATGCTATCCTACAAAGCAAACTACCTCCTAAGTTTACGGTTTAGGAGTTTGTTTATACCTTGCATTATAGGAAACTTAAAATTCGACAATGTTTTATGTGATCTTAGTGCAAGTATAAACTTAATGCCTCTCCCTATTTTCTGGTATTGGGTTTGGGAGAACCGAAGCAGACCACTATATCACTCCAATTGGCGGATAGATCGATAAAGTCCTGCTTGGTTTTATTGAAGATGTGCTTGTTAAAGTCAACAAGTTCATTTCCCTATAGATTTCATCGTACTTGACATGGAGGAAGATAGTGATGTTCCCTATATATTAGGCCGACCTTTCTTAGCCACAGAAAGAACTTTGATTGATGTGGAAAAAGGAGAACTCATCCTTCGGGTGCAAGATGAGCAAGTTACTTTCAAAGTTTTTAAAGCCATGCTACAACCATCGAATGTCGAGAAGTGCTTCAAAATTGACACCAAGAACAAGCAAGTAGTTGAAGTGCCAAAAAAGTAGCCTCAAAAGTTGCTTAGCAAAGAGTCCAATCAGCTAAAGTCCACCAAGTCCAAGAATGTAAAATTTGAGAAGCAAAGTTTCTATTTGAAAGCTGCACCGCCAAACCAAATATGGACGAAAGTCCAAAATATTGCAAAAAAAACTTATCGAGGCTAACACCTTCCATACATTAGCCTCCATGAAGATCAGAGAAAGTCTAACTAAAGACTATAACTTAAAACTGTAACCCAAGTTTTCTAACCTCTATTTTTAGATTTTTGACTTTATTCAAGATTTTTCTTACTTTATTTTATTTTTCTGTGTTAGATACCTCAACCAAATCCAAATTTAAAATCAAACCTAGATGATAAACAACCAAGATGATAGAAACAAGTGAACCAAAACTCAAAACCAGCAAAGGTAAAAGTTCGGCTAGGCAGTCGACATTTCGGCTGGACAGCTGAAGAAAAATTTGTGGATTCAATTTCTGAAATTTTCTAGGTGATTTCTTTCCTATTAATGAATGTTTATGATTTTTTTATTTATTTTATAGACATGGGTAATTTCTGATAGAAAATTTGTTCATGATTGTGTAGGAATTAAAAAAAATTGGGGAGGTGATATATATTTGTGATTTGCATGAATTACTATTTCATCTTACTTTGCATGAGGACATGCCAAAATTTAGGTATGCAGAAGAGGTCTAGGATTTTATTTTCTTTTTTCTTTATTTTTATGTTAGAAATTTTTTTATTTCTTTTCTTTTTTCCTAGATTTCTCTTTTTCTTTTACTAACTAAAAAGAATTTAATAACCATATAATTTAAATTGGATAGGGATATCAATTTGATAGATTCTCTAATTCTTTGAGAAGAGATGAAAAATTTGAAAATTGAATATCATCTAGAATTTGTCTACGTAAATATTCATCTTATCTATACTTACACATTAGTTTAAGCTTGGGATAAAGAAGATTACTTAATACTTGAAAAAAAATCTTAAATTATTGATTAGCTTGATATTTTGACCTCAAGAAGCCTTAATATTTATGTGAAAGATAATTAGGTAAGCTAACTTTTATATATATATATATATATATATATATATATATATATATATATATATATATATATATATATATATATATATATATATATATATATATATGTCTTAACAAGTCTAATGATCAATTAGTTAGATATGCTGGCCTCAAGAAGTCTTAATATTTACACGAAAGAGAGTTAGATAAGTTATACGTATTTGGAAGAAAAAAAGTGCTTAAAGAGAAATGAAGTGGTAATACTTCGAAACTTCTATATTGTAAAAAAGAAAAAAGTTTAAGTATGAAAAGTTTGAATCAAAGTCCCAAGTTAAGAGCCATGGCATGTTCACAAAAATGCATAGGATTGAAAAACTTAGGAAAGATGGTGAGATATATTAGGATTTAAATCTCTAGGATAAGAAGATGGGATTTCTTGATAAGAGATTGAACTTGAAGATGACTGCTTATGAAAACTATTGATTTTATTTGCTACTGATACTTATTGAACAAAAATTATTTTTTTCTTCTTATTTTTTCTCTTTCTATATTTTTTTAATTATCCTTATTTCTTAATCTCTTTATATTCTTTCCTTTGAATTTTGTGAGTATATTCACTCAAACTCTCACGAGACAACACTCGTCCACTAAGGTAACTTAGGGGTTTAACGGCTTGTTACACGTGCTAAGTGCAACCGTAATTGTTACGAAAGTGAGTTAGGATTTTTTTGTTTTATCTTTAGGATTTTTTTTCTTCTTTTTAGATTAGAATTTTGCTCTAGGACTAGCAAAAGTTAGGTATGAGGGTGTGATAATTGTGATTATCATCTATATTTTGTACTACTTTTATACCTTTTTTGTTATACATTTAATACTGCATAGGTATTTTTGTTTATGTTTATGCAAAAATTAGGTCAAGAGCGCAAATTAGAGAAAGAGATGAAAAAACAGAAAATCGATGTTAAAGAGATAATTGCAGTAATATATTTAAAGATCCAGACATCCAGAGACCTAGTAGACTTGTCAAATGAGTCTATAAAACATAGAAAAGCATCTAATAAAACTTTGAGATCAAATCAAGTCAAAATTCAGTTTGGTAGCCGAATTTTAGCTACATGGCCGTCTACTGTTCAACAGAGAACAGAAATCTTTTTCATACTCGGATTCAGACTGAACACCGTTTAGTATTTTGATCATAACTTTCACTACAGATATCCAATTTTGATGATTCAAGATGCTATAGAAAGAGAACTTAAAGGAATATAATTCTTCTGTTGATACTGTTTCCTAATTTAGTGTTTATTAAGCCATATTCAGTAATCAATGTCAGCTATTTGTAGATCAATTTAGGATTGAGTTCTCATACAAAACTGAAGTAGGATTAGAAGTCTTAATGTGTTCCTTATTGAATTTGCTCTGAGGTTTATATAATTGGCTGTAATCTTTTGTAATTGTATCAATCTCATCAATCTCTTATGACTCTCATCATAGAAATAAATTTTATATTAGAGTTTTAGATTTCAGTTTCTTGGCTTTTGCAGAATAAATTCTACGTATTGAAGTTGAATAAGAACAACAAGGAGGCATCGTCTAGAGTCCTAAATTGTTGTTTTTTAATCTCTTTCTCCTTCTAATTTATTATTTCATGAAGTTCATATTATTTATCATGTTTCTTTTCAAATATGAACTATTCTCTATAGCTAGAGCATTGATATAGGTTAAATATTATGATGATATAATTTTGTTACTTTGTGCTATTCTTTTATTTTGTTCTTCAAGTTTAAATATTTGCATGTTAAGTTTTTATTCTCAATCTTCTTCTTATTAATTCGTGGTCAACAATTATACGGATGGTTAGGTTTGAGACCGATGAGGAGATAACCTAGTATAGCATCATAGGAATAGAATCACAACTTGGCACATTGAGATGGAGAAGTTGTATAGAAAAATCCACCGTATTTAATGATTGATAATTAGTAACCATATGAATATCTTCATAATTAACTTTGTTGTCTGTCTCTTGTGGTGATTGCTACTGTTTGATTGTTTATGTGATGGTTGCTATATTTTGATCGCTTCATAGTTTAAAATGCACTTATGCTTCTATGAATGCCTTCTTATCATCATGACTTGAATATTAAATAACTAGTTTCAATGATAAACTTATGCCACAAATACTTGGTAGTGTTAATGAAAATAAATATCATCTAACTGCATCTTGCATGTCCTTTTCTTGACCATATACTTCTCTGTGCTCTGCACGTACTACACATTCTTTTTTTTATTTGTACTTGTCAAGAGTTTTCTGACTCCTCGGGGTTTGCTTACCCTAGATAGCAGAGAGTACGTGGAGATATCGACTGAAGACAAGGAGTACTACGATGAGCCTACTGGAGCTCAGTAAAAGACTTAGAGACAGCATTTAGTTATTGCTTTCATAGATATATGAATAAAGGGAGAGTTTGGACTTATTTTTTAGTATTGAGATTTCTACCTAGTTATTTGGTTTTCTTGGACTTCATTAGTTGAATAAATCTTTGATTACTTTGTTTCATGTATGTGTACTATATTTGGACTTGATATGTATATACAACAGATAGAAAAAATGATATAATTTGCAAGTTAGAGGTTGAACATGCTCCTTTGAGCGTATCGTCGGCCCACGTCACGTGCTTATCTCACTATAGTGGGAAGCATGACACTCACCCACTAGGGCTGCTCGGAGTCACTCTAGACAGGTTTTTCACCTTGATGGTCACTCGAATGAGCCAACAACCTATATGGGGTCCTACCTTGATGACTATGAGAGAAAAATAACCCTCGCGGTTATCCCTCGGTGGCCCCCTGAAAGACAAGGCTCGCCCAGTAGGGCTTTTCGGAGTCAGTCTAGACAGGTTTTCACTTTGATGGCTAATTGAGTGAATCAACAGCGTATATCGGGCCCTACCCCGATAACCCCCAACAAATAAACAAAGACACAAGATATCACATGGGAGCGTCAAAAGCAGCAATTCACCACATATATAAAATTGACGATACATCTCTTCATCACATTCATCCATACAAAAGTGGATTAGCCCTATCATCTCCACCTGCAGCCACTTCCCCGATCTACTGACCATCTCCGAGATCTTTCATGCCAGCTTCCAGAGCTCTCAACACGATCAGTCAATCTCTCGGTGATGACTCGACCCCCCGGGCCGAGAGTTAGGACCCTTAGGGTTCCAGTTCTCGCCCCCTAGCCATCCTCCGGTGCTCTCCACCCAGATGCCAGATCTAAAAGCTATAACCTAATAATGCAGCTTCTGAGCCTCCTCCAACAATGTCTCGTGAATAAGCCAAAAATCATCATAACGATCTGACAGACGCGAGACCTCAGTCCTCAACTCTTTCACATCTTTGTCACGACTCCCCAAACTGCCTCGCAGCACGCGGATCTCGCGCTCGAGAACTAGCTTCTCTGAACAGCCTCTATCGATCTGCTCTCAAAGAGAGAAGATCTTTGATTGGGTCGAAGCCAATTTTTCCTGGACATCAGACACCTCCTCCAACGCCTTTTGCAACTCTAGAAGCCGGCTTGAGAGCTTTTCTTCAAGCTCTATCTTCTCCCTCTTCAATGAAGAGCTCGACTCCAATAGCTCGTGCTTTCTTAAAGGACCCCGTCCACTATCTTCCTGAGACCTGCCATAGTCATATTGTAAGAAATGAGCTTGCGATCCAGCTGAGAGGTTAGGAGATTGAGTAATTTGAGCTCTACAGGGTGAGAAAGCCCTGAATTTTTTAGGAGCTCCCCTTGGCTACTTTCTCCTGCAGGTATTCAAGGCGTCCAACAATGATCTGGGCTCATCATCTAAGTCTATTTTCACCTCTTCCTCTCCTCTCCCAGATCCATGGCCCTTGATCTCCTCGGGCGGCTGCTTGCCCGAATCGCCAACCTCGTCGAAGCCTATGCGAGCTGGAGACATCCCTTGCCTCTGAAGGCTCTCCCTTTGACCATCGATCACCGAGTCAGAAGATGAGCAAAAAAGGCCCGCCAGACCTGCATCTGCTATAGCCTTGAAACACAGGGAATAAAACAAGCAAAAAGGGGAGAAAGCTGAAGATCCAATTATTTCCTTTCAAAAGATTACACCGGATCTTTACAAACAATGGTAGAAAATCAAATAAGCCAAACTCTCAATCACTCACTTTGTCTTTGCCTTTGCGAAAGGCCTCAAAAGTGGAAGTCAAAAGAGTTGCTTCCTCGGGGGCTGCCCTGGACACCTGCCCAGCGTCAATAGCAGTCAACAAGAAGCTCAGTGCTAAGGGTGTTGTATCGATGAATGGGGCATTCAGAGGAGTCTCCATCTCGACAGCATAGATAGCGCTACTTTCATAAGGACCCTGACCTTCACCCATAAGGCAGGACTCAATGTCAAGTGAGTACCTCGGGGATGCCCTATGTTTCCCGTATTCGTGCCCCTCTTTGTACTTCTTGAATTTGAACACCCTCAGCGCGTGTTGACAATCAGTTACAGCCTCCTACTCACGCGCTTCGGCTTCCTCTAGGGCAATCAATACTCAATCCAAATCATCGGTGAGGCACTCCCTCACCTCTTCAAAAGCATCCCGCTCCAACTTTAGGGCAGCCTCTACCTCCTTTGCACGTAGCCGCATCACCTCGAGATCCTGCCGAGACTCTAGCAGTGCAGACTCCTTCCGGTGCAGCTCAGAGTCCCTCTTCAGCACCTCTAACTAGGGGTGAACATCGGTCGGTTCAGTTTGGGTTTTGCTAATTTTGAAAAATCGAATCGAACCGAACAAGGTCATGAACCGAACCAACTCGGATCGATTTGGTTCGGTTTGGTTAATTCGGGGGATCATCTCGCCGTCGAACTTCCCATCTCAACTTTCGTACCTTCTCGTCAAATCTAATTTGATTATGAATCTTTTTCCCGTGATCAATATTTTTCTCATGCAAACACTGGTTTAAAAAATAAACTAGCTTTCAAAACTTAGACGAACATAAAAGTTCAAAAATAATTTAAGAAAAGCTTTAGAATATATCTACATTAGATATTTAAAAGAGATGCATAATACCCTATTGCATATAACAGAATATTTCAAAATAATATAAGCGATATGTAAACAATAACCTTAATATTACACAAAAATGTGAACATCTCATGAATTTATTGCTCTAAATGTTTCACTAATTCAAGCATTTTAATGATACTAAAAAGTTAGGGCTGTGTACTCATGACATAACATACATCAAAAATCATCGTAAAATAATAAATGTTGCTTGTATTGGCGCAAAACTGTGCTGGGTTAATTTGGTTCGGTTATTTCGGTTCGGTTCGAGTTTGAAACCCGATACCAAAACCCGACCGAATTTACGCGGTTCAGTTCGGATCGTTTCGATTTTCAATTTTTGGGCGATTTTTTCGGTTTTAACTGAACTCTGCTCACCCCCACCTCTTACCCCTTCTTCTCCAGCCTCCCCTTAAGCCGCAACATCTCCTCCTTACAGTTCAAACAAGCTGCTACTTTGCGGCTCAAATCTTCTTTGACCACCTAATCTCCTTAGTCGCCGCCTGTCCAGTGACACTGAGCTCTTCCATCCTCTAGCGCAAATCAGAGACTTCACCTTCCCTTGCCTTCAGAGCATCTCGATGATCATCCAACAGCTCGGAAAGAAGAACCACATTCTGAAAGGGAAGCCAAAGTTAAGCGGTACTCAAACAAATAACTCAAAATAAGGACATCAGGTTACTTATCTGGAAAAAGTCATTTTTCAGATGACATCTCTACTCCTTCAAAGGCTCAGCTTTGAGTTCCTCAAACCCCCTGAGGTAATCTCCGTACTTGAGGGTCACCTTCACATCACCCCTCTGGAAGAATAACCATAGTTTCAGACCCATAATGGTCCGTCTCGATGACGGTTCGTGGGATTGGGGGCAGTCTCCTGGGAGCCGACATCATCGGCTGCACTTGCGTCCTCTGCAGCCTGAGAACGCTCGGCAGTGTCTACCCTCTCAAGACTAGGCAGAGATGGCCCACAATTAAGGGCGTTGTTGTCTCAGTCCCACTGCCGAGGAGCAACTCAGTAATAGAAGGCCCTACAGACATCTCTGGAGTTGTATTTGTAACTTCTGTAGTGATTTCAGTGACGGATGAAGCCCCCTGAACACCATCTACGCGGTCCAAAAAGCCAACCCAAGCCCCCTCAACCTCAGAGGACCGCTCCAAGACGGATGGAGGAGAGGTCATCGCTTTGAGCAAATCCGTCATCTCTTCATCGTCATACTCATCAAGCCGGAATCGACGCTTCTTCTGCAGGAGAAAAGTAAATGTTGAGAAATAGTCCCTACTTACAAAAAGTAAAAGAAAGCAAGGTACTACTCAGAGCACGGGGCACTCGAGGACTAAGCGAGAGCCCTCTTTCCTTTTGTGGGAACTGTTTATCCCGAGACCCTCAATTACCTAGGTCGATGGTTAAGGGATTCATTCCCGAGCAGGTTCCTCAGGTTCGGAGGCAGGCTGGATCTTACTCGAAGCTGACACCTTCGGGATGACTGGGGGTTCAGGAGGCCTGTTCGGGTCAGGTTCCTCAGGTAACGGCAAGGAAAACATGCAAACCTAGGGTTTTTAGGTACATACTCATCATAAATTTTCACATGTCAACGTTAGAAACATCATACATAAGAGGGGTCATGAAGTCCATGAGCGTGTGTAAACAAATAAGTGTGCAAATGCAAATATAGATTAACTAACCAAGATTTCACTCCTAGGTGGTTAAACCTAATATCAGGAGCCTAGGCTCTGATACCAATTGAAAGTACACCTAGAGGGCAGGTGAATAGGTGTAAGGCTAATCTAATGACAAATAATGCGAAATTAAAAGTTAAATGCAACACACTTAGTGTAACCAAAGAGTGTTGCCGAATTCCGGTGAAGGGCTCTGGACTATCTCTTCTAAATTCCTCTAAATAGAGTTGATGTGCAATATGAAGCTCTCTTGGTTGAACACAAGTGAGGCATACAAACAAATCCAAGCATATAAATGATATGAACAATATGAATCAATGCAAGGCACAATATAAGAGAGAGAGAGAGAGTTAGAGAAAGTGGATCAAACACAAACACAAAGATATGTTTCGAGGTTCGAGTACACAGCTCTACGTCCCCGCCTTCACACAGAAGGATTTTCACTAGCTTATCCATACAGGACTTCCCACACATGGAACCTCCACTGAGGATTTGGGCAAATACACTTTGGAAGTACACAACTCCTCTCTGAACAAATACAACCTCTCACTAGAGGCAAGGCACAACACAAAACACCTCTACACTTAGAGGAATAGGCACTTAGTAAAACAAAGTATCAACCTTACACAAGAGGGATAAGGTTCAAAGCCACACAACTACAATCACCTCTATACTTAGAGGGATTCCAACACAACCTCCACAATCACCTCTACACAAGAGGGATACCAACAACTCAAGGAAATGAGGTTTACAACACTAGGTGATCACAAAGACCACAAACCAAATCTTTCTCATAAAACTAGATCATACTAGATAGGATAGATATGATAGCTCAAGTGTGAGAAAATAAAGAGTTTGAAAATCAAAAACACAAAGACAATACTTGAGAAAACTTCTAGGATATAATGGAAATGAAGAACAAAAATAAATCCCAAAGACTTCTCTTTTTCTTTAATTTTTCCAACTCTTTAAAAAAATGAAGATAGATCTTTTGAACCCAAAAACTCTTTTAAAACTTGTTGTTAAAACACTTAAGAAGATGAAAATTTTTGCTCTTAAAATTCTTGAAGAAACCAGCTCAAATGAGTGGGTATATATAGCCCCACAAAATTCTGCCCGCTGCAATCTGGAAAAGCCCAGATTGCCCTTCTGGTCGACCGGCCAACGATCATATTTATGACCGTTGAGCCACCGGTCGACCGGCCGGTCGACCGGACACTGGAAATAGAGAGCAAAGCTCTCTGCTGGTCGGGCGATCGACCGGGGCCATTTCCAGAGAGCAGAAGCTCTCTGGCGGTCGACTGACCCGGCCGACCGGCCTCCTAGCCTGGGTTGCGTGCACGTTTTGTGCACGTCGGTCGACCGGACCGGTCGACCGACTTCTGCCTCAGTCGACCGGTCCGGTCGACCGGCAGACAGCCAGGTCCAATTTTTAAGGATTGAAAACTTAGGTTTTTGCCTTCTAAAAAATCTCATAAAATACACATAAATTTTACAAAAATAAGTTCTTATTATATCTTTGAAATACAAATATGTGTGACAAAAATTTAACACATATTTCAAACTATTTGAATCATTTTTCTGTTCTTGAAAATTTGCCTTAAACCAAAAATCGTATTTTTCAAAACGTGAATTTTTGAAATGGAAAATCGTTTTCTCCAAAATTCATGTAAATACAAAAACATGATATTGAAACAACTTTGAAGCATATTGTATATGAATAGAATCCAATATACATGAAAGATATTATATCTATGTTTTTGACTTTAAATCCAAAAATATGTTTTGTTTAAATACAAAACTCTAAACTCATGAAATAGACTATCAAAATAAGTTTTTCTAAATAGATGAAGTATAGATGTATATAGATCAAATCTAATATACTTTAAACCATGTAAACTTGTTTTGATTCTATCTATTCATGAAAACCATATGAAAAACCTAAACCAGTTAAACCGAAAAACTATACACATGAAATTTTAAACAAGTCTGTGTATGTGAACTTGAGCATATCAACACTATCTAATCTTTACAATAATCTAGACATAATCTTAAACTAAACAAACCGATGTCTTCTTGTAGAACTTCATCTCCAAGTCGACTCGATCCAAACACGATGCAACGAGCTTGACTCCATCCGAGTACTAAATGTAAACTTGACGCTTGAGCTCTTGAATCACCATGTGAAAGCCTCCAAAACACCTTTGTTGAAGCTAATCACCTACAATATCTTGATCAAATATCTGAAACTAAATATCACAAGATTATTAGTAAATTATAACTACATGAATTAATCATCATCAAAACTAGAGTGAAGGGCCTCTGGGCCAACAGCGCGCACCTCGGGTAGTCTTCCTTAATGAATACGCGGCGCTGAAGACCTCAAGTTGGCATGATTCAAGAGCATACAAATCACAGAGGGCTTCGAACTCTAGTACTGTGCACCAGGCCACCACCGATAACTGAGGAGGGGTGACTTTAAAAAAAGATAGAACAGTGCAGACGAACTTAGTCATGGGCAACCTTAACCCCAGTGCTAGAACCTGGGAATGCATGTGTACACCTTCCCCTTTAGGCAGGGCCGAGAAAATGTCAACAGTAAAAGGGGAAAACTCAATTTTAATCCCGGACTCAAACGAAATTCATAACTGGCCAAGTACTTATCTACTGCTTCCTGATCATGGAGTTTGGAGTTCTTCAGATCGAAGTCCATTCTGATCCTGGTACGATGGGAAGCTCTCTTCCCCTTCTCCTCCATCGCGGGCTTTCCATCGCCCGCGCCACTGATTATGGAAGACATCTCTCCCTTCTTCATTGCGAGGGAAACAAGAAGACGACCAAATTCTGAGAATTAGAGAATCACAAGAGGGCAAGAAAGTAAGAGGCGCAGGGAATTGGTAGAATGCCAAACCCCATATAGTTGCGAACTATCGCAGGGCCATACACACGCAACGGTGGATTAAATCTATGCCTCTGCTCCAGATATGTGGTACCAACCTCGAGTGTCGCTTCACCAAAAGTGATGATGACCTAATCAAAATTGCATCGGATATGAAGCACATTTAAGGCTCTCTCAGCCTACAGAGCGACGCACGCCACTTGAGACAAAACTTGAAGCGATATCATTCGACACGTATCCAAACTCGAAATTCTTCTCTGCTCCTCTTCCTATTAGAGTCTCCGGGAACTTATAGCCCAGAGGGAGAATTTTCGCCCTTCTACAAAAAGAAGAGAGCAGATGGAGCATCTATAGTGGTCACTTTCTTATCCTCCTGAAATTATGACACGTGTCTATCCAGCCCAAGGGATACGCAACACGTGACCACCTCCAGAACACCTAATCCAGACTCTTCATCCAGTCTGATTTCCAAGTGGGTCGCATAATTCGAGTAAGAGGTAAATCCAGTTACTAGAGATTTTCACCTCTAAAGCCTAATCCTCATTCAAACGGGACAGTTACCTTGTTGGAAAATAATGTACAAATTACTGCTAAGCTATTTAAATTAAACTTTTAAGAAGGAAAGAACTTCTCTATTTTGATCGAGGCATGTGGAGCACTGTCCTTGAGAGTATATTGCGCCACTCTGAGAGAGTATCTCAGTGCAGCAGGTTGATGGCGGCCTACCCTCCAGGATACAACGATCGGTAGCCCTGCAAGTGTGCACTCACAATGCACAGGCCTTTGAACAGCTCGGTTTTGTTTCCTCTAGAGGTGCAGGGAAAAACGAAGAGTTTAAGAAGATTTCAGAGGAGAAAGAAGATGGTTGAGTTGCATTGTTGAGAGCAGAGAATATGTCCTTTATAAAGAGAGTTTTTCATCATTAGAAAATCCTTGGGCAGAGAAAATAATCCTTGGACAGAGAACCAATCTTTGGACAGGGGAAGAAATCTTTCCTTGCCAGAGGAACAATATTGCCTTTGAAAAGTGCCACTGCAGAACTTGGACAGAGAGCCTCAACGGCTACCTCTGATATGACAGAACATGAAAAGATATGAATCTCAATAGCTATCTCTGATCCAAATATTGTGACAGGATTTGGAAAGATTTTATTTTAAGTTTAAATCTAAAAATAAAATTGGCAAAACTTAGCCTATTCGGGTCACACGCGCGAGACTCTGAAACCCTGATTTACACCCCCCTGCACGTGCGATGCGGGTGCACATGCGCATTAAGTTTTTCAGACCCAGTAACCCAATTTTCTTCACTGGGCCTCAATGGGCTTGTGTGCGTGTGAGCACCCCTAATTTCTAGCCTACACAACCCATTATGAGAGAGACTCCATATATAAACACTAAAGAGTTCTATTCCTATCCAATATGGGACTAAAAGAACTTTACTTAATTTTGAAATACCTTCAAAGACAAATAACCCCTACTACTTCAAAATTAAAAGGAAGTATAATATGAACGAGAGAGAAGAGGAGTAATCAAATATGGAGGAAACATGAGAACTCAATGCTTCAATAGTGGTGACTTTTGGTTCTATGAACCATTACCTAGGATGTATAGGTGTGTCCCACAGGAAGTTGGTGAAACATAAAGTTTTTATGAACTAATCTCCCTAATTATGATCATTGATCTACTACACACATATCATTCTTAGAACAGAGCTGTTCAAACAGGTGGGCGCGAATCGCCATGCGCCCTACCTGGATATTCATGAGTGCTCTAGAGAATATGTCTACATTCTCATAGGAAGTGGCCCCACTTTCACACTCATATAGGTGGATCTATCAAGTGTGAATTGTAATTAAACACACCCAATAAGGGCTATGGTAATCCATTAAGAGCTAATGCTCATTCTTTACACATTACAATTTGCACTATCTACATCATCGGAAGGGACTTCTCAATAAAATAATGATAATGCATCATCAAGTTAACAATTGATTTGTTATTACCCATATGAATCTGCTTCATGAGCTCATCAATCACATAGGTTAGGTTACTATCATTTTTGACTCTTTGTAATAGACATGAGTCTCATTCCCCTCGATGTATTCTCCACTAGTTTTCTCCCAGTGGTTTGGTAAATGGATCATTTATATTAAGCTCTGACCTCACATAGTCAAGAGATATGATACCATCATCCAGCAGCTGCTTTACAATTTTATGTCTTAGGCGTATATGCCTACTCTTTCTATTGTATATTTTATTC
The DNA here is from genome assembly GCA_038442645.1 of Agave tequilana. NCBI lineage: Eukaryota > Viridiplantae > Streptophyta > Magnoliopsida > Asparagales > Asparagaceae > Agave > Agave tequilana. The sequence goes on along the minus strand of JAVJIF010001341.1, from coordinate 273,053 downwards.
TTAACTCTAGCAATAGTAGTTTGGTTATCACAATGGATAGACACAGACGGAGCTGGTCTCTTTCAAATTGGTATATCAAGCAAAAGATTCCTGAGCCAGTACCTGCCTTCTCTAAGGTAACAAACTCAGACTCTATAGTGGAACGAGCTGTGACGGTGTTTGGAAGATTTTCAAGACACCACACCCCACCAAGTGTAATCACATATTCACTTGTGGACTTTAACTCATCAGAATCGGAGATTCAGTTAGCATCTGAGCATCCCTCTAAAAGAGAAGGAAAGCCACAATATGTCAAACTATAATTAATAGTTCCTTTTAGATACTTTAGCACTCAATATAATACTGTCAATGGTCCTTATTAGGACAGTGAGTGTAACGACTAAGTCGTCCCACGGCATAAGCAATGTCAAATCATGTATAATTCATCAAGTGCATTAAGTTAGCAATGATTTATGCAACTCAGATTGTGACACACTTTGTTCTTTATTTTTTCTTAAGTAAATGCTGCCATCATAAGGTGTGAAAACAGGAGTGCAGTTAAAATGATCAAATCTTTTCAATATTCTTTCTATATTGTGTCCTTGCGAGAGTATGATACGATCAGAATATCTAATTATTTTAATTCCTAATTTCACATCAACTTCACTCATATCTTTCATATCAAAATTAGAGAATAAAAATGATTTTGTATCATTTACAATTTCTAAGTTTGTACCTAATATATGCATATCATCAACATATAAACATATGATAAAACCAACATTATCCTCAAATTTAGTATAGATACATATATCGGCTTCATTAACCTGATAACTATAGGAAAAATGAACACTATCAAATTTATCATGCCATTATTTGGGTGATTGTTTTAAACCATATAAAGATTTTACTATTTTGTAAACTTTGTGTTTATTCTCAGTTGTCACACAACCTTCAGGTTGGTCCATATATATTTTTTCTTTCAGTTCTCCATTTAAGAATACATTTTTAACATCCATTTGATGTATCACAAGCTTATGAATAGATGTTAAAGAAAACAACACTCTAATAGATGCAGTTCTAGTACATGAGCAAATGTATCAAAATAATCAAAGTCTTTCTTTTGAGCGTATCCTTTAGCAACCAATCTAACTTTAAATTTATCCAAAGACCCATCAGGTTTTAGTTTTCTTTTAAATATCCATTTGTAATCAATTGATTTTGCACCGGTGGCAAATCAATAAGTTCCCAAGTGTGATTCGATAATATGAATTCTAATTCATTATTAATAGCCTCTTTCTAGAATGGAGTATCCGAAGAGGAGATAGCCTCTTTATAAGTGAGAGAGTCATCATCAACAAGAAATGTAAAGAAATCTTTACCAAAGTCAGTTTCTTTTCTAACTCTTTTACTTCTCCTTAATTCAATCTCTTCATTATCATCAGATTCTTATGCATGACTAGATGATGAAGCATCAGAAGGTTTATCAAAATGAGTTTTCAATAAAAAAACATGCTCAAAGAATTCTACATTTTTAGTTTCAACAATAGTGTTAACCTCCACAACATTATTATCACTTCTAGTCACAAGACCTATATGAAGTATTATGATGTGCATAACCTATAAACATGCAGTTAAAGATTTTGGGTCCTAGTTTCTTTCTTTTGGGTTCAGATAGAAGAACTTTAGCTAGGCCCCCCACACTTTTTAAATAGTTTAAGTTTGGTGTATGTCCTTTTCAGATTTCATATGGGGTTATGCTAGTTTTCTTATAGGGTATTCTATTTTGAATATGACATGCAGAGAATATAGCCTCCCCCACAGGTTCAGAGGTGCACCAGAACTTATAAGTATAGCATTCATCATATTTTTGAGTGTTCTATTTTTCCTTTCAGTAACACCATTAGATTCAGGTGAATATGGAGGGATATTCTCATGAATTATGTCATGTTGTTCACAAAATTCATTAAATTGTTTAAGTTCATATTCACCACCTCTGTCCGATCTCAATCTCTTGATTTTCTTATTTAGTTGATTTTTAATTTCTGATTTATATTTCAGAAATATTTCAAAGGCTTCATCTTTAAATCTTAATAGATAGATTACAGTATATCTAGAACAGTCATCAATAAAGGTGATATAGAATCTTTTACCACCCCTAATTAAGTTATTTTTTATGTCAACAAGATCACTGTGAATAAGTTCAAGCAATTCAGATTCTCTTTGTACACTTTTGCATGATTTCTTAGTAGATTTAGATTCAACTCATATTTCACAGTTGTCATGATCAGATATAGTTATATTATGCAATAGACCTAGATCTTTCATTTTCTTAATGTAAGAAAAACCAACATGTCCTAACCTACCATGCGAAAGATCACAAAAGTCAATCATGTACGCAGAAGAAGTAGATGCATTTTCATTCATGATTTCAAGTACATTCATCATAAATAAGCCCTGACTACAGTACCTTTTACCAACAAATTGTCCACTCCTAGTCATTACAATTTTATCAGATTCAATGCAGACCTTAACTCCAGCTTTTTGAAGAAGAGAAACAGAAATGAGGTTCCAACGAATCTCAGGAATATGAAGCACATCTGTAAGAGAAAGAATCTTCCTGAAGTGAGCTTGAGAAGCACCTTTCCCTTACCCACAACGGGTGAGGGCTCGAATCGCCCATGAACACTTGTTCACCATTATCAACAGAGAAGTAAGAAGAGAAAGCTCCTCTTTTGGCACATATATGTCGAGTTGCCCCGGAATCAATCACCCAGTTCTTATTATGTGCAACCATGCTAACTTCAGAGATTATAACAGTAATAATGTCACTCTCAACCAGGCTAGCTTGTGGTTTGGATGGAGCCTCTCCAGTCTTCTGAAAGCTACACTGTGTTAAGTAGTGTCTGAGTTTGCCACACACAAAACAGTTTCCTTTTTCTTGAAAGTAGAGTTAGGGTTTCTTTTCATCTTAGGGTTCTGATTTGATTTGAAGTTTGGCTTATGAAAATGTTTCTTTGGTATAGAAGGCTTGCTTTCATTTAAATTTGCCTTAGAAGTATGCTCATTGGCCTTTTCTATTTTCTCTCTTTCTTTATTTTTCTCTCAATTCTAATATGAATTATTACATCTTCAAGATTCATTTGTTTTCTTTTATGCTTCAATTCTTTCTTGTAATCTTTGTAGGAGTCGGGTAGTTTTTCAATTAGGCCTCCAGCAACAAAGATTTCGGGTAGGGTGATATTTTTATTTTTAAGATCATCAATTAGAATATGGTATTCATGAATTTGAGAGGAAATATCTTTTTCATTAGACATGACAAAATTTAGAAAAATTCCAATAGTAAATTTTTGAGTTCCAGCATTTTCAAGAATGTATTTCTTTTTAAGACTTTCTCAAATCTCAGTTGCAGTTTTATAAGGACAGTAAACATCAAACAATGCATTACTAACTGTGCTGAGAATAATGTGTCTACAAATTCTTTTTTTTCTGGTTTAGAAACAGTTATAGTAAAGTCATAACCAGTTATATAAGTGTAAACATAACTTTTTCTTGCCATCTTTTATAGTGAGCTTCATTAAATGGTTCAATCCTAAAGATGTCAGGCAGAGACTTAACATTAGTAGCAGCAACCATGGCAGTGTTCATATCTACTCTTAAGATTGTTAGAAAATAATGTACGAATTAATGCTAAGCTATTTAAATTAAACTTTCAAGAAGGAAAAACTTCTCTATTTTGATCGAGACGTGCGGAGCACTGTCCTTAAGAGTAGATCGCGGCCCTCTGAGAGAGTATCTTGGTGCAGCAGGTTGATAGCGGCCTACCCTCCAGAATTCAACAATCAGTGGCCCTGCAAGCGTGCACTCACAATGCACAGGCCTTTGAACAACTCGATTTTGTTTCCTCCAGAGATGAAGGGAAGAACTGAAGAGTTTAAGAAGATTTCAGAGGAGGAAGAAGTTGATTGAGTTGTGTTATTAAGAGTAGGGAATATGTCCTTTATAAAAAGAGTTTTTCATCATTAAAAAATCCTTAGGCAGAGAAAATAATCTTGGACAGAGAACCAATTTTTAGATAGAGGAAGAAATCTTTTCTTGTGCAGAGGAACAATATTGTCTTGAAAGTGTTACTGCAGAACTTGGGCAGAGAGCCCTCAACGGCTAACTCTGATATGATAGGACATGAAAAGATACGAATCTCAATAGCTATCTCTAACCCAATTATTGTAGATTTGGAAAGATTTTATTTTAATTTTAAATATAAATATAAAAATAAAATTAGCAAAACTTAGCCTATTCGGGTCACACCCACGAGGCTCTGAAACCCGAATTTGCACCCCTTCTTGCGCGAGCGATGCAAGCGCACATGCGCATTAAGATTTTTCGGACCCAGTAATCCAATTTTCTTCACTGTGCCTCAATAGACTTGTGTACGCGAGAGCACCCCCTAGTTTTTAGCCCATACAACCCATTATGAGAGAGACTCCATATAAAAACACTAAAAAGTTCTATTCCTATCCAATGTGGGACTCATAGAACTTTAATTAATTTTGAAATATCTTCAAATACTAACATACCTCTCGAGAGAAATTCGTCTTGATAGCAAGGCACAGACTATGGATAGAGTTGGGCTCTCCTCTATCTTAATTCAAACTGGGAGATTCATCTCAACCGCCATCAAGATAAGGACTTTAAATATTCAAACTGAGCAGGACTCTAACCTTATATGTTTGACACAACCTGTATAAATAAGAGATCCCCCAATGAAGAAAGGGATCACGATCGGAATTCAGAAACCCTAACACACTAGAGAATCCCACCTGTAATCACCATCGTTACGGTGGAATTCCTCTCTCTCTCTCTCTCTCTCTCTCTCTCTCTCTCTCTCCGTGGTTTTTCCTTCTTCGAATTTTCACATAAGTTCTGTGTGTTTGCATTTGATATGGTTTTGATTTAGCGATCTTCTTCTATTATATTGGTGTGTGAATTGATTCTTAAAAATTTACCCACTGCAGCCACAAGCAAATAATACAAGTTTTCAGAATTGACTACTAGGCTGAAAGTTAACAAAACAGCAGAATGAAGCTCTCCAAATACAATAGCGGGAGATGCATATTTTTATCATATTTGACATTAACTTTTATAACCTTGAGAATTAGAATGTGCTGAGGGGCCAGTTTAATCTGCTTTTTTCTTGGCAACTTTCCGTTACCTTGATTGCACCAATTATGTTGCTAATGATTTTACAAGCTTGTGATTAATGACTAATGAGAAACCAGACACTGTTGGCTTGCGTGCCAAAATAAAGAATTAGAAACCCGAGGTTGAGTTCAATTTAAAAAGTGAGCGCGGTTACCTTAACCACCGTTTTTAGGGTCGAGAGCTCCTCGGCCGTGTTCTTTTCAAAATTCAAATCCGTAGTATTAATGAAATCTAATCAACACTAAATTAAGATTCCACGTTAACTTCTGAAATATTATTAGTTTATTCCCCGCGTTTGATGCAAGTCCAAAGAAACAGCATGGTGACACCTCGTGGGTTGAGCTTTAGGATTAGAGGGAGGGTTCGCTGTTTCGGGGCAAATAAACAACCCCTAGGTCTTGTGTGCTCATTGGTGCAGGATCCCCCGAAGATTTCTTTAATTTCCATGGTAATTAGATTTAGGTCTTGTTGTTCTCCATGTTGGGCCTGTTTGGTTAAGAGTGGAAGTGAGAAAGTGAGGAAGTGAAGAAGTGGTAATAGTTCCCTTTAAAACTTGAGAATTAGTTAGTAAGTTTTCTGGTTTTTGGATGTTGTTGAGAAGTGTGGTTTAGAAAATGTTATGTCTTTTCCGGTGTTTGGATGGTAATGTGGAAGTGAAAGTGGAAAAGTTGACTACAAAGTTGACCGCAAAATAATATTAAATTAAAAATTAATTAAGAAAAATAAAAATTAGACTGTAATTAGAATGCAAGTGAGATTTACATGAGCAAAAAATTAACTGTTTTGTGCTACAACTTATTACAAATGAGATTTACATGACCATAAAATTAACTGTAACACTCTGGAAGTGAGGAAAACGTTGTGTAAAGGAGAAAAAAGAGAAGGAAAAAAACTTTTTCCATTTTCCTTTTCCGGTATTTGGATGAACAGCGGAAATGAGAAAAGACACTTCCCACTTTCTCACTTCCACTCAATTCCTTGAATCCAAAAAGACTTGGAAAAGGGAAAAAAAAAATCATCTGCGATGACATGTACAATAATGATAAAATCCACGCTAGAAAGGAGTATCACAGGAGGCAAGAATTTTGTGTCTCATCACAGTCATGATGAGAACATCCGTGGGTGCAGCAGTTGTGTCTCTCGTTCCCGAGAAAGGGGTGGAAATTATCCATTTCTCTCAGAAGATGCCTTATGGCTTTCATTATTTGTTTTTATTTTCCATCCTATTTCATTAACAAAATAAAAATGAAAAAAGTTGCGCCCATCGCATTTGCATCGGGCTGTTTGGATGCCGCAAGTGAGTGAAAGTGAAGAAGTGAGAAGTAGAATTATTTTCCTTTTGAAAAATAAAAATTTGTGTTTCTTTTTCGGTGTTTGGATGGTAGTTGAGAGTGTAATTAGAAAAGTATAATGTCTTTTCTAGTGTTTGGTTGGTAATGTGAGAGTGAAAGTGGAAAGGTTGACCACGAAGTTGACAGTAAAATAATATTAAAATAAAAATTAATTATGAAAAAAATTTGAACTGTAATTAAAATGCAAGTAAGATTTACATAACCACAAAATTAACTGTTTTGAGTTACAACTTATTACAAATGAGATTTACATGATCACATAATTAACTGTACATCTTTAAAGTGAGGAAATGGTCGGGTAAAAGGAAAGGAGAAAAGAAAATGAGGTTATTCTATTTTTTTTTCTGCGTTTGGATGATAATAGAAGTGAGAAATGACACTTTCCACTTCCTCACTTCCGCCCACTTCCTTGAATCCAAACTGCCCATAAAGCAACACGAAGAGAAATGAATTATAGAGATTTATCTGGTACGAAACTCCTAGAGATTATATTATGTTAACGAGAGTGTATGTTCAATATTTGATGACCAATAGTGCAGAATTTTTGCCCACGACAATCTTATGCCAATGAATACAACTGAGGCCTGCTGCTCTTGTGGAAGGTTATGAGTTTAAATCTACCATCCACAATCGGAGAAACTTTCGAACTAAATTTGTATAAATCATATTAAACGACGGCTTGGTTTCGTGACTTATAGAGAGGCCACTAAGCGTGACTGGTGGTTCGTAAAGACTCATGGCATACAGTGACTGCGCATGGAGCTACTACAATTTTATAGAAGCTATATTGTCATGATTCATGCGGGCGCTCTAAATTTTAGTTCTCTCCTCGTGTGATTTTTTATTTTTATTTTTTTCCTTTCCCCGCCATGGGAGCTCATTGACCGATCTATTGCTTGCAATTACGGTGTATTTGGTAATAGAAAGTGGGAAAGTAGAAAAACTCATTTTGCTTCTTTCCTTATTTGTTTTGAATCAGAAATGGAAATGAAAAAATTCTTTTTTCTATTCTATTTTTTTTTACATCTCTCATTTACACTATTATTTTCTCATTTTTTGAGAACTACAGTTAATTTTGTGCTCATATAAATTTTACTTAATAAGTTTTAACTCAAAACAGTTAATTTTGATGTTTTGTAAATTTCACGTGCAGTCCAATTACAGTTATAAAACATCATTTCAGAATTAATTTTTAATTAAATATTATTTTGTGGTTAACTTTGCGGTGAATTTTTTCTCTTCCATTTTCATATTACTAATCAAACACCGAAAAACACAATAAACTCTTCACTCACATTTTCACATTACAACAAAATACCGAAAATGAAAATTGTAAAAATCTCAATTTTTTACTACATTTTCACATTTCTCATCATTTCTCACTTGCACATTTTCCTCTCACTTTCATCTAAAAACAGGCTAAACTTTGTGCCTGAGTGAAACTTCAAACGTGTTTGTGTGTGGGGGTGGGGTGATAATGTGGTAACTCAGCAGGAAAGTTCTTCCTCCAAATGTCGGTACAAAGTTAAGGGACTGTTTGGATGCATAAGGAAGTGAGGAAGTGGGAGGTCTCATTTCTCGTTTTCGTTGTTCATCCAAATACCGGAAAAGAAAAATGAGAAAGGTCTTTTCTTTTTTTCCTTTTCCTTTTACACAATCATTTCTCTACTTTCAAGGTGCTATAATTAATTTTGTGGTCATCTAAATCTCATTTGTAATAAGATGTACCTCAAAATAGTTAATTTGTGGTCGTGTAAATCTTACCTGCATTTTAATTACAGTCTAATTTTTTCATAATTAAATTTTATTTTAATATTATTTTGTGTCAACATTTTCACTTTCATTTTCACATTACAATACAAACACCAAAAAACATAATATTTTTTAAATAACACTTTCCAATAACATTTAAATACCGAAAAACTTACTTAGCCGTTTTAAAAAAATTATTATTACTTCCTCAGTTTTTACGCTACCCAAACAGCACCAAGGGACGAAATTAAAAAAGAGTAGTTAGGATCGTGACAACTACGTACCTGCTTCATGTTTAAAACAAGAACGATGACATAAAACAGAGATTACCTTGATTACATTAAATTAACCCCAAAAGATTAATAGATAATTATAATTAAAATAGAGAGATTCCTCACTCCGCGGTGCTCTCTCTCACCCGTAGCGGTGGTCAGTGCTCTGTACAGATGAGACGTGACGCGCGACTACTTTGCCACTGCAAACTGGATCCGACGGCTCACACTCGTCCACGACCCTTTCACGCTTTTTCAAAAGTTTCGAGCGCGGGACCCACCAGTCATTTATTGAAAAGAGAGAGGGTGGAGGGGCATTGCAGCAGGGAATAATTAGCAGCAGACGTCACGCAGAGAATATGGGTTAGTGGACAAAGGGAAGGGGCCAACTGCCAAAGGGGTGGGGGAGGCCCATTGGGCCCGGATTCCCAAGTTTGCTTGGGATTTTTCAGTGGGTTGGTGACCTAAGCAAGAGGCCCTGATTGCAGTAAAGAGAGCGGGGAGAGAGAGTGAGATAGAACGGATTCCGAAACTTCATTCATCAATCAAATCAAAACGTAATCATTACTGAAAAGAAATTTAAAAGATAAAGCTAGCATCAGCAGCATCAGCATCTGCATCATCAGCCGGTTCCCCTTGGCTGAGGGCTTCACATGATCTCTGCCACACTTTACAAATATCTAGAGGGGACTCAAATTGATTGGGCTTGTTTCATTAAATTTGGGTTAGCCGGTTTGACCGATTTTGATGCCGTTTGGGACTTTTCAAATATCTAGAAGGGTAGGTTTCTTGCTGGCTTGGGTCATGGGAGGGGCAAAAATGTTTGGCCTCTTCAAACCATAATTTTTTTTTTGCAATCTTTTTGTTTTATTTATCAAAAGAGTAATAGTAATTCGCCGAGAGCTGACAATCAAGCTTCTTATTTGTTCGGGAAGAACAAGTATGTCACGTGTATTATTTTTATATTTTTCTATAATCCATTAGTGTTTAGTGGATAGTGGTCTGTATTTTTTCAAAGATAAAATCATGAGCTAATATATTTAGCAGCCTCCGCCTTATCTTATCAATCACTTTCACATCATTCAACATCAAGATATTCTCTACAATATTCTCAATTTAAGAAAAAAATTCTACGAAAAAGAATCGCGCAATCTCATCTATCAGTACAATTATTTTGAAGAAGACTATGAAGATAAAGGGTTGGTCTATGGAAGGCAAAGGAGATTCGCTAATTCTAATCTAAACAAGGGAGGCGAATTTTCTAACCCTAATAGGAGAGACAAATTTTATTATCCTAAACATGGTAGGGAAAGAGGATACTTAAATCCTAATGAGTTTCGGATGAAATTTGAGATTTTTTCTCTTTCAGTGGAAACTCTGATATTGAATCCTTCTTGGATTAGGTATATGAAGTAGATAAGTTCTTTGACACTGCTTATGATTCCATGAAGAAGCAAGCCAAGTTTGTAATGTGCAAGCTCAAAGGATAAGCAGTCTTATGATGGGATCAATTGCAAATTACAAGGAGACATCAAGGCAAGCCATCCGTGATGACGTGAAGGCGCATAAAACAACTGCTTCAAGGTAGATTCTTTCTGATCCTTTATAATCAATTTGATTATAGCCAACAAAGTACAAATACTGTAATGATGTATGCGCAGAAATTCTATCGTCTATCATCACATGCGACTTATCTATGCCAGAGGAGTAACTGGTGGCAAAATATAATAATGGTCTAAAGTACCCTATTCAAGGGTGCGTGATCCTTCACGATGTGTCCTTCGTTGATGAAGATCATAACAAAGCATTGAAGATCGTGTAACGCCCTGAACCCTGCGATATATGGAGACGCTACAACAACTTACATACGTAGGGCAGAAGTACCCTTACATATGTACGCTAAGCATTATTACATGTTGTAGCATCTAAAAACAATGTCAACACAAACACTAAAATAAAAATAAATAGCTTTAAATAAAATATTTGTAAGAAAAGAAATAAATCTCAGAAAAATGCAAACGCAAATACGAGAGATTTTATTTTGCTTCGGTCCTCGTGACCTACGTCCAGTCCCCAAGTAACCCGTTTGAGATTTTTCTTATCCTGATTTTGTACACCCAAAATCAATTCCTTGTACATCACTTGACAAAATAACCTTTGCCAAATCTGTACAACTCTTCTCTACACCAAGAAGACAACAACACTTTATACACCTCTTCTTTATACCAAGAAGATACTCCTGTACAACTTCTTCTCTTTAAATAATTACAAGGTATCCTATAAGCCTTGAATCTTATATGTGATCATGAACAAGCTCTTTTATAGTTGGACCCTCAGAATTTTTCACAACAGAATTGAAATTGTGTGAAGAAATGAAAGTGAACACTAGTTTTCTGAAAAACAGAATTTTTCAATAGAGTTTGGACAGAAAATTATAATTTTGAATTGGTGTATTCATCTTAGGACAACATCCCTATTTATAGGTGAAATCTATGGTTAGTTAGGGAAGTTATCAACTTGAATTTGAATATTAGAACGTTGGATAAACACCAGAATAACAATAACTGTTTAATAGTCAGAAACTGTCTATACACGACTAGGGTAGGAGATTGGTCGACTAATAGAACAAGTTTTACCTGGGTTAGTTGACTAATCAAGGTATCAAGTCGACTAGATTGAGACTGATACAGATGATAAGTTTCTGAAAACTATAATTAGTCGACCAGCAGAAAGGGTTAGTCGACTACAACTTGAATTAGTCGACTAGCAGTGTAGGTAAATTGACTAATACTGCTTACAGTAAAGAAATAAAAAGTTGATATATATCTGTGGAAAGATTTAGTCGACTACATAAAAGAGTAAATCAACTAAAGGATATATTAGTCGACTAGACTTGGGTATAAGTCGACTATAAGACTACATTGTGTGTGTGATCAAGGTTATTAACATTCTATAAAATTATACACAAAAATAGCCAATATCCTTGAGTAGTCTTGAGCACTTAGAACTCAGCATAAACTTTTGAGCTTGAGCTCCAATGCATCTGCATCACATTTGTTATCATCAAAATCAAAGTTCCAACACATGCAAGAATCAGAGTACGAAAACACAGTGATATTATATATTCCAAGAAAATAGTACAAGTGCACTGCTATCCTAGAGCATAATCTAATATTACAGGAAAATTACATCACCAAGAGGTGCAAAAGTATGATTTATAAAGAGATTTACAAAATACAAAACTAATAGATGCTCAGAAGCAATAAAAAGAATCACGCGAGATGGTCAAGGGAAGGCTGGAAGGAGATGAGCTACGACAGATCAGCTAACTCCATGAGAATAGCCTAGGCCTCAGCAAAGGGGTCCACTATAATCCAAGTTCTGGTATCTGGACATGCAGGTCCAAGGGTTGTCAGAAAATAACTCGAGTACGTAAAATAAAGCCAAGTGTTCAGGGTAATAATATCAAGTGAGGTATATAGTCCAAGCAAAATACAGGATATAAATGAATACAGGATCACAAAATCGTGTGTCAAACAATTGGCAGGTCATGTAACATAATACAATAAAGTAATATAATTACATATTTCAAACTCTTCACAACCATTATAATAATAAATTAACAACCTTTATAATAATAGTAATAATAATTATTAAATTGTCAAGCGTAACTAAGTAAGGATGGAGCGAAGTTAGCGTACAATACTAGATGCTATCATGCATGACGTGACTAACGCTTGCGGCGCAGCTAAACACACAGGGCGAAGCGAGCGTATGAATGCTATGCTAACGCACGTGGCGAAGTTACGCTCGGACAAGTTTAGCGATAGACTCGCTTACCAGCCAGAGCGAGTAGAACCCAAAGGTTAAGTACTAGGCTGGAGTGAAGCCTAGAGGATGTAGTAAAGCACGGAGGCTAAGCCCGAATGCTGATGTATTAACCCAAAGGCTGAACCCGAAAGTTAGAGAGAAGCCCAGAGGTTGAGACTGCTAGGGTCGAGTAATCATCACAATAATACAATGTTTGTAACGCCCTCGATCCTGCGGGTACAAAGACGTTACTGTGACGTATATACTAGGTCAAAAATGCCCTCATATATATACGCTAAACATCAGTACAAATAAGAATCAGAGTATGAAAATACCTGGTGCATTATACATTTTAATATAAGAGTGCAATTACAAAGTTATCATAAGATGTGATACAATATTACAAGAATATTATATCACCGATAGGCGCAAATGAAAGAATACAAAAAGATATATAATTACGAACAATACAAAAAGCGCTCACAAGTTACAAAAGAAAAACTTGAGAAATGAGTAGGGGACCTGAAAGTAAAGGACTCTGAGCGGTTTGCCGATGGTTCACACTTCTGTAGCGCATCTCTGATAAGCAATTGAGAGAATCCACGAGCTCTAAGAACTAAACATGCAGGTTAAAGGAAGTCAGAACTCCCCAACGAATGGTGAGGTGAGAGCCAAGTGGTGTGCATATATAAGCGCACATGTGTCGATAAATCTAAATCATCAGTATGCATTGAAATTCGTGTCGTGAGTACAAACATACATGAGCAGACAATGAGACATTAGGAGAAGTAAATATGGCAAAAGTAGTTATACAAGCTTAAATTACAGATTTGTGAGATTAGTACGTCGAAGAAATATTCCAAACAAGAAAACCCCTATATATATATATATATATATATATATATATATATATATATATATATATATATATGAGAGAAATGTAAATCAGCTGACACAGGAGGTAACTCCCTCTTATGTCGCACTCAAAAATCGTATTTTCCGAGTGAATTTTCAAGATCCGACCGCACATTATCATCTTCATATTCTAAGATATACATATATAAAAAATCAAGTGATTTGAAGTTCGTTTACTTATTGATCTAATCGTTCCATTTTGTTCTATTGTTAAAAAACCGTTAATGTTTGAACTCAAAGAAAATGGAGTAAACAAACTTCAAATCACTTGATTTTTTATATGTATATATCTTAGAATATGAAGATGATAATGTGCGGTCGGATCTTGAAAATTCACTCGAAAAATTGATTTTTGAGTGCGACATAGGAGGGAGTTGCGTCCTGTGTCAGCTGATTTACATTTCTCTCTCTCTCTCTCTCTCTCTCTATATATATATATATATATATATATATATATATATATATATATATATATATATATATATATATATATATATATATATATATATATATATATACCCTATACCTCACGTCATTGTATCCTGAGTTCATATAACCCGAGTTGTCTCCTAAATTAAGAAAACATCATAAAACTGATAAAACTGATAACATAAGCAAAATCAATTATACAAGCTCAGTTTACGGCTTCATGAGACAAGTACGTCAAAGGAATAATTCAAACAAAGAAACCCATATCTATATACCTTATGCCTCACTTCACCGTAATTCAAGTGTATACAATCCGAATTGCAAAACAGCATGACGAATTATTGATTAGCATCTTATTATGATCATTACTCGTCCTACTCATATATCTACGTATGTGCCCTAGAGGCCCAACACACATACATCTATATATGAGTAAGCTGAAGTTGTTACTAGAAACTGATGATGAAACTAACAGATTATATTCATAATGGGTCTCATGTATACCCGGGATCACCGCCCAGGATGTTTCGGTGCTGACTCAGAACCTGCCGCTAGGCAAACAGGAGGTGGGTCTTATTGTATACCCATTCAAAAATGTAACAGGAGGTAGGGAGCCAGCACTCTCCTCAGATACCTAGAGGCCCTCAGGTAGATTCTGAAGTTTTTAGTTGCACAAGATAACTAATATTACTACAAACATATTCACCACTTGAAATCCATCAGTTTCTCCTTACCCGATGTAAGTTATTCTTTTTATAGTTTATTATTTTGTAATTATTATATTACAGGAATGGCAGGAGCAAGACAGGTTCAGAGTTACAGGAGTAGAAGGAGTACATAAGTATTAGAAATACAGGTCACTATATATAATACAATATATTGACATAATCATGGACATGTACGATGGAGTAGTGACAAATGTCAGAACTTGTGAAGGCATAACAAGTAATTTTTCTATCACAATTGGATTAAATCAAGGATCTGTATTGAATCCATTCTTATTTTTCATAGTGCTTGATGAGCTTACTAGAGCTATTTAGGATGAGATACCATGGTGTATGCTATTTGCTGATGATATTATCCTAATCGATGAAACGAGAGCTGGGGTAAATATAAAATTAGAGTTATGGAGGCGAACTCTAGAATATCGAGGTTTTAGATTAAGTATGATCAAAACAGAGTATATGGAGTGTAAATTCAATAAACAGAGAATCCGAGATTATAGTATTGTGACACTAGATGGTCAAGAAATACCGATGAGCAGTCATTTTAAGCACTTATGTTCTATTATTCAAAAGAATGAGGAGATCAATAGTGATGTCAAACATAGGATCCAAGCTTGCTGCCTGAAATGGAGGAGCACAATAGGAGTTTTATGTAATCGTAATATTCTTTTATGGCTGAAGAGAATGTTTTATCGGACTGCTATTAAGCCAGCTTTATTATATGACACAGAATGTTGGGCTATAAAGAGATATCATGCCCAGAAGATGAGTGTAGCAGAGATGCGCATGCTTCATTGGATGTGTGATAACACGAGGAGAGATAAGGTAAGAAATAAAGATATTTGTATTAAGATAGGCGTAGCCTTTATAGAAGAGAAGATGACAGAAAATCGCCTATGATGGTTTGATCATGTGTGACGTAGAACTACAAATGCGCCAGTCTGGCGAGTAGAACCTATCAAATTAGGGCAATTTAAAAGAGCGCAGGGGAGATCAAAGAAAACTTGGATGTAGGTAATACGACAAGATATAGAGGCTAAAGGTCTTAGTGAAGGCATATCGCTTGATAGGAATGAGTGGAGAAAGCTGACCTATGTGCCCAATCCAGCATAATTCTCTTTTGGTTCATGTAGCCTACCCCAAATACTTGGGACAAATGGTTTAGATGTTGTTGTTGTATACATAATACAAGATAACTAGACATGATTCCTGAAATATGATAATCACATAGCAAGCAGTAATGTATCAGGTGGCAGGTGATAAGTGATATCAAACTTTAACACCCCGAGTTATTAAACTCCGATTTAATATTATAATTTTGGGTTAATAAAACTATATAGAATATTAGGGAAATTTTTTTGATATTGATTAATTGTGTATGTAATGAGTTTCAAAATTTTTGAGAATTTTAAGTGATACGTATGAATATACATATTTTATAATTATTGTGCACATATTATTTCAATGTATAGGTATACTAGTTTATATATGAAATATGTGTATTTAATCAAAAAAATACCATCATGAGAATATTTTCATCTTTAGGGATAATGGAGAGAGTAGGTGAGCATGGAGGGGGAGATCAAGGGCCTAGATTTTCTTGATTTGAGAATTGGACACTGGGATGAGAGGAGAGCCATGGCAAACGTGTAATAATGGATGAAAGGAGATCTCAAACCACCAACTCCTTCATTCTCATATTCCTTCCCAAAACTCTCCATGGTCAAGCCTTAGAAACCCAAAAAATTAGATCCCCTCTTAATCTTTCTTTCCCCTACTCCTCTCTCTCTCTCTTCCCCCTCTCTGGTGGTGCGGTAGCAGCATGCTGTTGCACTAGTGGCAGCGGCAGCCGGTCGACTGGCTGCTGGCCGGCCTCGCGGCCAGGCGGTGGGAAACAGAGGTGAGGAGTATCTTTGTTCTTTTTTTTTTCAGATTTAGAATCAATTTTAAAATTTAGATCTTGTTTCATTTTCAGATTTTGATTTATCTTGATTGATTTTCTTTCATTGTAGTATTTGTTCTTAGTTGTGTGAGGGAGATCCCTTCTTGATTTATATTCTTTCATAATCCTTGCAATTTTATAGACTAAATAATGGTTGTAAATATAGTAATAGATCTTTTGTTTTGTTGTGAAATTTGGAAGATAAGGTTGAATTAATATGATGATTGATTAAGTATATAACAAGAATTAAAAATATTTAAGATCATAGTTTGATTATGGCTCTGAAATTGAAGGAGAGGTTAAAGAATAAGTTGTGAATTTCATAATTTAACACTCCTGAAATGGGACGCAAATATGTAAAACACTTAATCTGAGTTTGATTAATTTATCAGTTTATTAAGAATTATAGGTATCATGTAATATACCGTTCGAAAGATAATCGAGTCTACTTTTCAATGGCTCTTAAGGTGTCCCAAATTAGAAGTTTGTGCTAGGAATTTGACGAATATGACAAGCTAATCAAAATTATCGAGTTCCAAAATTTTACGTGGCTGAAAGCTTTCTATTTATTTAGGACAGTTTATGTGAATTAAACAGGTCATGTAATATACCATTTAAAAGATAATTAAGTCAAAATTCCAGTGAAATTACCTTGTCTTATTCTTATATAAAAAATAAAAGTTACGATGAAAACATCATCAATTGTTAGGGAAGATAGAGCCGACAAATTACTAATTAGGAGGGTCTATGTGAAATTTATAAGAATTAATAGAGAGGCATGTTGGGCTAAGCTTAGAACTGAACACGTTCCTTCCAGTAACATATGTTATGCTCGCGGGTATATTGTAATTGTCGGTTAGCGCATTGGTCCCTTATAATATTGTCTCATAAACATTGTTCTGCTTATATATGCTCGGTATGCTAATAATCCTCAAATCAAAATGCGCATTTATCCTTATTGATAAATAGAGAACTATTTTGTAATAGACTTCAAAAGATATATTCGTCTTAACAGTTAAATCCTTCCTTGGCTTAGTATATTAGACTCTGAATAGGATATCAATTGGTAAATAGTGAGTGAAAAAAATCATGAAATGTCGTAAGTTACTTATGCAGACTAATAGTTCTATCAATTTTAACTAATTGCTAATTGGACAAGTTAATAATTAAAACTAATTATACTGACAGTAGACTAATATAGGTGAGAGAATATGGAATTTATAATAAAATGTGAATATTATTTAATTGATAAATTATACATTGACATTAATTAAAAGGAAAGATTTTCTCGGTGTGATATCAATAGTTGGGAAATCAGAATGGTAGGACCGGTAGTATCAAGATTGATATTAGCGAAAATCCAGACATTTCTAGAATTTAACTCAATCTATGAATAGTTAAAGATAATTGTTATATATATAAATTTTTTGGCTGCGACCACATTGGTTCTTCCGGGGAGAATGATATCTAAGGAATGGTTGGTTATTAGGTTATATTTAATTGTATGTTAAATCAAAGAAGTTACAGTTCAATTAACTACTATATACATTATTTTCTCTTTTCCTTCCAGTCTCAACTTATATATGTTGGCCCAAAGGCCCATCACTCTAGTTTTGATGATGATCAACTCATGTAGTTATAATACTAATGATCTTGTGTTTAATTAGTTTCAGATTTGTGATCAAGATCTTAGTAGGTGTGTAGCTTCAACAAAGGATTTAAAGTCAAGTTTTGGAGCTAACACGAGTTGATTCAAGAGCTTGTGCATAAAGACTACATCAAGTACTCAAGAGGAGTCTAGCTCTATGGATCGAGTTTGGACCAAGTCAAGAAGATGAGAAGACTTCAAGTGAAGACTTCAAGAAGATGAAGACTTGTGTCTAGGTTTGTTTTTATAAGATTTATTTTTAGATAAAATGTAAAGGATAGAATAGTTAGTGGATTGCTCAAGTATATCTATACACACACACTCTTGATATTCATATGTGTTTTCATAAAAGAGTTTTCTTTTTGAAAAATACCGGTTTGATTTTTGGTATTCAAGTATTATGTTTTAACCAAAACCGTATTTAGAGATTAATGTCAAAAACATAGATATTTCACCATGTTTGTGTAGTGGATCATATCCATACACTCTATGCTTTAAATGAGTTTAAATATCTTGTTTTTGTATTTGGTGATGTTTTGGAAAAATAAGTTTTAGAATCATTTTGGAAAATACCGTTTTTGTTTTAAGCCAAAATTTTTAAGTTACAAAAATAGTCCAAATTATTTGTAATATGTCTTGATTTTGTGCAAGCATGTTTGTTTATCAAAGTATATTGGTAAAACTATTTTTGTAGATTTTTAGTGATTTTATGGGATTTTAATTGAGCCAAATGACCAAGTTTTCCTTCCCTAATATCCCTGACCTGGCTTCAGCCGGTCGACCGGGCCGATGACCGCGCGACGTGCACAGACGTGAACGAGTCTGGCTGGAGGGCCGGTCGACCGTCCAGAGATTTTTGCTCTCTGGAACTCCTCGGTCGACCGGGACGGTCGACTGGCAGAGAGTTTGCTCTCTGTTCCAGAGGTTCGGTCGACTTGGCTGGTTGACCGCTGCCCCAATGGTCAGAAATCTGACCGTTGGCGGTCGACCGGGCGGTCGACCGTCAGGCCATCTGTGTAACAGCCGACTTTTTATCTCCTAATTATATCAATCATCGGTCAAAAGGAATTCATTTTTAATTTTCTTTTCTCCTTGATCCTCAAATACTAATAATAATAATGATACCAAAGAATTAGATCTTTTTTTTATATATAAATGAATTACTTTCATTATGGAAATACGGTATAAAAAGGAATACGTAGAATTTTTATGTGGGTATCTTATGCTAGTATAAATAAGATACTAGTATAAATAGGAGTATGTCATGGGTATTTACAAATAGGAGTATATCTAAAGTAATTCCAAAATAATGTATACCTAACTAAATACATATTATATCAATTTTAATATTGGAGATAGTGGAGGGGGGGTAGGTGTGCATGTGGGGGGAAGATCTAAGGTTAGGATCACCTTGATCCAAGTTTTGGCCAAGTGGCAACTTGAGGGATGTATCACCTTGCAAATGACTTATTATAGAGGGGCTTTTATTCAAAAGTACCCCCCCAAATACTTACGTTCAGAACTGAGAGAGAGTTTTCTCTCTTCTCTGTAAATTTTTCTCTCCCAAACCCTAGATCCATCCACCCTTTTCTTCTCCCACTCAAACTCTCCCTCTCTTCCTTTGCACCCCCGGCCGGAGCCAGGGGGCGAAGCGCGCGACCACGCGCCACCACGCGCAGCCGCGCGCGCAGCAGCACCCAGCTGCGAGCAGGCCGGGGTTCGGGGGGGAACCACTGTTGGCCGGAGGGGGGAGAAAGGTAGGATCTTGGGCTGATTTTCAAGGAAAAGCCAAGCCCTAGATCTGAAAAATTAGGTCCCAAGACTCCCAATTTCAGGGGCTATTTTGAATTGAAGGATTATTGGGTGGAGAAATTGATCAAGGAGCACTAAAGAGGAGATCATTTATCAAGTGAGTAGATTACTACACTCACTATGTTCTCTATAGTCATGAATTTGAATTAAGTGCTTAATGTAGGAAAGGTAGGATGGATTAAGAAAAAATATTGAGGGATAATGTAATGTAGTGACATGGTAGACTAGTAATCATGGGATTAACGTCATGCTCATCCTCTTTTTCCTAGAGGGTTGTGTCATAAGGGTTGCATGTTATATGTTAGTAATAATTAGAACTATGTAAATTCCCATAGTAACATACATGAAGTACATGGTTAAGGGTGATTAATTCCTAAATCCTTTCTAACATAAATTTGGTATAGGGCATAAATATGTATGGTCATTATGCTACATCCTATGTATGCGAGATATTTAATTACTAATCATGGGTAAGGGAAAGAAAAAGTGGAACCTTTATGAAGGAAAAAGGCATGTTTCCTTATACATCGTGAGACTTATACGTGTTCACATGAGTCATAATCGATACGAATTATTGTAGTAATTCTTATTCATACTTATACGATAGTATGTTGAATATGTGACTTATACAAAAGCATGTTGATTGTGTGACTTATACTATAGTATGTTGATTTCGTGACTTATACAAGAGCATGCTAATTGTGTAGCTTATACAATAGTATGTTGATGATGTGATTTATACAAGAGTGTGTTGATTGTACGGCTTATACAATGGTATGTTGATTGTTTATGTTTGGCATAATTGCTTGGAGGAAGGGGCCGGGCGGGAGCCGGTAGGAGGGGGAAGACGGCGATTATCTATTAATGCATGCTTTTATATAAACATAAGGAGGAAGGGGCCGGGCGGGAGCCGGTAGAAGGGGGAAGACGGTGGTCATGTGAACTATACATATACACTTGCATTTATATAAATATGTATGTTTATCCATATGCTATATATGATCTTTGGTTGCTTTTACAAGGAGGAAGGGGCCGGGCGGGAGCCAGTAGGTGGGGGAAGACGGGGGAAATTTGCACCCTATGATTAGGGTGATATATGTATGTGCCTTAATAAATAATGAGATAGTGTATTATCTGAAGGTGTCTGAATGTGATATTAATTAGTAAGGGCTTGGGCAAGATAAGAGCGTGTGCGTAGAGATATCCATGTAGGAAATGAATTGACGATCTTGCTCTCGTATATACTCGGAAAGAACCTTTTAGTAATTAAAAGAAAGTCTAGTATTTGTGACTTGTAACTATTAAATTGTGTAAGGATATGGGGGTATGTAGGAGAGGGTCACCTGGTAGGGGTAAGGGTCTCTACGTTCATGTAAGACCTCCTCGGGCCCCGCAAGGTATGTTGTGATAGAATATCCATGTTATCATTCTTCTAGTGCTTATGTAATTTACTCACTGAGCCGTTGAGCTCATTCCTTTTTCTTTTCCCCTTTCAGGTCTGGATAAAGGAAAGGGCATACTATAGCATGGAGAGTTTAGTTATGGGCAGAACGACATACCCTTCTTAAAATGTTGTTTTTGTTTACTATATGCATATATATATATGTTCATTTCGGCACTATCTAGCTAGGTGTGTTATGGTGCTACTATCGAATGTAACTCCTTTCTTGTAACATTTTGAGACTAGAAACTTGTGGTGCATGGGATGTTTTGCGAAACTAAGACTTGTGATTATGTTTGGCAGTAATGTGTTGATGATTGATGCCCTTGATGTACATGTCATTAGAACATATTTTGGAAGCATATTGTGGAAACTTACTTTAAGGATGTAATGTTGGGTTTATAAGATCTTTATACATTGTGATAAGTAAGCCGTGTGGGCCGAAATCTTTTATGGGAATAAGTAGGCCTTGGAGCCGAAACTGTTATTCTATGTATGTTGAAAGAGGCGGAAATTTTAGGGGAGTTGCTGCCAAATTTTTCCTGGATAAGAAATATGGAGATTTGGGGATAATTATGTGTTGCAGGACTAATCTTATCTATTAGGAGCTGGGACCGTTACAATCTGGCTCCCAACGGCTAGTTTTTCTAGCTCTATAAATTGGGGCATTTGGGGGCTGTTTTCTACAAGATTTTCAAGTAGTTTTTGAGCTAGTTTTTCTAACTCCATTTAGAGGTTTTCCCACTTGTTTAGAGAGAAAATATTTCCAATCCGAAGGGGAGTTTTATCAAGAGTGTTTAAAAGTGATTTTCTTTGAGTTTTCCTCCACCATCTCAATCCTTGTTTTCTCACACAACACTTGAGCCATCCATTGATATATTCATCCTATAGGAGTGTTCTTGTGAGATTGTTTTTAGGTGATCAAAGTGTTGTGATCACCAAAGACTTCTTCCTTTGCTTTTAGGAGGCGGACGTGTGTGTTCGCATTGTTTCGGGTTCTAGTGGGAACTCGGTGTTTGAGGTGCGGCCTCGGTGAGCTAGAGAGCTTGCGGTGTGTACGGAGTAGGGAGTCCGAGAGCTTGTAGGTGTTGCGGCACCGAGTGATCCGGTGGGATCGGTTTATAGTGGAAATCCTTCAAGTGTGAAGGCGGGGACGTAGAGCAAGGGTGCTTGAACCTCGAAACAAATCTCCTGTGTTTGCGATTGTTCACTTTCTATCTCTTTGTCTTTATATCTTGCATGCTCATATTGTCTTTACATTTATATGCTTGATATATTGTGTGCTTAATTGTATATGCTTGGGGATTGTTTGCTAACACTTGTATTCAACCAAGAGAGCCAACGCGACACCTCAACTCTTATTTAGAGGAATCTCGAGAAGTTTGTCCAGAGCCCTTCACGGGGAATTCGGCAACACTCTTGTGTTATACGTGGTGTTTAGTGTAAGAATTTTAGTTTGCATCATAATAGTTTTTAATTCCACATTAAGTGATCATTAGATTAGCCATCACCTATTCACCCCCCTCTTGGTGATTTTACAATTGGTATCAGAGCCAAGTGCTCTGGATTTGGGTCTAACAACCTAGAGTTAAAGATCCTATTTTTAGGCTAATCACAATATTTGTACACACACCATGGATTTTATGTCACCTCCCACTTTTGACATTCTTAACATCCAAACTTGGAAGGTTAAGATGTCTTTATTCCTCAAAGGCCTAGGTATTCATGTTTATCTTGCTACAATTAAATATTCATATGTTAATGATAGCAAGAATATTGAGGCTAATGCAAAAGCCCTAAATGCTTTGAAGAGTGCCCTAAATGATGAATTTTTATCTAGAGTACTAACATTGATTCGGCTTTTGTAGCTTGGAACATCATCACCTCCCTTGGTGAAAATGAACAATACTATGCGGGGAGCAACTCAGATGTGAAAGTGATACCTCCAACTTGTGCTACATGGTCCAAGGGGATAACCTCCTTGAGGTAACTACCGAATCCGAGGTAGATGAAGATAACATGTCATATGATAAGCTTGCATGTTTTTGTCAACAACTCTTAGGAAAATATAACATGCTTAGAAAAGATAATAAAAATTTGAAAAAGAATTTTGATTGCATGCTAAAAGAAAATGATTCTTTCAAAAATAAAATTGCATGTTTAGAAAAAGAAAATGAAAATTTGAAAAATGAGAATGTTTCTTGCTTTCAAAATTGAGTGATCTTTGTGAAAGAAACACATCTTTAAAAAATAAAATTGTTTTGGTGGAAAAACAAAAAGAAGTTGCTTTTCAAGAAAACACTTCTTTAAAAAAAAAATTGATGAAAAAGAAAAAGAAATTTTCTAAAAAGAATAAGAAAAATGTTTCTCATTCTCATCATGCTTTACATGCTACCATAAATAAAAGTGACATTAAATTTTTGAAAAATAAAATTGAATGTTTGAGCTCAACTTTGAGCTCGTGTGCATTTAACCATAAGAGATTGGAGTCTTTATTTTCAAAGAAAAAACTCCACATATTCATGCACATCATCATCATGCATATGCTTATGTTGCACGTCATGACCACACTTACACACATATGCATACTAAGGTGTACAAATATACACATTGTGGTCGCAAAGGCCATTTAGCAAAATTTTGTTATGATAAGATAAATGTTTTAAATTTTGCTAAGAAAAATGTTTGGGTCCTTTATAAGGCTAACCCCCAAGGACCCAAGAAAAAATGGGTACCAAAATCTCCACCTTGTGTTTTTGATGTAGGTGAGGGCTCTCACAAAACGTGAGAGGGATGGTGCCTTGGTGGTGGATGCATGGACTTGAGGGATATACTTTTGATGCACCGCTATCAAGGAGTTTTGGTGGGACAACGACCATATTTTGGAGATTTGGAGTAGTTCCTTAGTTTGGTAACTATTTCTAAAATCCTAGTTTATTTACATGCTTTTCATTTGATAATATCATTTAGCATGTTAATGTTTTAATTGTTTTTGTGCTTCATGTGGTAAATACTAGTTTAAATGTAGTTTTTATTAAAACTTAGATTTATACATGTACAAGTAGTGAGCAACAAATTGATTCATATATGTTTGCACTTCATTGTTCATTTGTACTCATTATACGCACATGTATAGCCTAGTTTTGATGATTCTCTCATTTATACTTGTTTTGCCTATTTTCATGTTTTTACTTCATGTATATGCATTTTTATTCAAATCTAATAAATATACATGTGTACCCGTGAGTCTCTTGCCTTCATGCAAATTATATGATAGACTCTTTTATGTTTGGGATATGTATGCATATTATTAGTTTTGGATAAAATCATACATATACCTAGAAGTTTGTTTTAAAAATGAAAAATGAAATTTTCATTTTGTTTTGTTTGATAAAATGATATTCATGTTTGTTTTTTAGCTTCATTGATTATTTTCATAAAAATGCTATTTACATGATTTTTGAACACTCACACTTCATTTGTTTTGTCATGACCTTGTTTCATGAACATTTTTATGAGCTTTATCATTTTTGAGTGTCAACTCTTGTGTATTTGGTATGATTCATGAAAAACATATGATTTGATTTCATGTTTTAAAGGATCTTTAACTAGTTTTTCAAAAATTACTTTTAACTAGTTAATTATTCTTCATCTGGTAGTGGTTTTCACTATAAAATGTTTTCAAACCCTATTTTCGAAAACCCCTTCCAACACCTCATGGGCGGATGGCTGGGCGAGTATGCCCTGTAAGATTTATTGGAAAATCCTTTACCTTGTGCATATAAAGGGTAGTAGGCTATGAGTTATATACTTGATTTACATTGTTATTTTCAATTGGTATCATTGAATCTTTTCAATTGGTATCTAAATTGATAATTTTGTATATACTCATATTTTGTTTTCTATATATGTATGCTTCATTATTTTCATAATATCAATTGCTATTGGTATTCTCTTTTCATACATATATATGATTTTCATGTGTTTGCTTTACAAGTGGTTTACATATTTAAAGCACAAAGTTTATGCTAAGCTTAAGTTAAAACTTTATTTTCAATTGGTATCTCAATTGACATTTTAATAAAGCTTATGCATGGCTTTTCAATTGATATCAATATGTTTCTATTTCAAATTTGTTATAAATTTACAATTGATATCAATATGTATTGCCTATTTGAAAAATTTAAAAATTTGTAATGTTTATTTACAATTGGTATCAACATGATTTTTTTACAATTGGTATCTTAAAATTTGACTACAAGTGGTACCTTAAAATTTTTTTTATTTACTAAGATATCTCAAAATTTGTTTTATTGAGAAAAATTCAAAATTTTGTTTGAACAATTAAAAATCAAAACATTTTTGATGTGTATTTCCTATATGCAAGGGGAGTTTAACATCTCTTCTACATATAGATTCATGTTGAGTGTATCTTGTATTGAGGAGCTTGACAACTCTTCTTTATGTGATACACGTGTGTAGGGGGAGCTTCACATCTCCTCTTATGCATTACAGATTATGTGTTATGTGAAATAGGGCTTGTCATCCCTTCTTCATGCAATGAATATATGTAGGGAAGCTAACTTAGCGTCTTCCTCTTCATGAATGTATATCGCATATAACCTTTTATTGATTTGTTTAAGATTACCCCTTTATTGATTCTATGTTTCGGACAAAAAGGGGAGAAAAATTTGTTGGTTTTGTTTTTTACTTTACCCCTTTGTTGATGATTGACAAAAAGGGGGAGAAGTATTTTGGTATATATGCATGTTTTTCTTGCTTTATTCATAAAGGGGGAGAAGAATTTATGTTTATGCATATATGTTTTGTTTTGCAATTAGGAGAAAAAGAATTTGATTTGTTTTATACTTGTTAGCATGTTTTATCTTCATATATTTGCATACATGTTTATGTTCATTCATTGCATATCTATTTGTTTATTGTTATGCATGAGTTAAGGGGGAGCTTCTTTGAAGCTTTACTTTAATCCATGCATATATAACTTCATGAGTTTTGTCATCATCAAAAAGGGGAGATTGTTGGCCCAAAGGCCCATCACTCTAGTTTTGATGATGATCAACTCATGTAGTTATAGTACTAATCATCTTGTGTTTAATTAATTTCAGATTTGTGATCAAGATCTTAGTAGGTGTGTAGCTTTAACAAAGGATTTAAAGTCAAGTTTTGGAGCTAACACGAGTTGATTCAAGAGCTTGTGCATCAAGACCACATCAAGTACTCAAGAGGAGTCTAGCTCTATGGATCGAGTTTGGACCAAGTCAAGAAGATGAGAAGACTTCAAGTGAAGACTTCAAGAAGATGAAGACTTGTGTCTAGGTTTGTTTTTATAAGATTTGATTTTAGATAAAATGTAAAAGATAGAATAGTTGGTGGATTGCTCAAGTATATCTATACACACACACTCTTGATATTCATATGTGTTTTCATAAAAGAGTTTTCTTTTTGAAAAATACCGGTTTGATTTTTGGTATTCAAGTATTATATTTTAACCAAAGCCGTATTTAGAGCTTAATGTCAAAAACATAGATATTTCACATGTTTGTGTAGTGGATCATATCCATACACTCTATGCTTTAAATGAGTTTAAATATCTTGTTTTTGTATTTGGTGATGTTTTGGAAAAATAAGTTTTAGAAAACTCATTTTGAAAAATACCGTTTTTGTTTTAAGCTAAAATTTTCAAGTTATAAAAATAGTCCAAATTATTTGTAACATGCCTTGATTTTGTGCAAGCATGTTTGTTTATCAAAGTATATTGGTAAAACTATTTTTGTAGATTTTTAGTGATTTTATGGGATTTTAATTGAGGCAAAATGATCAAGTTTTCCTTCCCTAATATCCCTGACCTGGCTTCAGCCGGTCGACCGCGCGACGTGCACAGGCATGCACGAGTCTGGCTGGAGGGCCGGTCGACCGGAACGGTCGATTGTCCGGAGATTTTTGCTCCCTGGAACTCCTCGGTCGACCGGGACGGTCGACCGGCAGAGAGTCTGCTCTCTGTTCCAGAGGTTCGGTCGACCGGGCCGGTTGACCGCTACCCCAATGGTCAGAAATATGTCCATTGGTGGTCGACCGGGCGGTCGACCATCAGGCCATCTGGCTCCCAACGGCTAGTTTTTCTACCTTTATAAATTGGGGCATTTGGGGGCTGTTTTCTACAAGATTTTCAAGTAGTTTTTGAGCTAGTTTTTCCAACTCCATTTAGAGGTTTTCCCACTTGTTTAGAGAGAAAATATTTTCAATCAAAAGGGGAGTTTTATCAAGAGTATTTAAAAGTGATTTTCTTTGAGTTTTCCTCCACCATCTCAATCCTTGTTTTCTCACACAACACTTGATCCATCCATTGATATATTCATCCTATAGGAGTGTTCTTGTGAGATTGTTTTTAGGTGATCAAAGTGTTGTGATCACCAAAGACTTCTTCCTTTGCTTTGAGGAGGCGGACGTGTGTGTTCACATTGTTTCGGGTTCTAGTGGGAACTCGGTGTTTGAGGTGCGGCCTCGACGAGCTAGAGAGCTTGCGGTGTGTACAGAGTAGGGAGTCCGAGAGGTTGTAGGTGTTGCGGCACCGAGTGATCCGGTGGGATCGGTTTATAGTGGAAATCCTTCAAGTGTGAAGGCGGGGACGTAGAGCAAGGGTGCTTGAACCTCAAAACAAATCTCCTGTGTTTGCGATTGTTCACTTTCTATCTCTTTGTCTTTATATCTTGCTTGCTCATATTGTCTTTACATTTATATGCTTGATATATATGTGCTTAATTGTATATGCTTGGGGATTGTTTGCTAACACTTGTATTTAACCAAGAGAGCCAACGCGGCACCTCAACTCTTATTTAGAGGAATCTCGAAGAGTTTGTCCAGAGCCCTTCACAGGGAATTCGACAACACTCTTATGTTATACGTGGTGTTTAGTGTAAGAATTTTAGTTTGCATCATAATAGTTTTTAATTCCGCATTAAGTGACCATTAGATTAGCCATCACCTATTCACCCCCCCTCTAGGGATTTTACAATATATACGTCAAGTTAGGTTCTCTATGCACGTAATACCTTTGCATACTGCTGAATATATCATGTCTATTGCAGAATACTACTATAGTATGGATTTTTACCAATAGTCAATCAGCATTAGAAAATAGAATGTGTGTGAATGTAAATTTAAAATCCTAATTCCAAATCATCCCCTTGACAGATAGTCTATATCCTATAAAATAATAAACTTGAGTTATGCTTGAACTTATGACTTCATTTATACGTATTACATCTTATCAATTCTCTTTAAGTTTTCTTCATTTAGGTGTGATATCTTGCAATACTCCGTGGGCTAGCCGGTAACTGTGATAGTTTAGATTATTCTAGTTTCTACGAAAAAGTTCAAATTTACTTAGAGCATCATGTATCGGTCCCAGTTTATTAAAGTCCTCAATTAACATAACATTTATTTAAACCGACCGATTATTATAATTATTTCTAAATTCTTAAAAATTTTGGCAGCACCTCCTTTATAAATACTGGTCAGATGCGATATCCAATACTATACGATATTTTCAGCTAACATCAGCCTACTAATTCTCATCCAATCGCATAACTGAACTAAAAAATCATCCAGGCAATCATAAAGATATTTTAACTTGACATCGCCTACTTATGGAGAAACATAATAATATAAGCTCGAGAGTACCCCTCTAGGCAAATTTAGAAATAATAAATTCTAATTTGTCATAATCATCACATTGATAATACACACCTTAATATCACAAACTAATAAAAGTATCTGAAATATCAACTTGAAATGAAGCTACTACAACAGTTCTCTACATGTATACAAAATTAACCATCTATCTCACAACTAACATGTATCATCTACAAGTACAATTATTCTAGAAGTGTAATATAATTAGATTATAAAAAAATTAGATTGATTCAGAGCAAACTCCGCGCAGCAATAACCGGACCCCTGTCTTTAAAGCAACCTGTAATATACCAGTTTAAGGGGAGTGAGCTCAGTGAGTAGAGTAGGAATAAATCAGAGAATGATAACATATCAATAAGAAGCATTAATATTTAAGTAATAAGGGTAAATCTGAAAGAGTAAGAAGACAGAAAAAATCAATAACAACCATGATTAATAATTAAGACCATGGTCTTTAAAATTTTGGGGAGACTTTTATGATCATAAATTTTCAATTGCTTTCTTAGATTTTCATCTTTCTGTATAGTAAGATTTATGAGTCATAGAAAATAAATTTTGTTTAGTTGTTTGAACTCGTCTTATGTATGCATATCATGTGTTACTCACGTGTCTTATATTCCACACTATAATACACCAATCACTATAATTAAGTCATAAACATATTTTATACATTCAGATAATACAACATCACAAGGCATACTTGTATAACATATAATCATATCATACTTCTCATATTACAATGTCACATCACACTTCAAGTACTGCATGGATTAACCTGTACATTTTCACATATCATATAATATTTCATTCTCTAATAATAGTTCTACATCAAGGACAATGCATACAACACCATTCATTTTGAATAAGCACATCTTTACTTTATGACACACGACTCATCTCATACCTCGTTTTCACACCTACTACCTGTCACTGGCCCTTTCCTTCAATATATATGTATATATATAAAAACAACAACACTGTCTTCCCCTCCCACCGACTCCCGCCGGCCCTTCCTTATATATATATATATATATATATATATATATATATATATATATATATATATATATATATTATATATTATATATATATATATATAAACACAACATGTGCGTACAATATTACATACAAGCCAAAATGTTATACACCATCCTGTTCATATATTTTTAAATTTATTTATAACAACAAGTTCAGTTTATCCGGTCTTTTACTCCAATTTCAAATATGTACCACACATATACCATTAATTTTATCCGAATATGATCAATGATACAATTAACAAACATACTTGACATGTACATACAAGTTCATGCAAACAGACAATATATATAGGATCAATAATCAAACTTTCTCTGATTATGCAACATACTACATACAATCATACATCAACAATTATACCAGTCACTAACAGTAATAATCTATTAATCATCCAAATTTATATATTATTAACATAATTTTTGAGGGAACACTTATAGTACTGTATAGTCACATGAATTATACTAGACTGTATTGTCATTCATATATATGTAACTCTAATTTTAAATATCACTCGTTATGTCAAAAGGAAGCAACTTTTCATGGTTCTTGTTCTTTCAATTTATCAATTTGGTTATCAACATTATATCTCTAAAATTCATTATAAAATCAATTTGAAAACTTACATTATTTCAGTCAATTTGTCTATAATCACTCTCTAAATTAGAGTTCAAAAGAGAGAGAATGGTTAAAAGATTCAGAATAGATTCATATTTATTATAATACTTATTAGAAAAGATTTGTTCAATTATAAGCCTGCCTTACTATACCTTTCATGGTGACTATGAATCCAATATTGAATCAGAGTCTAATACACCTAAGACTACACATCTTTAGTATAAATACCAATTGGCCGCCATAGACACTCTCTTAACTATCAAGGTGGCGAAACTTTCCTTTTATCTTATAAAGCTATATATTGTGTATATATGATATGTGTATTTTCTATATGATACTTTAAGTGGATTTGAATTTATTCATAGCAACTAGAATAATTGAATCGTCACAATTACTATCTAACTCATGGTGTATTGCAAGGCATCACACCCAATAAAAGAAAGAGACTTAATAAGAATTGATAAAATGCAATGCATATAAATAAGAATCATAATTTCAGGAATGTATTAAGTTTAGTAACTTTATAGGACATACACTATCTGTCAAGAAAATAATTTGGAGTTTGAATTTTAACTTTACATTTACACATATTCTATCCCTTGATGTCGTTTGACTATTGGTGAAGATCTTTGCTATAATAGCATTCTATAATAGATATGATATATCTATCAATATGCAAAAAATATTACTTGCTCAGAGAGCCTGACTAGATGTATAGGTAAGTTGAGACTGTAAGGAGAAGAGAAAATTTCTTACATACTTTTTAATTGAAATGTAACTTTCTGATTTAACATACAATTTAATAAGACCTAACAATCAGTTATTCCTTAAATTTCTTTAATATGATGTAACTAATATGGTCGCAGCCAAGATTTATTATATATATAACAATTATCTTCACTTATTCATAAATTGAATTAAACTCAAAAACTGTTTGAATTTCTGTCAATACCGATCTTGATACTACCACCTACTATTTTGATTTACCAACTTTATATCACACCAAGAAAATCTTTCTTTCAATTAATGTTGATGCATATTTTATCAGTTAAATATTATTCACATTTCATCATAAATTTCATGTTCACTTATCTATTAGTCTACCATCAGTATAATTTAGTGTTGACCGTTAACTTGTCTAATTATCAGTTAGTTAAAATTAATAGAACTATAATATGCACAAGTAACTTCCAGCGTTTCATGATTCTTCCACTGACTATTTGCAATAAATATCCTGTTTACTAGGCCATAGAAGGGGTTATGTGTTAGGGCGGAACATATCTTTTGGAGTCCATAACACAATAATTTCTTATTGTTAGTAAGGTTAAAAGCTAATTTAAGTTTGAGGATAATTGTCAACACGCCAAGTATATATACATGCAAAATACCATTAATGAGATATTATTATAAGGAGTTAATACTCTAATAAACAATTACGATATACCCGTGTTCTTAACATGCATTACTGGAAGAAATATTTTTAATTCTAAGATCAGCTCAACATGCATGTATATTAATTCCTGTAAATTTCAAATAGATCCCTCCTAAATGGAAATTCATCAGATTTGACCTCCCTAACAATTGATGATGTTTCATCATAACTCTTTTGTTTGATAAAAGAATAAGACATGAAATTTCACTAGAAATTAGATTTATTGATCTTTCTAATGATATATTACATGACCTGCTTAATTCTCTTGAACAGTCCTAAATAAACAAAAATCTTCTAGACATTTAAAATTCTGTAACTCGGTATTTTCAACTAGCCTGTCATGTTTCAACGATAATTCCCAGCATAAACCTTTGATTAGGATAATCATAGCCATTGGAAAGTAGACTCGGTTATCTTTCCAATGGTATATTACAAGACCCATTTCATTTTAAATATCCATACGAAAGAAATCTCGAGTTTTAGATTTCAGATCTTGATTGATTTTAACAGTTTTGTACTACCATTTCAAAAGTGCTTCGAACTAAGAATTACTCAACTTTTCCTTTAACTCTTCACCTTAATTGAATCATAAGTAAGCTATGAATTTAAGTGTTTAAAATTCTTAATCATAGGCAAATTTCATATGAACATTAATAATCTAACATAACTTAATCTGCCATCATCCTCTCCTTAAACCACCTTTAACTTCATAACTTAAAACTATACCATAAAAATTTTCTTTTCATCTAACTAACATCATAAAATCAGATTTTGATTAGATTTCATGGTTATTTGGAATAATGGCAAGAGGCTCAACCATCATAAGTGTAAGAGTCTTCAAGAATCTCAATCTACACTAATGGTTAGGAGAGGTTTATAAACTTAATCTTACCCATAATTCTTTCATGGATTGGATTCAATTTAAGAAGGAACAACATAAATCAAAACTTAATCTCACCTAACACTCAAATTAAAGTATCATCACCATCAAAGCAAGATATGAGATTGAATATTTATAGTTTGAGATTTAAAACCAAATCTGAAAATTAATATACTCCCTCACCATAGATCTCCTATTCTTCGTGGTCGTCGAGCCTCTGGCTCGCCACCGGTGCCATGGCCAGTCATCACCAAGAGAAAAAAAAAGAAACTAAATTAGAAAGAGAAATCAAGAGAGGAAAAAAGATAGATTCTTTCTTAGGGTTTAATCAAGGAGAGATAGGGAAAGAGAGTAGAAGGGGGCTATTGCCCACTCCCTCCAGGCTGTTGCTGGCGGCCTTCTCGCACCGCCGGCTGCCGATGCGCCATCGGTCTCGGCCGGCCACACCAGCCATAGCTGCTGCTATGGCTGAGCCCACTCCAGAGAGGAGAGGGGGAGAGAGAGAGGAATAATGAGAGAGGGAGAGGTTGGGAGAGAGAGGTTAAAGAGATCTCAATTTTTATTTTGAGGTGTTCTAGGGCTCGCCATGAAAACTTCTCCTCTAAGGAGAGGATGAAAAAGATGAGCTCTCATTGGATTCTTTTAAATTTTATACTCTCATAACATTACAAGTTTACCATTCCCTTTCATCCATGTGTCCAATCCCTAAATCAAGAAGATCTAGGCCTTTGATCTCCCCTCCCATGCACACTTACTCCCTCCACTAACAAAATAAAATATAAAAAATTTTCATGGTTGTGTTTTCTTGATAAATACACATATTTCATATATAATACTAGTATATCTATTTATTGAAGTACTATGTGCACAATAACTATGATGTATGTATATTCATACATACTACTTAAAATCCCAAAATTGTTGAAATTCATTACACATTCAATTAATCAAAATTAAAAAAATTTTCCCATATCTATATTGTCTCAATAACCTAAGATTTATATTATTAAATCAGGGTTTAATAATCCAAGGAGTTATACATCATATGAAAGTACCCATATCGTATATACATATATATAGCTTTATAAGATAAAAGAAAAGCTTTCACCACTTTGATTGTTAAGAGAGTGTCTATTGCGGTCAATTGGAATATATACTAAACATGTATAGTTATGGGTGTATTAGGCTCTGATTCAATATTGGATTTATAGTCATAATGAAAGGTATAGTAAGTCAGGCTTAGAATTAAACACATCTTTTCTAGTAAGTAGTGCGACAAATATGAATCTTATATAGTTTATGATTTCCTAACTATTCTTTTCTCTCTCTCTCTCTCTCTCTAAGAACTTCAATTTAGAGAGTGGCCGTAGACAAAATTGACAAAAATAACATAAGCTTTCAATTAGTTTTACAATGAATTTTAGAGATATGATATTGGAAATCAAATCAATAAATTGAGAAAATGAAAAGTCATAAAAGTTACTTCTGTTCGAGGTGGAACGAGCACTCGAAAACATGTGTATTATGAAATCAATGAAAATGCATATGTGCTAATGTGCCCTCGATACTTCCGTTATAGCATTGGCTCAACAGGTCAAATCCACAGGGACAGGAGGCGATAGAAGCTTTAACAGTCCATTCACGTGTTATGTTAACAAATCTTCTTTGTTAAAAGAATGAGAAAAAGAAGAAAGAAAAGGAAATCCAAAAGTGATAGGTGGAGAAGGTGATAGAACGACGATATAAAAATAAAAGAGAAATGGTTTAAAAAACAAATAGAAAAGAAGATGAAACAAAGGTGAACTTAAGAAGTTGGTGAAAACATCGATAAGAAAATAATAAAAAGGTTTTGAAAATGATTCTTAAAACAAAGTGAAAAGGATGAGGAATGCTATGAAAGAAGTCTTATGGTTTCTAACTACTAATTACTCGACTAATATGCTAGCCTCTTAGTGATAGTTACCTCACATGGATCCTTGGCCATCACTAGTCCTGGGCTTCAAGAGACGATTCAAAGCATGACAAATAAGATGGTTCTTCACATTCAAACTTGCATCAAGAGCAAGCTAATACAAACATTAGATCATCAAACCGTTAGAAGAAAGCATGAAATAAGAGAGTTAGCTTGGTTAGCAGGTTAGCAAGTTAGATGTTAGAACCCATCATCATGAGCCATCAATGGCTCTAGCAAGAGCAAGGCCTTGTAGATGCTACTAGATTCATGTGGACCTTCTAGATATGCTCCGATTCGGGTATTTTCATCCGTATATTCGTCTGATGTGCGCAAGGGTCTAGGTTCGATGTATTTTCTGGAAGATCCCTTACTTGGCCTCCAAGAAATGCGAATTTAATTACCTTAAAATAGGTTTAATTAAGCTCTTATTACCCATTTGCCCTCCTTGTCTTGATTATCTACAAGAGAGACCAAAACACAGTTTATACCGTCATTTTATTCATAAATCGGTAAGAAAATATGATATAATAATGTAGAACTATAGACTAATCACACCCCTCACTTATCTTTTACTCGTCCCGAGCAAAACAAGAAAAGAAAAACTATACTACAAATGTTATTACACACTTTCGCAGGTGACGCGATTGCACTGAGCATGTGTAATAAGTTGTTAAACCTCTAGATTACCCTTAGAGGAGGAGTTTTGTCTCCTGAGGGTTTTCAGCGGATTGCACCCACAAAATCAATAAAGAAAGAAGACAAATGTTAGTATTTTAAAAACGCATTTTGAAAGAGAGACAAGTTTACGAAATATTTTTGCAAAAATATAAGCGATCTAAGATCATAGGTCCACCAAAAATTATTCTTCCTTAAACTTTAGTCTATATGCAAGATCTTGTCTTCAATTAAGGTATGAATTCAAAATTGGGTTGAATATTTTATCCTTCATAAACCCTAGATAATATGCACTTTGTGATAGTAAAGATTTTCAGGATTTCAACTCTAACCATCAAGCCATTTATATATATATATCTTCTTTTTCTTCCCTTAGTTTTCTTAGGCTTTCTAATTTACCCAAGTAGTGAGCCTTTAACCGATAACTCCCAAACCAGACGGTTTGAGGGCACCAGATGAGAAACATCCCTCGGGTTTAAGGACTCGAGTAAATAAGGCCACAAAACTGAGGGGGATTATTCATTTCTTTTGATCACCGTTAGGCGTGAATAATCATGCTTCTTGAGGCATAATTATCCAGCTTAATAAGTGATTTTTTATTCATTTATACCATATATTTTTTCTTTTTCTTTTTTCTTTTTATTTTTTTTGCTTTTTGGCATTTTAGGTCTTTGTTTCCATCCCAAAAATTGTGTAAGTATAAAGTGCATACTATCTAAGGCAAAAAATTTAAGATATAACTATCTCTCCAATTTATCTTACTTAGCCTATACTTTTAAACAAGATCTATTATTTCGACTAGGTTTAAGATGTCATAACTAAGACTTTCTTAATTTCTAAGATCATTTTAATTTTCTTAAAAATAGATCAAAACTTTATCTCTTATTTCAAAAGTTTTTAAAGAAAGGAAAAATCCTATACAAAAGGGAAGATTTCTAAAAGCATCCTAAATAAGTGAAAAAGAAAGAAAATCTAAAAAACTCTATGTTAGTAAACCCTTCCACATACTTATCTTATGCATTATCCTCAATGCATCATGATATATGTATGCATGAAATAAATATAGAGGGAAGGAAAATCACCTCAAGGTGGTGGTTCCGGTGGCGGTCTGATTGGTCCACGAAATGCGACCCAATTTAATTTGCGTGGAGTTCAGAGGAACCCACTAAAGACCTCTAAAATACAACCCACTAGAGTGATGTATATATGGATGATTTTTATTAAGAATTTTACCCCATCTCTAATTTGCAAATTTTCAAAATAATTTTTGAGTCAATTTTATCAAGACCCTTGTCTCAGAATGGAATGATTGATTTGGACTCAGGAAGTACAGGAACTAATATCGACTCAGGAAAAAGATTTAAGTTAAGTAAAGGTTCAAGAGTCGAGATTAGTTCAGGAAGTGGGTCCAAATCAAGAAGTTGAAATTCTAATCCACATTCATTTCCCCATAACGGAATGTGACTCTCTGAGATTGGTGATTCAAGTTCAAGAATGACAGGTATGGGAACCAAAACTGACTCTAAAATGTTGCTCAAATTGGGTAGCGAAACAGGAGTCAATATTGATTCATGAATTTGAACTGGATCACAAATTTGAACTGGATCACAAATTTGAGAATCTAGATCACATTCCTCATTAAGTTCAATTTCATAAAAATAAGAACTTGCCAATTTGTCAATTGGACTTTCATAAGTATGAAATTGGTTAAGTTTAATTTGTTGATCATAAAAGATTGGCGATTCAATTTCACGATGGATTGGCACAGGATCTAATGTTAACTGGGAAAAAGTCTGAAATCAAGTAAAAACACCTCAGTCATTATGGAATCAGGCAGTGAAATTGAGTTACCAAGTTAAGATTCAGGATCATATTCATGCTCAAGTTCAATTTCAATAAAAGGATAACTTGCCAAAATTTCAATGGGATTTTCAACATTTGAAGTTTGGTCAAGTTCAGATGCGTGGACAAAAATTGAATCTTGGTTTTCAAAACAACATGATTCTTTGGCTCTAACAGAATGGTTAGTTACATCAGGAATGACCAAAGGGCGAGAATGAAGAATTTTGTCTATTAAATCAAATGTCATGATTATGAGCGATTTGAGACTGAGTCATCACTTCAACCATCTTTTTATAGTCGATTGGTTTATCATTTTGTTGCGACTGGGACTGAAAAGATAAAGATTTATTTTGGATATTGTGATGAAATCGTGAGTCCATCAGATATGATTATTTTTCAGACTTACACATACTCATTTCTAAGATTGATGGTTTTCTATTTTGAACTGGTAGGACTGAGTATGAATCTTGGACATAGTGTGGATTTGGGGAAGCTAACATTTTTTAAAATTTTCGTTCGGCCTCTTGCATGGCTGCTATACTCTTTTCTAGCTCAAAATTTCTTCAATTAGTGGTTCTAAAAAGGAATATTGTCACGCCCCGCTTCCCAAAATACGCTGGAGCAGAGATGCGTCACGAATTGGCAACGCATACACGCAAAGAAAATACCTCACGTATATACGCTAAGCCTTAAGTAACCCAAAATAAACTATAAATTTATACTATAATGAGTCAATGACCACTGCAATAATACATATAAGTATCTACGCATGAGATCATATGAATAAAGAACTGGAATAACAAATGAAACTGATATAACGAGAATCAGGAAATAATATGAAGACAAGAAAGATAAGAATACCGGAATCGAATAGGGAGAAACTCCAGCTCTTCGCGAAGCGTGCCGTCTCCTCGAACACATGTACAATAGAAACAAAGCGTCCAATATCTGGACGTGCAAATTCAGGGTCGTCAGAAAGCGACCGGTGAGTGTGTGTGTGTAAAGGGGAGAGCTCGTGCATAAAAATAATGTGCACAGAATAATAACAAGATAACTGC
Organism: Agave tequilana; assembly: GCA_038442645.1. NCBI lineage: Eukaryota > Viridiplantae > Streptophyta > Magnoliopsida > Asparagales > Asparagaceae > Agave > Agave tequilana. Next base: position 234,567 of record JAVJIF010001341.1, on the reverse strand, counting down.
AAACATAGGATAACTAAATAACATGAACAAGCGTGCAGATAAAAGACAAGTAAGACAACTGTAAACAAACACTGATATCATAAGGTATAACCTAGCATATGTCACTAGTTTGATGTACAATCCTATATCTATCAGAGTTATATATATATATATATATGCAGTCGGGTAATCACGGTTTGATCGGTTGAAGACATTGTCTGTGTTTTAGGTGGGGCCCGTGCATACCCGGGACCACGGCCCAGACTCCTGGCGCTGAACTAGGACCTACCGCAAGGTAGTCAGGAACATGCATAACAGGAATAGGTACATGTATAACATGTATAACAGGAACAGGATGGTGCGCCAGTCACCCCACGGGAACCCTGCAGTGGAACCCTCTTTCGGCTGCGCAACCTAAATCCTAGGTCCACCCAAAATACAGACGCTGTCTCCTCCATCAATCTTCCCAATCCCAGTGTAAATTATTTAATGTCATGTTATTAGTTTATCAAGATTACTTAATATTCATGTTAATTGAATCACTAGGATAACTCGGTGGTAGTCACGGTAACAATATCAACATGTGTAATCAAGATACTGGTATAACATGAATATATAATATCAATGAATAGGATACCGGTATAACAGGAATATGTAACAAGTATAACATGAAGTTGTTGTTACCGTGTAACAATAATTTCCCAACAATTAAATAACATAAACAATAGTATCTGGTAGATATCATGTATAAACAATCAAGTTTCTCATGTAAATCAAGATATTCATGATGAGTAAAAACTAAATACATGAATATCAAATCTAATAACTAATACCAATTTTATCAACCTCAAGATCGAGCTGAGTCAAGTCACAGTCTAAGAGGTATCAAAACTAGACCTAAGCCAATAACGATAAACTATCAATGAAATGACACAAATACAAGCTCCTATCAACTAGGTAAATAATCATGAATGTCTCATATCCATCAGCCCTAAAATACAATAGTAACTAATCTATCAACCAATAGTCTCTATACAATCATCGTGAACAGTAAGTATCAACTCGATCGAGTAATCTGGTACAACAAACTACTGCCTTAATATATCAATAACCAATAATCATTCTCTCCTTATCAATCTACTATGATCCTCAAGTCATCGATATATACATCCTCTAAATCATCGATATATCCAAACCACACTAACTGAAATACTACATGTCCTGATACATCTAATCAAATCTCTACACTTCAATCCGATCAAAAATCATCACCTACTCTCACTTTTATCAAGGTCAAACATAAGATCATAAAAGTCAATAACATATCAGATATATATCTAAGATCTATCAGGTCAGGTCAATTCAATCAATACCTATTCCTCAAAATCATATTTATCCTTCTATAGCCCATACCATAGCTCAAGGGTAGAGTCCTCAATCTAATAAGAGATCTAAGAATAGCAGTCAGAGTAAAGTTAGTCGACTAGGGGAAGGAGCAAGTCGACTAAGATAAGGGTTAGTTGACTAATAAATATAATAAGTCGACTATAAAGGGTACTAGTCGACTAACAGGGAAGGCAAGTCGACTCATATATACGTATTGATCAGCACAGAGGCTACACAACTTTCAAAACAGCAACTAGTCGACTAAGGCTATTATAAGTCGACTGACATAGAAGTACTAGCTGACTATAGGGAAATGCAATTCGACTAATAGGAGGAGTAAGTCGACTATAGGAAAGGGCCAGTCGACTAACATAGGTTACAGTCGATAAACAGAGAGTGCACAACAATTCTAAATGGGAACCTAGTTGATTAGGGGGCTATGGTAAGTCGACTAGTAGGGGTATTAGTCGACTAACAAAGTGGGCAAGTCGACTAACACGAGCAATAGCCAGAAACAGAGAGTACATGACCTACAGGACAAACCCATAGTCGACTACAGTTAGGATAAGTCGACTAATATAGGATACTAATCGACTACAATAAATGGCAAGTCGACTATGGTAGGTTATTAGTCGACTATAGGGAATGGGGTAGTCGACTAGGGCTGGTTACAGTCGACAAACAGAAAGTCGACAACTATTCTAAAAGGGAACCTAGTCAACTATAGGGCAAAGGTAAGTCGACTAATATGTGTATTAGTCGACTAATATAATGGTTAAGTCGACTAATGATCCTGCAAACCTGATATTGAAATACACCTACACATATCTCCACATTCTCTTCAATGTACACATGCTATACTCACGCACATAGTACCCAAGCATATAGGTTTCTACATTACATCTGTGCACCCATAATAACTTATACACATATAATCAAGTAATATATATAATCAAGTAATACGTACACACTACACATTAATTTATACCACACACATAAACATATCTACGAACACTTAAATTAATTAAAGAGAGAGAGACACTCATAATAAAATTTAATAAAATTAAACAAAGAAGTGACACTCACATCAAGGGGCACGGAAGCGTTCTGCGACGATGGTGGATCTCACGAACAACACCGGTGGCTCGACGGAGGAGCCGACGGACTGCTGGTGCTGAACTGCGGCAAGGAGAAGAGGGAGGAGATCTCGGGCTGTTGTCCGCTGCTGGGGCTGCTGCTATTATTGGCGCTGCTGTTGGCTGCGTTGTGAAGGAGGGGCTGCTGCGTTGGACTGCGAACTGTGCTTTCGCGCAGATCTGCGAGGGGCGAGACAACTAGCAAGGGGAGCTGCTGCCATGGCAGTAAGGAGGGGCTGCTGCCAAGGGGGTGCGGCAGTTGCTGCTGCGGGTGCTGCCGTTGTTTCTGGATGCTGCCACCCATGGCCTGAAGGGGCGGATCTGCTGGTGCTGCTGGCTGCTGGAGGGTGCTCGGCCAGGGGGAAAGCCCGAGCTGCTGTTGCTGCGTAAGGAGGCAGGGAGGTGGCTTGCTGCTGGATCGGCCATGGGGAGGAGAGGGTGGCAGCCAGCGGCTGTGCGCAAGGGGTTTGTGCGACAGGGAAGGGCAGGGGGTGTTGTGGATTTGCTCGGGTATGGGTGCACGCCAAAAGAGAGAGGGCAGCGGCAAGGCGGATGCAAAAAGGGAAAAGGAGAAACATGGGGGTATGGCGGCTGTAGATGAAAAGAGAAGGGGAGAAGAAGATTTGTTATTTAGTTAAGGATCTAGTTTAGGAGGTGATCAGGAGATAAAGATTTGGTTAGTTAAGATTTGATAGAATATAGGATTTGAGTTGGGATTTGATTAGGTGGTTAGGATTTGATAATTTAGATTTGAATTTGGGTTGTTGGGATTAAGATACTGGGGTAATGGGTTTCGGGTTTGGATCATGGGTATTCGGTATCAGTTGAGATAAAAGGGTAATGGGTATAATATTGATGGGTTTGGGTCTATGCAAATGGGTAGGATTAAGAATCATTGAAAGAGGGACAGTAATACTAACATATCTCTATAATAACAAGAACACTAATAATAATAATAATAATTAAGTACAATAAAAATAAATACAAAAATAGAAATACAGTATTATCTATTTAGGGATATTACATTCTACCCACCTTGTAAAAATTTCGTCCTCGAAATTTCAATAAAGTAGAGAATGATAAAAATCAAATTAGAAAGAAGATGAAGCTTCCACATCGCCTCTCACTGCATCAAGACTTCACCACGCTTCCGCTGCGCGCTCTGATCTTTATTACCGGCTTTAGAATGGAGTCATCAAACTCAGGAGGCAAAATCAAGGAAATAGAATCGAAAAGAGAATAGGAATCAAGATGGAACGCAGATTACTCTAAAAAAAGAGTTGAATCGGGGATATCAACAAATCAAAGAGATGGATATCAAAAGGGGGAACGATTAATTCCAAATGGACTCAATATCATTGTGTGAATAGTATATGTATATTGCAGTGTAATTATAACTTGTTTCGAGTTACTGTAAGAATCAAGTCCGTTTTATGTCGAAACCTGGCTCTGATACTAAGAAAACCCTATCACGCCCCGCTTCCCAAAATACGCTGGAGCGGAGACGCGATACGAGTCGGCGACGCATATACGCAAAGAAAATACCTCACGTATATACGCTAAGCCTTAAGTAACCTGAAACAAACTATAAATTTATACTATAATGAGTCAATGACCACTGCAATACATATAAGCATCCACGCATGAGATCATATGAATAAAGAACTAGAATAATAAATGAATCTGATATAACGAGAATCAGGAAATAATATGAAGACAAGAAAGATAAGAATACCGGAATCGAATAGGGAGAAACTCCAGCTCTTCGCGAAGCGTGCCGTCTCCTCGAACACCTGCACAATAGAAACAAAGCATCCAATATCTGGACGTACAAATCCAGGGTCGTCAGAAAGTGACCTGGTGAGTGTGTGTGTAAAGGGGAGAGCTCATGCATAAAAATAATGTGCACAGAATAATAAAAAGATAACTGCAAACATAGGATAACTAAATAACATGATAAACGAACAACTGAATAATAATAACATGAACAAGCGTGCAGATAAAAGATAAGTAAGACAACTGTAAACAAACAACTGATATCATAAGGTATAACCTAGCATATGTCACTAGTTCGATGTACAATCCTATATCTATCAGAGTTTTTATATATATACAGTCGGGTAATCACGGTTAGTCACAATTAATTAACAGTTTATTATTATTAATTATGTCAGCGAACACCAATTGTCACATGTAATAGACGCATCCCATACTACGCCTATCACACATGCCAATCGATGTCCTCAGCTATTAAAACTGATCGGTTGGAGAATTGTCTATGTTTTAAGTGGGTCCCGTGCATTCCCGGGACCACGACCCAGACTCCTAGCGCTGAACTAGGACCTACCGCAAGGTAGTCAGCAACATGTATAACAGGAACAGGTATATGTATAACATGTATAACAGGAACAGGACGGGATGTCAGTCCCCACGGGAACCCTGCAGTGGAACCCTCTTTCGGCTGCGCAACCTAAATCCTAGGTCCACCCAAAATACAGACGCTGTCTCCTCCATCAATCTCCCCAATTCCAGTGTAAGTTGTTTAATGTCATGTTATTAGTTTATCAAGATTACTTAATATGCATGTTACTTGAATAACTGGGATAACTCGGTGGTACTCACGGTAACAATATCAACATGTGTAATCAAGATACGGTATAACATGAATATATAATATTAATGAATAGGATACCGGTATAACAGGAATATGTAACAAGTATAACATGAAGGTGTTGTTACCGTGTAACAATATTTTCCCAGCAATTAAATAACATGGACAATAGTATCAGGTAGATATCATGTATAAACAATCAAGTTTCTCATGTAAATCAAGATATGCATGATGAGTAATAACCAAATAAATGAATATCAAATCTAATAACTAATACCAATTTTATCAACCTCAAGATCGAGCTGAGTCAAGTCACAATCTAAGATGTATCAAAATTAGACCTAAGCCAATAACGATAAACTATCAATGAAATGGCACAGATACAAGCTCCTATCAACTAGGTAAATAAAGTGAATAATCATGAATGTCTCATATCCATCAGCCCTAAAATACAATAGTAACTAATCTATCAACCAATAGTCTCTATACAATCATCGTGAACAGCAAGTATCAATTCGATCGAGTAATCTGGTACAACAAACCACTGCCTCAATATATCAATAACCAATAATCAGTCTCTCCTTTTCAATCTACTATGATCCTCAAGTCATCGATATATACATCCTCTAAATCATCAATATATCCAAACCTCAGTAACTGAAATATTACATGTCCTGATACATCTAATCAAATCTCCACACTCCAATCCGATCAAAAATCATCACCTACTCTCACTTTTATCAAGGTCAAACATAAGATCACAAAAGTCGGTAACATATCAGATATATATCTAAGATCTATCAGGTCAGGTCAATTCAATCAATACCTATTCCTCAAAATCATATTCATCCTTCTATAGCCCATACCATAGCTCAAGGGTAGAGTCCTCAATCCAATAAGAGATCTAAAAACAGCAGTCAGACCAAAGTTAGTCGACTAGGGGGAAGGAGCAAGTCAACTAAGATAAGGGTTAATCGACTAATAAATATAATAAGTCGACTATAAAGGGTACTAGTTGACTAACAGGGAAGGCAAGTCGACTAACATATACGTATTGATCAGCACAGAGGCTACACAACTTTTAGAACAGCAACTAGTCGACTAAGACTATTATATGTCGACTGACATAGGAGTACTAGCCGACTATAGGGAAATGCAAGTCGAATAATAGGAGGAGTAAGTCGACTATAGGAAAGGGCCAGTCGACTAACATAGGTTACAGTCGATAAACAAAGAGTGGACAACAATTCTAAATGGGAACCTAGTCGACTAGGGGGCTATGGTAAGTCGACTAATAGGGATATTAGTCGACTAACAAAGTGGGCAAGTCGACTAACACGAACAATAGCCAGAAACAGAGAGTACATGACCTACAGGACAAACACATAGTCAACTACAGCTAGGATAAGTCGACTAATATAGGATACTAGTCGACTACAATAAATGGCAAGTCGACTATGGTAGGTTATTAGTCGATTATAGGGAATGGGGTAGTCGACTAGGGTTGGTTACAATCGACAAACAAAAAGTCGACAACTATTCTAAAAGGGAACCTAGTCAACTATAGGGCAAAGGTAAGTCGACTAATAGGTGATATTGAAATACACCTACACATATCTCCACATTCTCTTCAATGTACACATGTTATACTCACGCACGCAGTACCCAGGCATATAAGTTTCTACATTACATCTGTGCACCCATAATAACTTATACAAATATAATCAAGTAATATATATAATCAAGTAATACGTGCGCATTACACATTAATTTATACCACACACATAAACATATCTACGAACACTTAAATTAATTAAAGAGAGAGAGACACTCACAAAAAAAATTAATAAAATTAAACAAAGAAGTGGCACTCACATCAAGGGGCACGGAAGTGTTCTATGACGACGGTGGATCTCACGAACAACGCCGGTGGCTCGACGGAGGAGCCGACGGACTGCTGGTGCTGACCTGCGGCAAGGAGAAGAGAGAGGAGGAGATCTCGGGCTGCTGTCCACTGCTGGAGCTGCTACTGTTGTTGGCGCTGCTGTTGGCTGCGTTGTGAAGGAGGGGCTGCTGCGCTAGACTGCGGACTGTGCTTGCGCGCAGATCTATGAGGGGCGAGACAACCATCAAGGGGAGCTGCTACCATGGCGGCAAGGAGGGGCTGCTGCCAAGGGGGTGCGGCAGTTGCTGCTGCGGGTGCTGCTGGATGCTGCCGCCCATGGCCTGAAGGGGCAGATCTGCTGGTGCTGCTGGCTGCTGGAGGGTGCTCCGCCAGGGGGAAAGCCCGAGCTGCTGTTGCTACGTAAGGAGGCAGGGAGGCGGCTTGCTGCTGGATCGGCCATGGGGAGGAGAGGGTGGCAGCGGCTGTGCACAAGGGGTTTGCGCGACAGGGAAGGGCAGGGGGTGTTGTGGGTTGGCTCGGGTGTGGGTGCACGCCAAAAGAGAGAGGGTAGCGGCAAGGGGATGCAAAAAGGGAAAAGGAGAAACATGGGGGTGCGGCGGCTGTAGATGAAAAGAGAAGGGGAGAAGAAGATTTGTTATTTAGTTAGGGATCTGGTTTAGGAGGTGATTAGGAGATAAAAATTTGGTTAGTTAAGATTTGATAGAATATAGGATTTGAGTTGGGATTTGATTAGGTGGTTAGGATTTGATAATTTAGATTTGGATTTGGGTTGTTGGGATTAAGATACTGGGGTAATGGGTTTCGGGTTTGGATCATGGGTATTCGGTATCAGTTGAGATAAAAGGGTAATGGGTATAATATTGATGGGTTTGGGTCTATGCAAATGGGTAGGATTAGGAATCAATGAAAGAGGGACAGTAATACTAACATATCTCTATAATAACAAGAACACTAATAATAATAATAATAATAATAATAATTAAGTACAGTAAAAATAAATACAAAAATAGAAATATAGTATTACCTACTTAGGGATATTACATTCTACCCACCTTGTAAAAATTTCGTCCTCGAAATTTCAATAAAGAAGGGAATGATAAAAATCAAATTAGGAAGAAGATGAAGCTTCCACATCGCCTCTCACTGCATCAAGACTTCACCACGCTTCCGCTGCGCGCTCTGGTCTTTATTACCGGCTTTAGAATGGAGTCATCAAACTCAGGAGGTAAAATCAAGGAAATAGAATCGAAAAGAGCATAGGAATCAAGATAGAACGCAGATTACTCTAAAAAAAGAGTTAGAATAGGGAATATCAACAGATCAAAGAGATGGATATCAAAAGGGGGATCGATTAATTCCAAATGGACTCAATATCATCGTGTGAATAGTATATGTATATTGCTGTATAATTATAACTTGTTTCGAGTTACTGGTAAGAATCAAGTCCGTTTTATGTCAAAACCTGGCTCTGATACCAAGAAAACCCTGTCACGTCCCGCTTCTCAAAATACGCTGGAGCGGAGACGCGACACGAGTCGGCGACGCATATACGCAAAGAAAATACCTCACGTATATATGCTAAGCCTTAAGTAACCCGAAACAAACTATAAATTTATACTATAATAAGTCAATGACCACTGTAATAATACATATAAGCATCCACGCATGAGATCATATGAATAAAGAACTGGAATAACAAATGAATCTGATATAACGAGAATCAGGAAATAATATGAAGACAAGAAAGATAAGAATACTGGAATCGAATAGGGAGAAACTCCAGCTCTTCGCGAAGCGTGCCGTCTCCTCGAACACCTGCACAATAGAAACAAAGCGTCCAATATCTGGACGTGCAAATCCAGGGTCGTCAGAAAGCGACCTGGTGAGTGTGTGTAAAGGGGAGAGCTCGTGCATAAAAATAATGTGCACAGAATAATAACAAGATAACTGCCAATATAGGATAACTAAATAACATGATAAACGAACAACTGAATGATAATAACATGAACAAGCGTGCAGATAAAAGACAAGTAAGACAACTGTAAACAAACAACTGATATCATAAGGTATAACCTAGCATATATCACTAGTTTGATGTACAATCCTATATCTATCAGAGTATATATATATATAAATACAGTCGGGTAATCACGGTTAGTCACAATACATTAACTGTTTATTATTATTAATTATGTCAGCGAACACCAATTGACACATGTAATAGACGCATCCCATACTACGCCTACCACACACGCCAATCGATGTCCTCAGTTATTGAAACTGATCGGTTGGAGACATTGTCTGTGTTTTAGGTGGGTCCCGTGCATACCCAGGAACGGCCCAGACTCCTGGCGCTGAACTAGGACCTACCGCAAGGTAGTCGGAACATGTATAACAGGAACAGGTACATGTATAACATGTATAACAGGAACAGGACGGGGTACCAGTCACCCCACAGGAACCATGCAGTGGAACCCTCTTTCGGCTGCGCAACCTAAATCCTAGGTCCACCCAAAATACAGACGTTGTCTCCTCCATCAATCTCCCCAATCCCAGTGTAAGTTATTTAATGTCATGTTATTAGTTTATCAAGATTACTTAATATGCATTTTACTTGAATCACTGGGATAACTCGGTGGTACTCACGGTAACAATATCAACATGTGTAATCAAGATACCGGTATAACATGAATATATAATATCAATGAATAGGATACCGGTATAACAGGAATATGTAACAAGTATAACATGAAGGTGTTGTTACCGTGTAACAATATTTTTCCAGCAATTAAATAACATGGACAATAGTATCAGGTAGATATCATGTATAAACAATCAAGTTTCTCATGTAAATCAAGATATTCATGATGAGTAATAACTAAATAAATGAATATCAAATCTAATAACTAATACCAATTTTATCAACCTCAAGATCGAGCTGAGTCAAGTCACAATCTAAGATGTATCAAAATTAGACCTAAGCCAATAACGATAAACTATCAATGAAATGGCACAGATACAAGCTCCTATCAACTAGGTAAATAAAGTGAATAATCATGAATGTCTCATATCCATCAGCCCTAAAATACAATGGTAACTAATCTATCAACCAATAGTCTCTATACAATTATCGTGAACAGCAAGTATCAATTCGATCGAGTAATCTGGTACAACAAACCACTGCCTCAATATATCAATAACCAATAATCAGTCTCTCCATATCAATCTACTATGATCCTCAAGTCATCGATATACATTCTCTAAATCATCGATATATCCAAACCTCAGTAACTGAAATACTACATGTCCTGATACATCTAATCAAATCTCCACACTCCAATCCGATCAAAAATCATCACCTACTCTCACTTTTATCAAGGTCAAACATAAGATCACAAAAGTCGGTAACATATCAGATATATATCTAAGATCTATCAGGTCAGGTCAATTCAATCAATACCTATTCCTCAAAATCATATTCATCCTCCTATAGCCCATATCATAGCTCAAGGGTAGAGTCCTCAATCCAATAAGAGATCTAAAAATAGCAGTCAGACCAAAGTTAGTCGACTAGGGGGAAGGAGCAAGTCGACTAAGATAAGGGTTAGTCGACTAATAAATATAATAAGTCGACTATAAAGGGTACTAGTCGACTAACAGGGAAGGCGAGTCCACTAACATATACGTATTGATCAACACAGAGGCTATACAACTTTCAGAACAGCAACTAGTCGACTAAGACTATTATAAGTTGACTGACATAGGAGTACTAGCCGACTATAGGGAAATGCAAGTCGACTAATAGGAGGAGTAAGTCGACTATAGGAAAGGGCCAGTCGACTAACATAGGTTACAGTCGATAAACAGAGAGTGCACAACAATTCTAAATGGGAACCTAGTCGACTAGGGGGCTATGGTAAGTCGACTAATAGAGGTATTAGTCGACTAACAAAGTGGGCAAGTCGACTAACAGGAGTAATAGCCAGAAACAGAGAGTATATGACCTACAGGACAAACACATAGTCGACTACAGCTAGGATAAGTCGACTAATATAGGATACTAGTCGACTACAATAAATGGCAAGTCGGCTATGGTAGGTTATTAGTCGACTATAGGGAATGAGGTAGTCGACTTGGGTTGGTTACAGTCGACAAATAGAAAATCGACAACTATTCTAAAAGGGAACCTCGTCAACTATAGGGCAAAGGTAAGTCGACTAATAGGTGTATTAGTCGACTAATATAGTGGGTAAGTTGACTAATGATCCTGCAAACCTGATATTGAAATACACCTACACATATCTCCACATTCTCTTCAATGTACACATGCTATACTCATACACATAGTACCCAGGCATATAGGTTTCTACATTACATCTGTGCACCCATAATTACTTATACACATATAATCAAGTAATATATATAATCAAGTAATACGTGCGCACTACATATTAATTTATACCACACACATAAACATATCTACAAACACTTAAATTAATTAAAGAGAGAGACACTCATAATAAAATTTAATTAAATTAAACAAAGAAGTTACACTCACATCAAGGGGCACAGAAGAGTTCTGTGACGACGGTGGATCTCATGAACAACGCCGGTGGCTCGACGAAGGAGCCGACGGATTGCTGGTGCTGAACTGCGACAAAGAGAAGAGGGAGGAGGAGATCTCGGGCTGCTGTCCGCTGCTGGAGCTGTTGCTATTGTTGGCGCTGTTGTTGGCTGCGTTGTGAAGGAGGGGCTGCTGCGCTGGACTGCGGACTGTGCTTGCGCGCAGATCTGCGAGGGGCGAGACAACCAGCAAGGGGAGCTGCTGCCATGGCGGTAAGGAGGGGCTGCTGCCAAGGGGGTGCGGCAGTTGCTGCTGCGGGTGCTGCCGCCCATGGCCTGAAGGGGCAGATCTGCTAGTGCTGCTGGCTGCTGGAGGGTGCTCGGCCAGGGGGAAAGCCCGAGCTGCTGTTGCTGCGCAAGGAGGCAGGGAGGCGGCTTGCTGCTGGATCGGCCATGGGAAGGAGAGGGTGGCAGCGGCTGTGCGCAAGGGTTTGCACGACAGGGAAGGGCAGGTGGTGTTATGGGTTGGCTCGGGTGTGGGTGCACGCCAAAAGAGAGAAGGCAGAGGCAAGGCGGATGCAAAATGGGAAAAGGAGAAACATGGGGGGTGCGGCGGCTGTAGATGAAAAGAGAAAGGGAGAAGAAGATTTGTTATTTAGTTAGGGATCTGGTTTAGGAGGTGATTAGGAGATAAAGATTTGGTTAGTTAAGATTTGATAGAATATAGGATTTCAGTTGGGATTTGATTAGGTGGTTAGGATTTGATAATTTAGATTTGAATTTGGGTTGTTGGGATTAAGATACTGGGGTAATGGGTTTCGGGTTTGGATCATGGGTATTGGTAACAGTTGAGATAAAAGGGTAATGAGTATAATATTGATGGATTGGGTCTATGCAAATGGGTAGGATTAGGAATCAATGAAAGTGGGACAGTAATATTAACATATCTCTATAATAACAAGAACACAAATAATAATAACAATAATTAAGTACAGTAAAAATAAATACAAAAATAGAAATACAGTATTATCTACTTAGGGATATTACAAATATAGGAAGCAAAATCGGGGAATAAATATTGTGTGAATTGTGGACAAGGTGGATAAGGCGGTTGAAAATTTGACTCGGAGGAGATGAATCCCCATTAACTCTGTGAAGAGTTGAAATTATTTTAGAAATTATAGTCATAAGATTGAGGATATGAGTTATATTGATTCGGATAAGTCCAACCTGGTGTATTTGGTTGGCTCATATTGTTAAAAACTGGGTTGGAATTATCCAAAACAAATGGGGTCGGTATGAAATATGGATTCATATTGGGATTGAAAGAATTGTTATTGTTGAATTCTATTTCACAAACAATCACAAGCAAAAAGAGAAAGCAAACAAATAATTAAAAAGAAATAAAATCAAAACCAAGCATATACTAGGGTTGACCTAGACCTAGACGACTCCTAACTGGTCAATTACCCTAGGGAGGTTATTGTATGAATCCGACTATAAGCTAATCGGTCAGGTAAGGGCAAAATATGGTAGGAGGTATCCATGCGTAAGCAACGAGCCTTAATTACGCTAAACCACGGTATCTTCGAGGCCTAACCTCTTAATCCCCAACCTTAGACACCGATTTCACAAGAGTAAGATTCAAAATAAGTTTCACTCTCGACTTAATCTCTTAATGAGTTTGAGATGTTCCTAGGGGCCATCGTCTATCAATTTTTATTAGGGCTTGGGTTGTGTGAGTAGGGAGGTGGTTTTTGGGCTAAGGAAGAGTGATGAAATCCTCACCTTATCTTGTGTGGGTTTTGCCCTTAATTTCAATTCATGCATGTGTGCAATATAGACAAAAAGATAACACAAAGCGAATAAATCACCCACATGTTTGTCCTTTGTTATATGCAATGCCATATGTACACTCAGTCCAGATCACAACAACAGAACAAAATGCAGTATATTGGAATTGAAATTGATACGTGCCTAAGTGCAAATATCTAAATCATTTTAAAAACATCCAAATACCATATTTTAGTTTATTAGTTTATTGCAGTGTTTAGGCAATCAAAGAAAAAAATTGGCAGCAGAATATAATAATATATGCAACTTGCAAAGTCCCTGCAAAAGAAAAAGTACAATTGACAAAAGTATACAGCGGTTGCGTGGCTTTTCTTGGTTTCTGCGGAAAACTTTAGGAAGCAGGGTCCCTGCTTTCTAGAATAGGGATATGTAAGCAAGACTATACTTCTATAATGCTAAGTTTTTGCAAAGATTGACCTGCACACCAAAACAGAGAAGAAAATGTTAACAAAAACGTGACATCAAAACCATTCCCATCCCCGGTAACGACGCTGAAAATTTGATCGAGACGGAACCGACACTCGAAAATGTGTGTTTTGTAAAATCAATGTAAAAGCTCGTATGTACTAATATTCTCTCGATACTTCCGTTATAGCATTAGCTCAACGGGTTAAATTCACAGGGATGGGAGGCGATAGAAACATTAACAGTCCGTTCACGTGTTATGTTTACAAATCTTCTTTGTTAAAAGAATGAGAAAAAGAAGAAAGAAAAGGAAATCCAGAAGTGATAGGTGGAGAAAGCGATGAAACGATGATGTAAAAATAAAAGAGAAGTGGTATGAAAAATAAAATAGAAAAGAAGATGAAACAAAGGTGAACTTAAAAAGTTGGTGAAAACATCGATAAGAAAATGATAAAAAGGTTTTTAAAATGATTCTTAAAACAAAGTAAAAAGGATGAGGAATGCTATGAAAGAAGTCGCATGGTTTCTAACTACTAATTACTCCACTAACATACTAACCTCTTAGTGATAGTTGCTTCACATGGATCCTTGGCCATCATTAGTCCTCAGGTTTAAGAGACGATACAAAGCATGATAAATAAGATAGTTCTTCACATTCAAACTTGCATCAAGAGCAAGCTAATACAAATATTAGATCATCAAACCATTAGAAGGAAGCATAAAATAAGAGAGTTAGCTTGGTTAGTAAGTTAGCAAGTTAGATGTTAGAACCCATCATCATGAGCCATCATTGGCTCTTGCAAGAGTAAGGCCTTGTAGAGGCTACTAGATTCATGTGAATTATCAAGTAAGTGGTTAGCTGGTTAGTGGTTAGTAATTAGTCACCATGAGAGGAAAATCTAGCTAAGCATCATGTAAAATATGGAGAAGATTACATTGGAGAAGAAAGGAGACACCTTTACATAGATTGTCACCATTTATTACATCAATATCTTTCTGAATCTCTCAGCCCTACTATAAGATCTAAAAATAAAATGAAAATACAAAATAAAAGAAAAAAATCCTAATCTACTACTAGAAAGAGAAACCTAACCTAAAAATAAAATCTGCTTCCGTTTCGGCCAAACCCTGCCTTATTTATAGGCAAAAGGAGGTTGCAGAAGACGAGACAAGGTCATGCATCGAAGATCGACGCGTGGCCCCACCATATTACCGCAAAAACGTGGCTATTGTCACGTTTTACGACAATACCAGGGACCTAGGTCCCTGATTTTGGTGCGGGGATGCGCGCGCTTCGGGGACCTTCTAGATATGCTCTGATTCGGGTATTTTCATCCGTATATTCGTCTGACGTGCGTAAGGGTCTAGGTTCGATGTATCTTCTAGAAGATCCCTTACTTGGTCTCCAAGAAATGCGAATTTAATTACCCAAAAATGGATTTAATTAAGCTCTTATTACCTTTGCCCTCCTTGTCTTGATTATCTACAAGAGAGACCAAAACACAGTTTAGACCGACATTTTATTTATAAATCGGTGAAAAATGTGATAAAATAATGCAAAACTGTAGACTAATCAGCTTTCTATTGGTATAACTAGTGATATATAAAAGTAATGTTACATATGTATTAATGGTAATACATATCTAGTTTAATGATTGATACAAGTATAAAGTGCTATAAGCGTTCCCTCATGAATTACCTTAATAATCTATGAACTGAATGATTAATAGATTGTTACTGTTAGAGACTGGTATAGTTGTTGATGCATGCTTACATATATGATTATAGTATGTTCTATAATCAGAGAAATATTGATAATTGATTTATATGTGTAATTCCTATGTGCATGTATCTTGTATGTGCAGGTTAAATATGATTGTTATTTGTGTTGTTGGTCAAATTTTTGGATAAAATTAGCGGTTTATGTGTGATACACGTTTGGAAATTGGAGGAAAAGACCGAATAAATTGAACTTCATGTTATAAATAAACTTTAAAAAAATGGATATGATAGTGTGTAACATGTTAGCTTGTATGTGGTAATTATGTGTACATGTGTGTATTTGCCTGCATGTTTTGAAGGAAGGACCGGCACGAGCCAGTGGGAGGGAAAAGACAGTGTTATTATTTTATATATTCATATATATATGAAGAAGGGGCTGGCGGGAGCCGGTGGGAAGGGAGATTCAGTGGTATTACTTTAAATATTTACATTTCATAAGAAGGAGCCAACGAAGCCGATAGGAGGGGGATGACAGTGTTATTACTTTATGTGTCTATATATAGTAGGAAGGGGCCAGGCGGGAGCCTGTAGGAGGAGAAGATGGAGAATTTTTCATACTTCTATTGTGAATTGTATAAGCATATAAATAATGTATATAATGTAGTTCATTAAAATGACATGTAAACGTTGTGATATATGATGTGATATCATAATATGGGAAGTATGATATGATTATATGATATACAAGTATATTTTATAATGCACGTGTTATCTTTATGTATGAACTATGTTTATGACTTAACTATTATGATTGGTGTATTATCTTGTGTGAATTATAAGATACATGAGTAATACATGCTATGTATACATAAGATGAGTTCAAGCAACTAAATAAAATTTGATCTATACAATTCATAAATCTTATCATATAAAAAATGAAAATTTAAGAAAGAAATTGAGAATTTATGACCATAAGAGTCTGATCGTCTACGAAAATTTTGGAGATCATTGTCCTTATTATTAAACCATGAGATGTTATTGATTTTTCATCTTTCCTTGTTCTTTCAAATTTACCTTTATTACTTGAACATTCATGCTTCTCATTGATATGTTTATCATTTCTTAATTCCTTCTTACTCTACTCACTGAGCTGTCGAGCTCACTCCTTCTAAGACTGATATATTGCAGGTTGCATTGAGGCAGGGGCCCAGTTTAAGCTGTGTGGAGTTCATTTTGGATCAATCTATTCTCTTTACATGTAATCTAATTATATTGTATTTCTAAAGTAATTGTGTTTATAGATGGTATATATTGGATGTGGGATAGATAATGTATCTTGTATATATGTAGAGAGTTGTTGTGATAAATTCATTTCAAGTTGACATCATAGATAGTTTTACTGGTTTGTGATACCGAGACATGTATTATTCAAGGATATATTATTGAGCAAATTGTGATGATCATGATAAGTTAGAATTTTATCATTATTGAATTTTTATGGATGCCGAGAGGGGTATTCCCGAGCTGATGTTATTGTGCTTCCACATAAGTAGGCGATGTCAAGGCGAAATATCATTATGATTGCATGGATGATTTTTGAGTTTCGTTATGTATTTAGATTGAGATAAGTAGACTAAGTTAGCTGAAATTATTGAGATTGTATTGTATATCATGTCAGATCAATATTTACAAAGGAGGTGGTGCCAAAATTTTCAAGGATTGGAGAAGATTATGATGATTTATCGGTTTAAAGGAATATTTATGTTAATTAAAAACTTTAGAAAGCTGGGACCGTTACAGTTGGTATCAGAACTCAGGATTTGCGATAGGACCTAGAGTTAGAATAGTGGTTATATAAAGAGGGTTGATTGCTAGGACAGATTGTCATGAATGATAAGTATGTGTGTTTTGCATGTATATGAATGTGTTGTTTGATATGGAGGATCTAAGGGAGATAGGAGTTTTTAAGTGAATAACTAATCTCGAACACGAGATATTTAATAACTGCCTTATGTTTAAATTATGGTACCTACATGCCATGATTCAGATGTGCTCTGCTGGGGGTGTGAGTTCTTAGTATAAGCTGTAAGTGTTATGAGACGCTGGAGTAAGAGAATGAATAAAATATCAAATAAGTCAAGATTAATTGGATCGTAAGGACACATAAGAGATCAAGAGATAATGAATCTTTGAGATTAGTGATCGAGAAAGATATTGCATCAAAAAAAAAAAGATTTTGTGATATGTAGAAGAAAAATGAAGATTTTATACTTACTCATTTCAGATACCCAGTTTCGAGGACGAAACATTTTTAAGGGGGTAGAACTGTAACACTCCGGGTTATTAAACCCCGATATGATATTATAATTTTAGGTTAATAAGACTATATAGAATATTAGAATTTTTTTGATATTGATTAATTGTGTATGTAATGAGTTTCAAAAATTTTGGAATTTTAAGTATATGTATGAATATACATATATCATAATTATTGTGCACATATTATTTCAATGTATAGGTATACTAGCTTATATATGAAATATGTGTATTTAATCAAAAAAATGTCACCATGAGAATATTTTCATCTTTAGAGATAATGGAGAGAGCAGGTAAGCATGGGAGGGGGAGATGAAGGGCCTAAATTTTCTTGATTTGAGAATTGAATACTAAGATGAGAGGGGAGCCATGACAAACTTGAATAATGGATAAGATGGGATCTCAAACCACCATCTCCTTCATTCTCATCTTCCTTCCCAAAACTCTCCATGGTTAAGTCCTAGAAACCTCAAAAATTAGGTCCCCTCTCAATCTCCTCCCTCAATCTCTCTCCCCTTACTCCTCCTCGTTCCTCCCTCTGGCGGTGCGGCAGCAGCATACTGTCGTACCAGTGGCGGCGACCGGCCGTCCGTCTAAGCGCGGCCGGCAGGGCGACGGGAAACAGAGGTGAGGGAGTATCTTTGTTCTTTTTTTTAGATTTAGAACTAATTTCAAATTTTAGATCTTGCTTCATTTTTTAGATTTTGATTCATCATGATTAATCTTGTTTCATTATGATATTTGTTCTTGGTTGTGTGAGGGAGATCCCTTCTTGATCTATATTCTTTCATAATCCTTGCTATGTTGTGAACTAAATAATGATTATAAATAGAGATAGATCTTTTATTTTGTTGTGAAATTTAGAAGATGGGGGTGAATTATTATGATGATTGATTAAGTTTATTACTAGAATTAAAAACATTCAAGGTCATAGCTTGATTACGATTCTGAAATTGGAGGAAAGGTTAAAAAATAAGTTGTGAATTTCATAATTTAACACTCTTGAAATGGGACGCAAATCTGTTAAACACTATAATTTGTAAAATTTAGTTCAATTCGTAAGGTTATTAAGAACTATAGGTATCATGTAATAAACTATTAGAGAGATAATCGAGTTACTTTCCAACTGCTCTTACAATGTCCCAATTAAAAATCTGTGTTAGGAATTATCATCGAAATGCGACAAGCTGTCAAAATTACCGAATTGCAGAATTTTATATAGCTGAAAGATTTCTGTTTATTTAGGACTGTTTATGTGAATTAAACAGGTCATGTAATATACTTTTAAAAGATAATTAAGTCTCGATTCCAGTGAAAGTTGTTGTATCTTATTCTTATGTCAAAAATAAGAGTTATGATGAAAATATCGTTGATTGTTAGGGAGGACAGAGCCGATATATTATTATTTAGGAGGGTCTATATGAAATTTATAGGAATTAATAGAGAGGCGTGTTGAGCTAAATTTAGAACTGAACACGTTTCTTCCAGTAACGCATGTTATGATCACGGGTATATTGTAATTGTCGGTTAGCGCATTGGTCCTTTATAATAATGTCTCATAAACGGTATTATGCTTATATATGCTCGATATGTTGATAAATTATCCTCAAATTAAAATAATCATTTATCCTTACTGATAAATAGAGAACTATTGTGTAATAGACTTTAAAAGATACATTTGTCCTAACACGTAAATCCTTCCTTGGCTTAGTATATTAGACTCAGAATAGGATATCAATTGGCAAATAGTGAGTAAAAAAATCATGAAATGTCGGAAGTTACTTGTGCAGACTAATAGTTCTATCAATTTTAACTAATTGCTAACTGGATAAGTTAACGGTTAAAACTAATTATGCTGATAGTGGACTAATGGGTATGAGAACATGAAATTTATGATAAATTATGAATATTATTTGATTAATAAATTATGCATGGACATTAATTAAAAGAAAGATTTTTTTGATATGATACCAATTGTTGGGAAATGAAAATAGTAAGACTGATAGTATCAAGATCGGTATTAGCGGGATCCAAACAGTTTCAAAATTTAACTCAATGCATGAATAGTTGAAGATAATTGTTATATATGTAAACTTTTGGTTGCGACCACATTGGTTCTTCCGGGGAAAATGATATCTAAGGAATGGTTGATTTTAGGTATATTTAATTGTACGTTAAATCAAAGAAGTTCCATCTCAATTAACAACTATGTAGGTTATTTCCTCTTTTTCTTACAGTCTCAACTTATATATACATCAAGTCAGGCTCACTGTGCACGTAATACCTTTGTATACCGATGAATATATCATGTCTATTGTAGAATACTAGTATAGTATGAATTTCACTAATAGTCGCTTAGCATTAGGAAATAGAATGTGTGTAAATATAAATTTAAAATTCTAACCCCAAATTATACCCTTGACAGATAGTGTATGTCCTATAAAGTTAATAAATTTGAGTCATACTTGAACTTATGACTTTCATTTATACGTATTGTATCTTATCCTTTCTTCTTAAGTTTCCTTCATTTTGGTGTGATATCTTGCAGTACGCCGTGGGTTAGCCGGTAACTATGATAACTCAGATTATTTTAGTTTCTACGGGTAAATTCAAATTTACTTAGAGCAACATATGAAAAGTACCCATATCATATATACACATATATAGTTTTATAAGATAAAAGGAAAGCTTTCACCACTTTGATTGCTAAGAGAGTATCTATTGTGATCAATTGAAATCTATAATAAACATGTGTAGTTATGAGTGTATTAGGCTCTGATTCAATATTAGATTTATAGTCACAATGAAAAGTATAGTACGCTAGGCTTAGAATTAAACACATTTTTTTTTAGTAAATAGTACGACAAATTTTAATCTTATATTTGTTCATAGTCTCCTAGCTGTTCTTTTCTCTCTCTTAAGAACTTCAATTTAGAGAGTGGCCGTAGACAAAATTGACTGAAATAACATAAGTTTTCAAATTTGTTTTACAATGAATTTTAGAGATATGATGTTAGAAACCAACTCAACAAATTTAGAAAATAAAAAGCCATGAAAAGTTGCTTCCTATTGGTATAATTAGTGATATATAAAAGTAGTGTTACATTTGTATTAATGGTAATACATATTTAGTATAATAATTGGTGTAAGTATAAAGTGCTATAAGTGTTCTCTTAAGAATTATCTTAATAATTTATAAATTGGATGATTAATAGATTGTTACTGTTAGTGACTAGTATAGTTGTTGATACATTCTTACATAAATGATTGTAGTATTTGTATAATTAGAGGAAGATTGATAATTGATTTATATATGTAGTGCTTGTGTGCAAGTATCTTGCATGTACTGTGCATGTATCTTGTATGTATGGGTTGAATATGATTGTTATTTGTATTATTTATCATATTTTCAGATAAAATTAGTGACATGTGTGTGATACATGTTTGAAAATTGGAGAAAAAGGCCGGTTAAATTGAACTTTTTTTCATAAATAAACTTGAAAATATATGAACAGGATGGTGTGTAACATATTGGCTTGTATGTGATAATTGTGCGTACATGTTATTTGTATTTACATGTACATTTTGAAGGAAGGGGCCGGCAGGAGCCAATGGGAGGGAAAAGACGGTGTTATTATTTTATATATCTATATATATGAAGGAAGGGGCTGACAGCAGCTGGTGGGAGGTGAAGACGAAATTATTGCTTTATATATATACATTTCTTCGTACGAAGGGGACGACGGGAGCCGGTAGGAGGGGAAAGACTGTGTTACTACTTTATATGCCTATATATACGTAAGAAGGGGCCGTGTGGGAGCCGATAGGAGAAGACAGAGAATTTTGCATAATTCTATTATGAATTGTATATAAATATGAATAATATATATGATGTACTTCATTGAAATGACATGTGAACATTGTGATATATGATGTGATATTGTAATATCAAAGTATGATATGATTATTATGTTTTATGATGCATGTGTTATTTGAATGCATAAACTATATTTATATTTTAACTATTATGATTGATGTATTACCTTGTGTGGAATACAAGATACGTGAGTAATACATGCTATGTATACATAGGATGAGTTCAAACAATCAAACAAATTTATTTTATACAACTCATAAATCTTATTATACAAAAAATAAAAATTTAAGAAAGAAATTAGGAATCTGTACCAAGAGAGTCTAATCGTCCATGAAGATTTTGGAGACCATTATCTTGATTATTAAACCATAGGATGTCATTGATTTTTTGCTTTTCTTGTTCTTTCAAATATACCCTTATTAGTTGAACATTCATACTTCTCATTGATATGTTATCATTCCCTGATTTCTTTCTACTATACTCATTGAGTTGTCATGCTAATTCTCCCTCAGACTGGTATATTACAGGTTGTGTTAAGCCAGGGGCTCGGTTTAAGCTGCGTGGAGTTCATTTTGGATCAATCTATTCTCTTTATGTTTAATCTAATCATGTTGTATTTTTAGAGTAATTATGCTTATAAATGATATGTGTTTGATATGGGATAGATTGTGTCTCTTGTATATATGTAGAGAGTTGTTGTAGTAAATTCATTTCAAGTTGACATCAGAGATAGTTTTATAGGTTTGTGATATCGAGATATGTATTATTCAAGGATGTATTCTTGAGCAAATTGTGATGATCATGATAAGTTGAGATTTTATCATCACTGAATTTTTATGGATGCGGAGAGGTGTGCTCTCGAGCTTATATTATTGTGTTTCCACATAAGTAGGCAATGTCAAGCTAAAATATCATATGATTGCGTACATGATTTCTGAGTTTGGTTATGTATTTAGATTGAGAATATATAGGCTGATGTTAGCTGAAATTATTGAGATTGTATTGTATATCAGATCAGATCAATACTTACGAAGGAGGTGCAGCTGAAATTTTAAGAATTGGAGATTATTATGATGATCTATCAATTTAAAAGAATATTTATATTAATTGACGATTTTAGAAATCTAAAAACATTACACAAACAGGTGTCAGATGATAACAAGCAGGAGTTAGGTGATAGCAGGTCAAGTAATAATCACAGTAGATAACACTAACAGAAAAGGGGATCAGTACGAATGCAAGAAAATGATACCGATACAAGAGATCGGTACGAATATAAGAAAATAATACAATGTTGAAAAATAGCTTAAGTACAGGTTTCAAACTCTTCACAACCATCAAGGAAATGATAATAGTTAGATTATCAAGTAGGCAAGTTGACAGACAAGTAAGCGATCATCCAAGCGAAGCTAAACAAGCTGAAACAAAGCTAACGTACAACACTAGACGCCATCACCTTCGGCTAGTTACCGCTCACGGCGCGGCTAAACACATATGACGGAGCGAGCGTATGAACGTTATTCTATCCCATGTGGTGAAATCGTGCTCATGGTGTAGCTAGCTCGATGGAGTTAGCGGTAAAGCACAGAGCAGTAGGTCCACCTACTAGGCGTAGCTAAAAACCTTACGGTCTGAACGCACTCAAAAACCTTACGGTCTGAACGCACTCTCTCTTTTGAGAAAATAGGAGAAAGCCTAAAGGGTTGAAGGGCTGAAAGGCCAAGTAGGTACCTGCAAAAGTGTAAGTACCAAACACACACATGTAACATAGTAACAAATAATAACTAAGTTATCAATAGAGTAGTGAAACCCGGAGGCCAAGTAAGATAGGAATAAAGTAAGTGAGCAGACAAGAGAACAATCAAGCGAAGCTAAGTAAGGCTCTAGCGAAGGTAACGCACAATATTGGGCACTATTACGCTCGGCATAGTTACTGCTCGCAGTGAGCCACGATTGTGTACAACAATCGCTCATGGTATAATTACACTCGAACGAAGTTAGCGGTAAAACGCTGAGCGCTAGATTCTCCTACCAGGTGCAGCCGAAAGACCTGACGGTCTGAACGCACACTCCTTTTTGAGGAAGTGAGCATAAGAGAGACCATAAGGTCTAATAAGCCAGAGGGCCAAGTAGGTACCTGCATAAAATACAAACACAGATATATATATACATGGCAATAACTAGACTACTCATGAAGTGGTGAAGCCCGGAGGCTGATAGGGCCTACAGGCAGAGTAAGAGCCCGGAGGCTGATAGGGCCTAGAGGCAGAATAAGAGCCCGGAGGATAAATGATCACGAAGGGTCGGCCACACATGGTAATACAGCAGATGCCACAACATATATATGTATAGGGATTTAAACTACACTATTACACATATTCGTCACATTGATACATATACACGTCTACAGAGTACGTGTAAATAGCCACACTAATATAAACACAAGATCGATACAATTCTACATGTCCACTATATAGATATAAATCCAATTACATCATAAATTTAAATGTCCGTCGAAGCCGGGTACCAAAATAAGGCGAGAACACTCGCCTAAATTTTCAAAAACACCATAAATCCCAAAATTCTAAAACACGTGTACATGCATGAGAGCAACACCCATATCATCACCAGGAGAGAGAAAGAGAGTAATCTAGAGAGAGATTAAGAGAGAGAGTTTTAGAGAGAGAAAGAAGAGATAGTTGCAGGAGAGAGACTGAGAGAGGGAAAAGGGGAAGAAGAGAAGGTGGCCGGCCAGTGGTTGCTGGTGGCAGCGTTGGCTGTCGGTGGCGACAACAAAGAGAGTGACAGAGAAGGGAGAAAGGAAGAAGAAAGAGAGAAGAAAGAGAAAGTAAAGAGAGAAAGAAAGAGAGAGTAAAAGAGAAGGAAAAGAGAGACAAGAGGAAGAGAGATCTAGGGGAGAGAGATCAAGATGTGGAAAAAGAGGATTGGCTAGTCGGCAGTGGCCGACCAAGTTAGCGGCGTAGCGGTTGGGCTGCCGTGGCCAAGATCCAGAGAATAAAATAGAGAGAGGAGACTAGGAAAGAGAAAGAGAAGGAGATCAAGGGAAAGAGAGAAAACAAGGGAGGAAGGGGTCCATCGCCAGCGTTGGGGAGCGCCAGCAGCGTATCTGGCCTTGGAGGACCAGATCAGAGAGAGGAAAGGGAAAGAAGAGAGAAAAATAAAAGAGAGAGTGGAGAGGAGGAGGAGAGAATGAGGAAAGAGGGAGGTCTGGTGGAGGGGGCTCGTCGGCACTGGGTAAGGTCGCTAGTGTTAGGCGACGACGCTGGCTCAGGGGGGGCGGCAGCGGCGGTCTCCAAGAAGAGCGAAGGGAGAGAGAAAAAGAGAAAAGAGAAAAAAGAAGAGAGAGGGAAATGAATAAGAGAGAGAGAGAGAGGTGATGGGGTGTAAGGGTCCCAGTTTTTTTTTTTAACATAAACATCATTTAACATAAACATCCTTTTAAACTGATCGATTGCCATAATCATAACCAAATCCTTAAAAATTTCAGCAACACCTCCTTTGTATATACTGAACTGACCTGATATACAATACCAACCACAATTAATTTCGGCCAACATCAACCTACTTATTCTCAAACCAGATACATATACCAATATTCGGTAACCATCCATGTAATCATAATAATATTTTGGCTCACAACAGCCTAATTCTTTTCTAAATAACAATTTCGGTTTGACTTCGCCTACTTATGAAAACACAATATCATAAGCTCGGGAGTCCCCCTCTCGAGCATCCACAGAATAATTCAGTAACGATATAAATCCAACTTATCATGATTATCACAAATAAATCCAATAATACATCTTTTGAGAATACATTTTCTTGATATCGCTAATCAATAGAAAATCTCCGATGTTAACTCGAAGGCAAACTGCTTCCAACAATTCTCTGAACATATTTATACAGGATCAACAATTTAGCCCACAGCTAATACATGTTATCTATAAGCACAAGTACTCAAGAAATACAATATAATTAAATTACACATAAGGAAAAATAGATTTATCCTAAATGAGTTCCAGGTGAATTTTTCACGTAGCTTAAACCGGGTCCCTGTCTCATCGCAACCTGCAAACAAATCAGACTGTTGGGAAATGAGCCTAACAGCTAAGTGAGTGGAATCAGAAGAAAATCAAGGAGGGTTATAAATATATATATATATATTATATATATATATATATATATATATATATATATATATATATATATATATATATATATATATATATATATATATATATATATATATATATATATATATATCCATTAAGAAGCATGGTTTTCTTCAAATATCAAAGGCAATTATGGATAACCTAGAGAAGTAGAATATCAACCGCATATCATGATAGAACAACCGAAACAATTATCTCCATGGTCTACGGAACAACTTGACTCCATAGGCCATTGATTCTCTTAGACACTTAAAGTTTCTTACCCATTTATAAAACACACTACATATGAGAATCACATATATCACATACGGTGGTGTACCAACCACAATAACTAAATCAGAAATATAATTTATTCATTCAATAATCTGTATTTGCAAAATAACTTATATATCACATCATCTTTCACACTTCACAGATGCATATACTATACTTGGTGAGATACGTATCATGCATTATTTGAATACATATACAACCATAAATGAAGTATGAGAGTCCCTGTCTTCCCCCCTCCTACTGGTTCTCACCCGGCCCCTTCCTCCTATATAGGTATATAGGTATACAAATAACCGCCGTTACAAACATCTAAATAGACACATCATGTGTACGTAAGTTTCACATACCAATCAATATATTATACACCATAATATTTATTAAATTTTCAATTTTGTATATAGTACAAAGTTCAATTTGTTTGATCTTTTCTTCCAATTTTCACACATGTATCATACACACCATAATTTCTTTCTGAAACTATAATCAATAATATAGTTACACATCAAGTCCAGTATATACATATAAGGTATATGTACACATGCATCATGCATATCCATCAATTATCAATTTTTCCTTTGATTATATTACATAATACAGCTGTGTATATAAGCATGCAACAACCAATTCATAGATTAATAAGGTAATTTCGGTGGAATTTTTATAGTACTTTATACCCACTGACCAATTGTGCTGAGTTTGTATTTCTATTACTATGTTATCCATGTTTTTCATTCCAATCATTAGTATCTCAAGTCTTTTGATGAAATTAGTCATTAATCAATAACTAGACATAATCGATAACACTGTTCCCATTAAGAAAAGTATGCTCCCTGCAATACAAATTATATATATATTATCAGTTACATCAACAGAGATCAATTTTTCATAACTTTTCATTTTCTCAATTTATTATTTTAGTTTCCAACATCACCCACCTCTAAAGTTCATTACAGAACCAATTTGAGGCTCATGTTACTATAATAAACCTTTATTTACAGCCACACTCTAGAGTAAAATACCTTAGGGAGACTAATTGATAGTTAAAAGCTCGTGAACGGTATAAGATCCATGACTGTAGTATTACTTATTAAAAGGATGTGTTAGTCCTAAATCGACTTATAATACCATACATCGTCTATGAACCCAGTATTAGGGCCTAATACATCTATGTCCGCACAATATTAGAATAAGAGTCCAATTGATTGTAGAAGATATTTTTCACAACACAAGTGGTGAAAGCTATCCTTTACTTATAGAACTATATACGTATTTATACATGATATGGTATACTTGATATATCCGATTCATAGACGCATTCAAGTATTGCTAATTGAAATCATTATAATGATGACATCTACCCCTTACACAAGTTATCACCCATTTTGATTTCCTATAACTCGATATTATTAAGAGTATACGTTTTTGCAAATATCAATGGTTTAATGACTTTTGATTCTTCATTTATCAATATAGTTCCGATATCACTCATGTATTAAATATATATATATTCATACATGATAACTAATACCGATACATACCATCGAGGCACAAAATTTCAATTCTCTAGATTTAGGTCCGACCAGCTCATAGGTTTTATTAGACTAAATTAAGTTCTAATTGCAACGAGTTTACCTCCAACTCAGAGATTAGGTGAAATTAATCAATTAAGAGAGAAAGAAAGAGAGAGTGTGTTAGCAATCTATGCTAATAGCATGTCAAGGAGGGTTTTACAATGCACTAGAACAAACCCTGCACAAAATTTAGATTATTCCCTTTTTTTAATATGTAATCCCTTACTTTCGGGTCCTTCCAAGTAGTATTATAAAGAATCAGGAATGGATGATGGTCCGTTAATTCTGATGTGTCCTAAATATTTCTACATCTTTTAGTTTGCCCCCGACATTTATTAACCCACTAATTTGCTAACTAGGGTTATAATTAACATTATTAGCTGACCTGCATGATTTAACTATCAGTATATCCTTGCCCAATATGATTATTAAATTAGATGCTAATTACCTGGTATGAGAAGAGATAATTCTTTTCAGGCCATAACGGTTTAAAAGCAGAACAAAATTTACTTGCTCATGTGTACAGTTATCTTTATAACTCACCTGGCGGGATGTACTCGTAATATCATTTCAAGATGAATGCAATACAAAGTCAAGGAAAATATAGTTTAGCACAATAGAGAGAAGAGATATCTGAAAGGAATAGATATTGTTGTGATGGATAGCTTTACTTAAAGTTTGCATATATCCTTTCCGGAAATTTAAGTATCAAGGGGGTAGTACAAGGATCGTATTTCTAGTAGATGTTCAATCATGAACCCCATAATTTCTATTGGTGTAATAGCTTAATCCAAAGGCCTCGAGTTCCCTCATACTAAACCTCTAATTATAGCGTTCCAGGACTAATGTTACGCTTCACCCAAGAATATAACTAATATCAAGAAACAACAAATATAATATTTCCTGCAAACACTTGCGATTACACGAACACATTTAAAATTATTAGATTCTAAGTTTCTTGCAAAAAGTAACTAAAGATCTATGCAAACTATGCATCCCCCATAGTAAGGCTAGTCCTCGACAAGTGTGTTTAGTATCAGTTTGCTCTTTGAATATTGGCTTAAGCACTATTGCAACGATTTCTCATGTACTACACTACACTAAAATTGTTGATTACAGAAATTCCACCTCTTCGACATGACATAATTCTAATATCTCTAATACAAGTATATATCTAGAAATGATCAAGGAAAATCATAACGGGGGTAAGGGTTTGGCATCAAATGAATAGTTATCTTTGTTCTTATTCCTGTTTTAATTTCTGATGACACTCTTGATTTCGCAAGCTATTTAGTTATCGTCCACCTTACGAAATAATATATGTGGCGATATGATTCAATCAAGCGAAAATTTATGAAAGCTAGGCATAAGTTAAATCTTATAGTATACCCGTAAACAAATGTCCTGGTTTAAATCTTAATTTATCCTATCCTTCTCCCTCCATCTCATTAGGATTTCCCTCGAGATGAAACTATATCATCGATGAACCTACATACACGAATGTGTTCCTCTTTTCCATGATTGTATAATTAGATTCAAGGTTATACCGATGATAATTTAGCATGCATACAAGAACATCTTTTTTGACAATTCACGGGTAATCTACTTACCCATATATGACGTCAACCCAAACTAATCAATGAATAGTATCTTTACTCATCTAATTCAATACATAATATGAGAATACACAATCAATATAAACTCTTGACATAAATTGATCATGCACATAAACTTTCTATAATTAAAATGCGAGTAGAAGGAAAATGGATCAGGGAAAATCTCACTTCAACAGTCTCAGAGTAATCACCATTTGATATTTATTTTTTCAGAAATTGAATTCAAAATAAGAAGAATAAATTAGTCTAAGTCTCCCTCATCTCCTTCTTCTGACTCCAAGCTGCTTCAGATCGCTGCCCGCTGTCCCACACCGCCGTGCTCCCCGCCGTGCCGCCGCCTGCTGCTGCGGCCAACAATTGCACCAGCAGCAGCTGCTATGGCCAGCGACAGCGCTAGCAGCATCTGCTGCGACAATTGTGCCAGCAGCTGCTGCGCGGGCGCGCCTCCCCACTGCGTCGGCAGCCTGCAGCATGTCTCCCCGCGCGTTGCCACCTCAGAGATCCCGATGGAGGGGAGAAATTGGGGAAAGGAGAGAGAGTGTGAGAGTATTTGGGAGAAGGAGAGGTTGAATTTGGTGGGGTTTTCGTCGCCGCTCACCACCATGGAAGGTAGGTGTGAAAAAAATTGGGGGAGGAAGAGAGGTATAATGAAAAATGACCATTGACCCATGGTTTTATTCATTTAGATGTATAAATATTGAGCCTTTTGATGCCACATCACCTCCCCAAGTCCCCGTGTAGCTTAAGGTCAAGCCACCTCACTCCACCCACTAAATTAATCATACATTAATAGATTAAGAGTAATAAGTGGGTATAATACTTGTATATTCTCATATATATATATATATATATATATATATATATATATATATATAGACACACACACCAGCATGAACAAACACTCATTTGTATATTCACACACACACACACACACACACACACACACACACACCAGCATGAACAAACATACTCATTTGTATATTCATACCACAAAATTTAAAATATTTAATTTCACTCCAAATTATCCATATACTTGTATTTATGATTATCATTTCGCTTTAATTCTTCCCACAAAATTTTAAAAAAAAAATCATTATCATAAAAATTTAATTTAATCATCACTTCTAATAATCTGTATGATGTCTCAAATCACGGATTGAAATATTTAATTCATATTTTAATGAACAGGGTACTACAATTCTACTCTCATTAGAAAAGTTCCGTCCTCGAAACTTGGCACTAGGATTAAATGAGTATAAAACTCTCACATTTCTCTTATACATCACAAAATCTTTCTTTCATACGGTATCTTCCTCGACCTTTTGTCCCGAAGATTCATTATCTCTGAATTAACTCTATATTATGTTCTTACGATCCGATTAAATTCTGACTCGCCTGATATTTGAATCATTCCCTTACCCTAGTGTCCCATACTACTGGCAGCTCATACTGAGGGCCCACACCCCAGCAGAGCACATCCGAATCATGGCATGTGGATACCATAATTTGAAAATAAGGCAGTGAGCAAATATCTCGCGTTTCAAGATTAATTATACACGTAAGAACTCCTACCCCCTTAAATCATTCACATCAAACAACACATTCACATACATACAAACACATGCATACATATCAATCTTAGAAATCAATCTTGGCAATCTATCCTCTTCCTACGACACTATTCTAGATCCTAATCTTATTTTAAGTCCTGAGCTCTGATACCAACCGTAACGGTCCCATTTTTTTTAATATAAACATCATTTAACATAAATATCCTTTTAAACTTACCGATTGCCATAATCATATCCAAATCCTCGAAAATTTTGG
Organism: Agave tequilana; assembly: GCA_038442645.1. Taxonomy (NCBI): domain Eukaryota; kingdom Viridiplantae; phylum Streptophyta; class Magnoliopsida; order Asparagales; family Asparagaceae; genus Agave; species Agave tequilana. The sequence goes on along the minus strand of JAVJIF010001341.1, from coordinate 203,332 downwards.
CAGTACCTCCTTTGTATATACTGAACTGACCTGATATACAATACCAACCATAATTAGTTTCAACCAACATCAACCTGCATATTCTCAAACCAGATACATATACCAATATTCGGTAACTATCCATGCAATCATAATATTATTTTAGCTCACAACAGGCTACTTATTCTCAAAAAAACAATTTCGGCTTGACTTCGCCTACTTATGAAAACACAAATCATAAGCTCGGGAGTATCCCTCTCGAGCGTCCACAGAATAATACAGTATCGATATAAATTCAACTTATTATGATCATCACAAATAAACCCAATAATACATCTTTTGAGAATACATGTTCTCGATATCGCTAATCAATAGAAAATCTCCGGTGTCAACTCGAAGGGAAACTGCTTGCAACAATTCTCTGAACATATTTATACAAGATCAACTATTTATCCCACAACTAATACATGTTATCTATAAGTACAAGTACTCAAGAAATACAACAAAATTAAGTTACACATAAGGAAAAATAGATTTATCTTAAATGGGTTCCAAATGAATTTTTCACGCAGCTTAAACCGGATCCCTGTCTCATCACAACCTGCAAACAAATCAGACAGTGGGGGAATGAGCTCAACAACTCAGTGAGTGGAGTCAAAAGGAAACCAAAGAGGGTTATAAATATATATATCCATTAAGAAGCATGGTTTTCTTTAAATATCAAAGGCAATTATGGATAACCAAGAGAAGTAGGAGATCAACCGCATGTCATGATAAAACAACCGAAACAATTATCTCCATGGTCTAGGAACAACTTGACTCCATAGGCCATTGATTCTCTTAGACACTTAAAGTTTCTTATCCATTTATATAACACACTACACATGAGAATCACATATATCACATACGGTGGTGTACCAACCACAACAACTAAATCAAAAATGTAATTTATTCATTCAATAATCTGTTTTTGCAAAACAATTTATATATCACACCATCATTTCACACTTCACAGCATGCATATACTATACTTGGTGAGATATGTATCATACATTATTCACATACATATACAACCATAAATGAAGTATGAGAGTCCCCGTCTTCCCCCTCCTATCGGCTCTCACCCGGTCCCTTCCTCCTATATAGGTATATAGGTATACAAATAACCATAACACCGTCTCCCCCTCCTACCAGCTTCCGCCCGACCCCTTTCTCTGATATAAATATAAAATGTATACAAATAGCAATAACACCGTCTTCCCCCTCCTAAAGGTTCCCATCCGGCCCCTTCCTCCGATATAAATATAAAATGTAAATAAATAGCAATAACACCGTCTTCCCCCTCCTACCAGCTCCTTCCCGACCCCTTCTTCCGTTACAAACATGTAAATAGACACAACATGTGTACGTAAGTTTTACATACCAATAAATATATTATACACTATAATATTTATGAAATTTTCAATTTTGTATATAGTACAAAGTTCAATTTGTCTGATCTTTTCTTCCAATTTTCATACATATATCATACACACCATAATTTCTTCCTGAAACTATAATCAGTAATATAGTTACACATTATGTCCAGTATATACATATAAGGTATATGTACACATGCATCATGCATATCCATCAATTATCAATTTTTTCTCTAATTATATTACATACTACAGCTGTGTATATAAGCATACAATAACCAATTCATAGATTAATAAGATAATTTCGGTGAAATTTTTATAGTACTTTATATCCACTGACCAATTATGCTGATTTGTATTCCTATTACTATGTTATCCACGTTTTTCATTCCGATCATCAATATCTCAAGTTTTTTGGTAAAATTAGTCATTAATCAATGACTAGACATAATTGGTAACAATATTCCTATTAAGAGAAGTACTCTCCCTGCAATACAAATTATATATATATATCATCAGTTACATCAAAAGAGATCAATTTTTCATAGCTTTTCATTTTCTCAATTTATTAGTTTAGTTTCCAACATCACACACCTCTAAAGTTCATTACAGAACCAATGTGAGGCTCATATTACTATAATCAACCTTTATTTACGGCCACACTCTAGAGTAAAGTACCTTAGGGAGACTAATTGATAGTTAAAAGCTCGTGAACGGTATAAGATCCACGACTGTAGTATTACTTACTAAAAGGATGTGTTAGTCCTAAATCTGACTTATAAAACCCTACATCGTCTATGAACCCAATATTGAGTCAGGGCCTAATACATCTATGTCCGCACAAGATTAGAATAAGAATCCAATTGATTGTAGAAGATACTTTTCACAACACAAGTGGAGAAAGCTATCCTTTACTTATAGAACTATATACATATTCATACATGATATGGTATACTTGATATATCCGATTCATGCACGCATTCAAGTATTGCTAATTGAAATCATTATAATGACGACATCTACCCCCTTACACAAGTTATCACCCATTTCGATTTCCTATTAGTCGATATTATTAAGAGCATACGCTTTTGCAAATATCAATGATTTAATGACTTTTGATTCTTCATTTATCAATATAGTTCCGATATCACCCATGTATTAAATATATATATTCATACATGATTACTAATACTAATATATACCATCGAGGCACAAAATTTCTCTACACTTAGGTCCAACCAGCTCATAGGTTTTTTTAGATTGAATTAAGTTCTAATTGCAAGGGGTTTACCTCCAACTCATAGATTAGGTGCAACTAATCAATTGAGAGAGCAAGAAAGAGAGAGTGTGTCAGCAATCTATACTAATAGCATCGCAAGGAGGGTTTTACAATGCACTCGAACAAACCCTGAGCAAAGTTTAGATTATTCCCTTTTTTAATATGTAATTCCTTACTTTTGGGTCCTTCTAACTAGTATTATAAAGAATCAGGAATGGATGATGGTCCGTTAGTTCTAATGTGTCCTAAATATTCTACATCTTTTAGTTTGCCCCGACATCAATTAATCCACTAATTTGCTAACTGGCAGTTATAATTAACATTATTACCTGACTTACATGATTTAACTATTAGTATATCCTTGCCCAATATGATTATTAAATTAGATGCAAATTAGCTGGTATGAGGAGAGATAATTCTTTTCAGGCCATAGTGGTTTAAAGGCAGAACAAAATTTACTTGCTCATGTGTATAGTTATCTGCATAACTCACCTGGAGAGATATACTTGTAATATCATTTCAAGATAAATGCAATACAAAGTCAAGGAAAATATAATCTAGCATAATAGAGAGAAGGGATATCTGAAAGGAATAGATATTGTTGTGATGGATAGCTTTACTTAAAGTGTGCATATATCCTTTCCAGAAATTTAAGTATCAAGGGGGGTAGTACAAGGATCGTATTTCTAGCAGATGTTCAATCACGAACCCCATAATTTCTGTGGGTGTAATAACTTAATCTTAAGGGCCTCGATTCCCTCATACTCAACCTCCAATTATATCGTTCTAGGACTAAGGTTACGCTTCACCCAAGAATATAACTTATATCAAGAAACAACAAATATAATATTTCCTGCAACCACTTGCGATTACACAAAGACATTTAAGATTATTAGATTCTAAGTTTCCTGCGAAGAGTAACTAAAGATCTATGCAAACTATGCATCCCCCACAGAAAGGCTAGTCCTCAACAAGTGTGTTTAGCATCAGTTTGCTCTTTGAATATTGGCTTAAGCACTATTGCAACGATTTCTCATCTACTATACTATACTAAAATTGTTGATCACAGAAGTTCTACCTCTTTGACATGACCCAATTCTAATATCTCTAATACAAGTATATATCTAGAAATGATCAAGGAAAATCATAACGGGAGTAAGGGTTTGGCATCAAATGAATAGTTATCTTTGTTCTTATTCCTGTTTTAATTTCTGATGACACTCTTAATTTTGCAAGCTATTTAGTTATCATCCACCTCACGAAATAATGTATGTGGCGATATGATTCAATCAAGTGGAAATTTATGAAAGTTAGGCATAAGTTAAATCTTATAGTGTACCCGTAAACAAGTATCCTGATTTAAATCTTAATTTATCCAATCCTTCTCCCTCCATCTCATTAGGATTTCCCTCGAGATGAAACTATATCATCGATGAACCTACATACACGAACGTGTTCCTCTTGACCATGATTGTATAATTAGATTCAAGTTTATACCGATGATAATTTAGCATGCATACAAGAACATCATTTTTGACAATTCACGGGTAATCTACTTACCCATATATGACGTCAATCCAAACTAATCAAGCAATAGTATCGTTCCTCATCTAATTCAAAACATAATATGAGAATACACAATCAATATAAACTCTTAACATAAATTGATCATGCACATGAACTTTCTATAATTAAAATGTGAGTAGGAGGAAAATGGATCACGGGAAATCTCACTTCAACAGTCTCAGAGTAATAACCAATTTGATATTTATTTTCAGAATTTGAATTCAAAATAAGAAGAATAAATTAGGCTAAGTCTCCCTCACCTCCTTCTTCTGACTCCAAGTTGCTTCAGATCGCTGCCCTGCCGTCCCACGCCGCCGTGCTCCCCGCCGTGCCGCCGCCTGCTGTTGCAGCCAGCAGCTCACCAGCAGCAGTTGCAGCAGCCAGCAGCTACTGCGCCGGCACGCCTCCCTGCTACGTCGACAGGCTGCAGCGTGTCTCCCCTCGCGTTGCCGCCTCAGAGATCCCAATGGAGGGAAAATTTGGGGAAAGGAGAGAGAGAGATTGAGAGAATTTGGGTGAGAGAGGGGTTGAATTTGGTGGGGTTTTCATCACCTCTCACCACCAGGGAAGGTTGGTGGGAAAACATTGGGGGTGGAAGAGAGGTATAAAGAAAAATGACCATTGACTCTTGGTTTTATTCATTTAGATGTGTAAACATTGAGCCTTTTGATGCCACATCACCTCCCCAAGTCCCCGTGTAGCTTAAGGTCAAGCCACCGCACTCCCCCTACTAAATTACTCATAGATTAATAGATTGAGAGTAATAAGTGGGTATAAAGTGGGTATAATACTTGTATATTCTCATATACACACACACACACACCAGCATGTACATACGTACTCATTTGTATATTCATACCACAACATTTAAAATATTTAATTTCACTCCTAATTATCCATATCCTTGTATTTATGATTATCATTTCACTTCAATTCTTCCCACAAAATTTAAAAAAAATTCATTATCATAAAAATTTAATTTAATCATCACCTCCAATAATCTGTATAATGTCTCAAATCAAGGATTGAAATATTAAATTCATATCTTAATGACCAGGGTGTTACATGGGGGGAGGTGATAGGGACTGGCACCATGTGGGTGATCGGGTGATGGGAAAAAAAAGAAAAGAAAAGAAAAGAAAGGGAAGAAGAAAGATTCCCAAAATAATATTATATTCAGTATCCGAAAAATAATGACTTATCTAGAAAAATCTCCAAAAATAGTTAAAAATAGAAAATATCATCTTGAGATACAATATGAAATTATTTTTTAAAATTAAATTCTATTTTTGAATAAAAATCTTAGAATCAACTAGTGATACCGGCCGACACCAAATCCAGTCGAGTTTTGATATATTCAGAAAAATCTTCAAAAATTCATTAAAGTAAAAAATATGATTCTAAAAAATAACATGAAAACAGATTTTAGAAATTTAACTCTGTTTGTAAACTAAAATACTGGAATCGACCAGCGATATCGGTCGACGCCGATTTTGAAAATCTTATAAAATAATTCGAAAAAAATACCAGAAAATGATGAAAATCTAAAATATTGTAAATAATATTTGAAATTGGAACCGGTTAAATCTGACTATCAAGACCAAATTAAGTGATACACTAGGATCGGGTCTCCGGTTCAAACTAGGGTTGACTCCGAGTCCACGGATTCAGATTTAATGCAAAACAATTGCATAAATAATCATAAAACAAAAATAAATATGGAAAGTAAATTGAAAAGGTATGATCAAAAAATCTTAAAACATATCTAAGTACGTATTCCGAGAATGGGGTGTTACATTCCATCCGCCTTACAAAAATTTTGTCTTTGAAATTTCGATAATGGGAAGATGAAAACAAAAAGCATAGGGATGAGGATTATACTAATTAAGATATGAATAACTAAGGGTTATACTCATAATTCATTGATCAATAACCTCGAGACCTAAATGTCTTCTGCACTTCCTGCCATATAAATTTTGGACGGTACCATACCACACTGATCTGATATCTGCTGAGAAAAATACCATCAGAGTTTCTGTAGACTGACCTAATCTGAATAATATGACATGATCTGCCTTCAGAGCTAGTTAAACTTTAACTGTTTAAATTCTAGTAGAATCGATGGAGAGTACTTCTTTCAAAAGGGGAAGACCCAAGAATGCGATGCTACTTATTCAGAACTCATACTTACTCTGTTGGACGTGATGTTGTTCCTGACAAAGAGTCTGTAATAAGATTACTAGATATTTTGCATGTTCGCTATCACTCGGGAAGTAGATCATAATATCATTGATAAAGAAAAACTGATAAAATTGATTGTAATTAATAGATAAAGAAAACTGATAATAACGAGTTCAAGATGCTGGGTGTTGATTACTCTGAAAGGCATGACTAAGAATTTACAATAGCTGTCCTTTGGATGATAACCCAATTATAAATTAAATATTTAGAGAATACCTAAGCCTATAAGGTTGGCTGAATAGATTGTCAATAAAGATTATGACAAGTTGGTTCAGATGCAGCGAGAAAATCCAATTTATTAAGACCATGCAACACGTTAGGTAGAAGCAACCTGGGAAACGAGGATAAGATGCTAAACTCTGATGGAACTAGCCATGAACAAAGTCATGGCCAAGTAGGGCTATTGCGTGCACTAGGGTGCGGCAGAGCTAACACTCTGCAAGGCTCGCACTTGGCAAAGCTCATGCGGTAAAGTCATCTTGTAATACAGTGCTAAATACTAACACCAGGGTGCAGCAAAGCCCACGCTTGGTTGGGCTCACGCGGCTAGAACATGACCCTCGCCTGGTGAGGCCAGTGGGGTCTGTGATTCATCAAACTCATAAGGACTGCTATGTGTTATGGCCCCGAAGGATACGATCAAGAATTCATAATAACTGAGATGAGTCTTGAATGCTGTCTTCTGGATATCTATGGCAAATTAATTCTGAGAATACCTGAGTCCCGTGAAATTGATAAAAAAGATTGTGATCGTTTCTAGAATAAAATAAAGAATACCATGGTTCTATCTGACAGAGGTTCTGAATCTTGAAAACGATTTTACGCTAATGCCTCTCGTGTAATGATATAGTCTATTTAATTATACAAGTGTTGATGACCCTACTTTCTATACTAATCCTCGTGGTGCGTCCATACATATAAGATTAAAATGCAAAGCCAAAGAACTGATTGGTATAAAATAACATAATGCACTAGAATTAAAGAATACCATATTAGGGTGAGAGAGAACCACATCTGTCCTGCCGCTACCTTACTAGTCTACCCATATCTTAAGTTGGTATAAGGACTACGAAAATAGGAATAGTAAAAAATAAAAGGGATTTAGGAATCAAAAGAAGGATGATAAATAAACACTCTGCACTTGTAGTTAGATTGTATAACCAGGACTCATACATTTCAGTTACTAATTTCTTTATCATTAATTTACTGACTAGTTATACTGTAGATGTGAGAGCCTAAGCTCTGATACTATCCTGTAACACTCGGATCCCGTGGGTACGGAGACGTTACTGCTGTTGGCCCAAAAGCCTTCCACTCTAGTTTTGATGATGATTAACTCATGTAGTTATGTATACTAATTATCTTGTGATGTTTAATTTCAGATCTTTATTCAAGATATTAGTAGGTGATTAGCTTCAACAAGATGGTTTGGAAGCTTTCACATGGTGTTTACAGAGCCCGAGCATCAAGATCATATATAGCACTCGTTGGAGTCAAGCTCGGGGTTTTAGAGTTTTGGATCGAGTCGGCTTGGAGACGGCACTCTACAAAAAGACCTCGGTAGCTAATTTAGTTTTGTATTTAGATCCATTTGTAAAGATTAAAATAGTATGATATGCTCAAGTTCACAATACACACACGTTTTATGTTTTGATTTTGGTTTTCGGTTTGATTAGTTTAACCGATCTTGGTTTTCATGAATAGATTAGTATCAAAATAAGTTTACATGTGTTTATGTATATTAGACATGTTCTATATACATGTATGCTTCATATCCTAGACAAACTTAATTTGATATACCTATTCATGTGTTTTAGGTTTTGTGTTTTAACAAAACATATTTTTGGAAATAAAGTCAAAAACTATGATATGTATATGTTTCTTGTATATTGGATTTCTATCCATATGCAACATGCCTAAATGTGTTTAAATATCATGTTTTTGTATTTGGATGAGTTTTGGAAAAATCAGATTTCCTATTGAAAAATCCAAGTTTGGAAAAATACAGTTTTTGGTTTTTGGTAATTTTTTCATAACACAAAAATGGTTCAAAATGTTTGATATTTGTGTTAAAATTTTTATCACATATTTGTATATCAATGTAAAATGATAAAACTATTTTTGTGTATTTTTAGATGATTTATGAAAATTTTTAGAATTAAAAATAACAAGTTTTTCTGTCCCATAACCCAGCCTGCCAGGCTCTGGCGGTCGACTGGACGATCGACCGGACCCAGAGTCGGTCGACCGGACCGGTCGACCGACGTGCACAAAACGTGCACGCTGGCCTGCCCATTAAGCCGGTCAACTGAGCGGTCGACCGACTGAAAGTAACCCACTCTCGGGTTGCTCCGGTCGACCGGGCGGTCGACCGGCCAGAGAGCCGTTGCTCTCTGGTTCAGGGCCCGGTCGACCGGTAGCAGTTAACGGTCAAAAATCAACCGTTAGCCGGTCGACCGGCCGGTCGACCGGAAGGTCAAATCTGGCCTTAATTGCTGCTAACGGCTAGTTTTTCCAAATGGCTATAAAAAGGGTTTTCTCTTAATAGTTTTTAACAAGTTTTAAGAGAGCAAAATTTTTGATCTTACCAGTGTTTTTATAGCAATCAAAAAGAAGTTTTTGGGCTCAAATCTTAACTATCTATTTGGTGTTTTTCTAGGGTTTGGAAAATCAAAGAAAAGTGTTTTTGAGAAAAGTGTTTTTGATTCAATTTTTTTATCTTGATTTCAGTTTTTTCCAAGGATTTTCTTTGAGTATTTGTTTTTCATTCCTTTGCTTTCCACACTTGAGCTTCATTCTATCCTATCTATAGGGTCTTTGTGTTTGTGGGAAAAGAAATCGGTTTGTGGTCTTTTGATCATCAAGTTGTAAACCCTAATTATTGCTTGGCTTTGTGCCTTTCCCTCATAGTGTTGAGGAGGTTGTGCAATTGGTTGTATCCCTCAAGTTGTGAGGTGATCCTTGTGTAGCTTTGTGCTTATCCCTCAAGTTGTGAGGTGATTGTTTTGTTGGCTTGGTGCTTAGCCTCTGGTGAGAGGTTGTGGTTGTAAAGAGAGGAGTTGGGTACTCCTATTTATTGTATTGCCTCAAATCCTCGATGGAGGTTCCCTGTGTAGGAGTCCTTTGTGGACAAGCTAGTGGATTCGAAATCCTTCTGGGTGAAGGAGGGGACGTAGAGCTGGGTGCTCGAACCTCGAAACAAATCTTGTTGTTTGCGCTTGATCCATTGACTCTTACTCTTTCTCTCTCTCTTTGTATTGTGCCTTGCATTATTTCATATTGATCATTCATATTTATATGCTTGGCTTGGTTGTGTGTGCATCACTTATTGGTTGCATTAAGTGTAATTGCAATTAGTTTTTAAATTCCGTATTTAGTTCATTTGATTAGCCTTATCACCTATTCACCCCCTCTAGGTGATTTCAACTGGTATCAAAGCCTACGCTCCTGATACTTGGTTTAACAACCTAGGAGTGAGATCTTGGTTTGCTAATCTTCATTTGCATTTGCACACATATAGTTTGCACTCATGGATAGCCCTCCTATGTTTGATATTTCTAGACTTGATATTTGGAAGGCCAAGATGAGTTGTCATTTGAAAACCCTAGAACATAAAGTATATCATGCCACCACTAAAGAATCCTACCCAATGATAGCAAGCATAGAAAGGCCAATGCACTAGCCCTTAAGACACTTATAGCATCTCTTGATAAAGATTTATTACATGTGTTTGCTCATTATGATTCGGCTTTTGCAGTTTGGAGCATTTTAACTTCTCCCGAGCTACCAAGATCATCGCTAAGATGAGGAGATCTAGGAGAGACAAGTCCGACGAGCATTGCCTCATGGTCCAAGGGAATGACTCCCTTGAGGTACAATCGTAAACTCAACTAGATGCTAGCACTAGTTCCTAATGCTATGGGTGCTTAGAAATACAAACCTTAAATATGGAACTTGCTACAAAGTTTGAAAATTTTTTGGAAAAACATGATCTTTTGAAAAAGAAAAATTTTGAACTAAAAGAAGAATATGAGGATTTGTGTTCAAAATTTGATTTAATTTTGCAAGAGAAGGAAGAGATTTCTAGTAAACGTGACTCACTTAAATCTCAACTAGATCTTGCCCTAAAGGAAAATGAATTTTTGAAAAGTAAAAATGATTGTGAAGATGTTTTAAAAAAAATGAGATTTTATCTTCAAAATTAGATTGTATTTTAAAGATAACCATTCTTTGAAAAATAAAATTGATTTTATTTCAAAAGAATTAGATTTAGTGTTAAATAAAAATAAATCTTTGCAAAATGATATAGATTCACATGTTTGCCATACTAGTGTAGCCTCACCTAGCACACCTATTGCATGCTCCACTTTATCTTCTAGTATTGAAAATGATATAAATGATTTGAAGAAAAGTGTGGATTGTTTGGGCTCCACTTTGAGCCATTGTGCCATGAATCATACACGGTTGGAATCTTTGTTTCGAAAGAAACAAGTTCCTATTATGCATGCACACCATACACGGCATACACATGCTCCTCATGATTACACCTATTACATGTATGCTCATGTGTACACTTGTACACATTGTGGACGTAAGGGTCACCTTACTAAATTTTGTTATGATAGAATACATGTTTCCAATTTAGCATATAAATTTGTTTGGGTTAGGAAAGATACTAACCCCTATGGACCCAAAAGGAAATGGGTACCAAAGACCACCCCTATTGTATTTGATGTAGGTGTGGGCTCTCGCATGATGTGAGAGTAGCAGTACCTTGAGGTGGATGCGTTCCGTGCTTCATGAGGATTATTTGGATGCATCACTTTCAAGAGAACTTTGGTGGGAAGACCACCTTGGTTTGGAGAACTAGAGAGGTGCCTTCATCAGTTTTGGTATCAATCTCTAACTCCTGTTTATATTTGCATGCTTTTTCATGTTCATCAATTTATAGCATGTCTTGGTTTATTGATTATTATGTTTATGTCATGATAATTAGATTAGTGTTACACATGTTAGTTATTTGAGACACCCATGTTTAATATAGACTTATCTTTATGTTCTCACCTTGTTTATAAACTAATATGTATGTCCTAGATCTATTACACATGCATATACATAATGACCATATGTACGTTTATGATTTTTATTTTTAATGCTTCATGTTTTGATTAGTATATTAAATGCCATGATTCTTAGATCATTGACATGCATGTATAGCTTTTGAGATCACCCATATTTATATGGACCCATATGTTGTGTTCTCACCATTGTTTAGCTATTATGTATATCATAGATCTAATAGCATGTGGATTTACATAATGATCATTTTTATGATTATCATGTTGATTTATGTCTAGTTTTATGCCTCATGTTTTGAATATACGTTTAGATGTTAGTTTTCATTAAGACTAGGATTTATACTTGTACATATAGTGGGCCACAAATAAATCTTTATATATGTTTGTGCTTGAATGCTTATTTGTACCCATTAGATGTGCAAGTATAGTCTAGTTTTGATGATTCATGCATTTTAACTTATATTCCCAATTTTGGACACTTTTTATAATCATGTGATTCACTTCATGTATATGTCTATTTTGTCAAACCTTATGATATACATGTATAACCCTTGAGTCATTTGCTTTTCATGCAAATCTTTATTATGGACTCATTTGTGTTTAGGGATATGTATGTATACTTCTTATTTTGTCAAAACATACATATGCCTTGAAGTATAAATTGTTTTAATGGAAATTTAGTTTTGATGAGTTCATGTTTTCATGTTTTAAGGAATTTCAATTGAGCTTGATTGTCTATCTCCATGACAATATTTTTTACATTATGCTTATACACTCACATCATTCGTGTTTTCTCATGATTTTAGTTTCATGAGTATGATATATGCTTCATAGATTTTGAGTGTTGGTGATTATGTGATTTACATGTGTTTTATGGAATATATTCTTATTTTATTCCTTACTTGAAGGATTTCGTACTAGTTTACAAAATTTTTCCTATAACTAGTTGCGATATTCTTCATATGGTAGAGATTTTCAAATATACTTTACTTTCAAACTTATTATTTTTGAAAACCCTACCTTTCAAGGGTGGTTGGATGGGAGACCATGCACATGTATGATTTATAGTGAAAATCATTTTAAACTTGAGCATGATTGGGTGGTAGGAAATATGAGATATACACTTGATCGTATTGTTGTTTCAATTGGTATCATTGGACTTTTTCATTTGGTATCAATATTGACATGTTTGTATGCTCATATATATTTTTATGTATGTATGCTTACACTTCAAATAGTATCAATTTCGATTGGTATCTAATTTTTCATACATATATTTGTTTATGCTAAAGCTTGAATTTTTAATGACCTTCATGTTTCAATTGGCATCTTAAACAAGCTTAAGCATTATTTTATTTGGTATTTCATAAGGGGGAGAAAACTCATATTTTATCTTTCAATTGGTATTTTGTTTACTGTTGATTTCTACTCCCACACTTTATGTTGAAAATTGATTTTATTTTGGTATCATATGTTCTAAATGACAAATATTCATAATGGTATCAAGATTTTGTTTACTTTCAATTGGTATCTATTGATCTATTTCTTTCAATTGGTATCAAGATTTTATTTATTTTCTCACTTTGGTATCAATGCCTTATTTACTTTCAATTGGTATCTAAAAATTTGATTTGTTTTATTGAGAAAATTCAAAATTTTGTTTTGCTGTGACCCCTTTATTGATTCTTTGTTTTGAACAAAAAGGGGGAGAAGAATAAATTTTTATTGGTTTATCGTTTACCCCTTTGTTGATGATTGACAAAAAGGGGGAGAAGAATTTGAGTTTATATGCATGATTTATGCATGATCTTTGTTTCATGTTTGATATTGAGAACATGTTTTATTATTGGTAACAAGAGCATTATGTAATGTTTGGTATCAAGAGCTTTCATTATGTAAGTTTTGGTTTATGTAAGTTTTGGTTTATTGGTATCAAAATCATTATGTAATTTTGGCATCAAAAGCATTCTTTAAAGAGAACATGTTTATGAAATTAAGAAAAAGAAGAAATAATTTGTTTTACCTTTCATTTGGTATCAAGAGCATGTTTTATACATTTTATCATTTTATGCATATCTATTGGTATCAAGAACCTGTTTATATGCATTTCATAGTTTTATGCATATCTATGCATTCTCATGTTTTATATTTATTACATATATTTGTTGTTTTCTTCTATGCATGAGTTAAGGGGGAGCTTCTTTGAAGCTTAACTTTAATCTATGCATATATAACTCCATGAGTTTTGTCATCATCAAAAAGGGGGAGATTGTTGGCCCAAAGGCCTTCCACTCTAGTTTTGATGATGATTAACTCATGTAATTATGTGTACTAATTATCTTGTGATGTTTAGTTTCAGATCTTTATTCAAGATATTAGTAGGTGATTAGCTTCAACAAGATGGTTTGGAAGATTTCACATGGAGTTTCCAGAGCCCGAGCATCAAGATCATATATAGCACTCGTTGGAGTCAAGCTCGGAGTTTTGGAGTTTTGGAGTTTTGGATCGAGTCGGCTTGGAGACGGCGCTCTACAAGAAGACCTCGGTACCTAATTTAGTTTTGTGTTTATATCCATTTGTAAAGATTAGAATAGTATGATATGCTCAAGTTCACAATACACACACGTTTTATGTTTTGATTTTGGTTTTCGGTTTAATTAGTTTAACCGATCTTGATTTTCATGAATAGATTAGTATCAAAACAAGTTTACATGTGTTTATGTATATTAGACATGTTCATATCCTAGACAAACTTAATTTGATATACCTATTCATGTGTTTTAGGTTTTGTGTTTTAACATCTACTTCGTTTGTGATGATCTTTGATGACGCACTGGACCTATCATGATTCAAGAACTCTATTTGTGATCAAAATTCTTTTTTACAAAAAAGTGATGGACTTCAAAAGATTTTCAAAAAAAAAATTTTGGCCATAACTCGGCGGCCAACCAGTCGACCATTGACAGAGCAAAATTGCTCTGTTGGTCGGCTGAGCAGTCGACCGATTATGCACAAGATTTTAGAGTGCTTTATTGTGCACTTTGGTTAATCGATCGGTCGACCGACTGAGACACACTTAGCCTTGGTTAGGTCACGGTCGACCGGTTGCTCGACCGTAAGAGAGCTAGGCTCTCTGGTTCGGTTACTCGGTCAATCGAGCGGTCGATCGCCAACCCTAACAGTTGAAAATTCGACCGTTGGCGGTCAACCGGCAAGTCAACCGATAGTTGGATTTTTCTGAAGATTTTTTTCCAACAACTAGTTTTTATTTTTTCTTTTCTGGGTCCTTCCCCAATTGCTATATTAAGTTTTCTCTACATATTTTCATCCTTATAAATAAAGGGACTATAAAACACTCACAAGAGTTTAAGAAGTTTGGAAAGATTTAAGAACACCTTAGAGAGTAAGTTTTTGTGATCAAAATCCTTTTTCTTAAAAGATTTTCATATTGAGCTAAAAAGTCCACATCCTTGTTTTTGATTGAGCTTTCCTTCACATCTACACAACCTTTTCTCACCACACAATCTCAAAGAGTTTCATCTACTCCAACTTGATTATAGGATTGTATTTGTGAGCTTTTGTGATTAAGAGAAGATCATCAATTTCTTGTATTTGTGAAGTTGTAGAGGTTGCAGCCTCAAGTAAGCTAGAGAGCTCTATTATTGGTGTTGCGGCACCAAAAGAGGGACTTGCGGGTCCATTGAGTTCTTGCGAGAACTTGTAAGGGTTGGCGGTCTCGCGGGATCAATTTAGTGAAAATCCTTCCTTGCGGTGAAGGCGGGGACGTACAGCAGTGGCTCGAACCTCGAAACAAATCCTTGCATTTGTGATTGCTTTCTCTTTATCTCTTAACTCAACTCTCTCTATTCTTGCATGCTACTATTATTTACTTTATTGCAAGTATCTTCTGTGTTGAGATTGATTTATTTTTATTCCACATTATTTGCCATAAATTTATACCCATCACCTATTCATCCCCCTTAGGTGATTTACAAGTTCCAAACATATACATATAAACATAGTAACAAGTAATAACTAAGCTATCAATAGAGTAGTGAAACCTGGAGGCTGAGTAAGACAAGAATAAACAGATAAGCGAACAATCAAGAGGAGCTAAGTAAGGCTAGAGCGAAGCTAGTGCACAGTGCTAGATGCTATCATGCTCGGCATAGCTACTGCTCGTTGTGAAGCCATGATAACGTACAACCATCGCTCATGGCGTAACTACACTCGGACCAAATTAGCTGTAAAGTACTTAGCGCTAGACTCGCCTACCATGCGGGGCCTGATCGGTCACATATATTGCATATATATTGTCACATTATCATATTTATTATCTAATAAATCCTATTAATAAAGTCTTATTTTTCTTTATTAAGTACAGGCCCATTGCTTAAGGAAAGGGAAGAAAAACAAGCCCAAAAGCCCATCAAATTCTGATTTAATTCAGAATTAATTTGAAATTAAAAGATCAGGGTAGATTATGGCAAAACAGGGAAGTTAAAAACTGGTTAATTTGGTTTTATAAGAATCCAAATCGGTTAGGTTGAGAATCACCGAAGATCAGATTAGAATTAGAGCCAAACAGTGAATCCAGCTAGACAAAAGGGAGCCAAATTTCACGCCAGCCAGATCTCCACCAGGATGTGGCCATTTGGCCACATCCTGGGGCCGTAGATCTGCGTCCTAAGCCGCAGATTCATGGCTTGTTGGTGGGGATAAGGGGAGCATTTGCTCCCCTTATCTCCTTACTCCTTTCTCTCTAGGTGTTTGCCTATAAAAGGCAGGATTTTGTACTGAAAAAGAGAGCGAAACTAGGAGTAAATTTTTTATTCCTTTTAAGGTTTAGGTTCTTAGTTAGATAGTAGAGAGAAGTTGTATCTCTGTTTTCTAATTTGTAGTTCAGTCCAAATACCAGTGAGAGAGAGGAATAGAGTGATTGCAATCTGAAGATTGAGGTGACATTAATAAAGGTTCAAAGCATCTCTTCTTCTTCTCCAATTCACGGGTATGTCTTATTTTATTTTCATATCTTTATTTTACATTATTCATGAGTAACTAAACTTATTTTCTGGGCTCACTAATTAATCTCTTCTACTTCCTTTCTCTCGATTGATTTTTATGAAAGCGATTCTCTTGAATCATAATAATGCCTGAGTTTAACCTTGTGAGGATGTTTTTCTTTTAAACTTGAATTTTTAATACACAAATATCTTTAAGATGTTTTTATTCCATACTTGTTTCTTCGCGCTTGATGGTTTAACATTCTCTTTTAATGATGTGTTAAGAAAGGCCTTAAGATTTAAATCAAAATCATCTTATTTGTTTTACTTGGACATTAAAAGAAACTAAAGATTTTTGCCTATAATAAAAGTGATGCACCAAAATGTTCTTGAGATAAGTAAGTAGGTAGAAAATTAGTGAGCCCAGATCTTTTCTTATATTAACAACAACCAAACAATCTTCATCATTTTTTATAGATCAGCTTTTCCAGAGCCTTCTTTAAGTTTTAAGTTTTTTTTAAATCACTTCCCTTCTCTCCATTCTCTTTTCAACTAAAAAACTAATAACATTCTTTGCTTTCTAAACAAAAACACCGAAAAGCTTCTATCGCATTCCTCCTCGTAGACATGACCCGTTAGCCCAAAGCTAAACGGTAAATCTTATCGCTTTTATTTTACAATAAATTTTTGGCGCCATTGCCAGGGAGGGAACAGTATAATTTTTTTCTAGCAAGTTTGGTGTCTTGTTTCAGGGACGTCAAGATTTAGATTAGAACTCAAGCTTTACAGAAGAAGACTTGCTATTTTGTGCCCCTACTCTCGAAAGCAGGAAAAAGAATTTCAAGAAATTGCAGCGCAAGTTTGAAAATTTGTGGACTACTAAAAAACTCTTTTTTTTTGCAGGATATATTGCTTGCAAAAATAAAGTTTTTGTGTGTTATTATTCTTACTATATCTGATATTCACAATCCCTGTTTTTAATCCAATAGTATTCTGAGTGATTGTTAATTGCTTAAAAAAATGTTTAGACTTGCATTCTAGGTATTTGTCTAATTACGTTTATTTTACAATTACTATTGAAGATAGATAGAGACAAGGTACGTATGCATAGTATATAGTTTAGGAAACATTCTTGGATGATATTTGCTTTTGAATGTTACTTTCCTATATCTTGCACACTTTGCACAATAAATTCTAAGGGCAAACCCCAAATCAAGATAAGGTGGGGAAGTCATTGCCCTTCCTTATCCCACAAACTATCTCCAAGCATGCACAACCTAAGCCTAATTTAAAATATGAAAGACATTGACCTTAGGGATATCTCGAACTCATTAGGAGATTATTCTAAGGGGGAAGGTGTTAGAATTTGACTCCTACCAAATCAGTGTCTAGGAAAGGGATTGAGAGGCGAAACCCTGAAGGCTGGTGGTTTGGCTTAATTAGGCCCGTCGCTTTTGCGCGGATACCTCCCACCAGTCTTGCCCTAACCTGACTGATTAGCTTGTGGTCAAAGTCTGCATTATACCTCCTATGAACAATCAACCAGTTAGGAGTTGTCTAAATCAAGGTTACCTTAGATTAGGCTTGGTTGTTTACTTTGTTGACTATTAGTGAACTCATTTGTGATTGTGTTTGTGTATGCAAGCATGGTCAAGAGACCCTAATTCATCTAGGTTAATTAGAAACACATCATCACCCAAGTTCGAACCAAGACTAGATTCGGTTATGTCTCAACTGACATCTTTGCAGGATAGGTTCTATCCCATTAGAACCTCACTTCCATCCTGCATCCAACTTCCATCGGTTGGTGAACATAGCTTTGAGCTTAAGCTATAGTTCATCAACACACTCCCAAGCTCCATGGCTTAGAGTTCGAAGATGCTTATTTCTTCATAAGAGAATTTGAGAAAGTATGCTTAATGATGAAAATCCCACACGTTGCAGATGATGCTATTAGGTTGAGATTTGTCCCTTTCGCTCTTAAGGACTTAGCTTAAGAAATGGCTCTACAGTTTAGCGGTCGGCTCTATCACATCATGGGATGGTCTCATCAAGGTCTTCTTGAAGAAATTCTATTCAATTTATAAGACCGCTCACGTTAGGAAAAATATCATGCAGTTCAAGTAAGAACCTAGTGAACCGTTTTGGAGGTACTTTGAACGCTTCAAAGACCTCCTTGTCTAATGTCCTCATCATGGAATAGAGAAATGGCGACAATGTCAAATTCTTTATGATGGTTTAGACTACTCAACCAAGACCAACTTAGAAAGCATGTGCCAAGGGGATTCTTGCCGAAGGAGGAGAATGAAGGATGGGATTTATATGAGAATCTAGCTGAAAAGATCATCCAATGGGAACCAACTAGTGAAAACTCTAGGAATTCAAACTCTATCTCTTCAAAAGGATGTCTCCATTCAATTGAATCATCCATAACTAATAAGGCTAAGTTAGCTAATCTAGCGAGAAGACTGGAACCTTTAGAAACTGAGGAACCAAGTCCAGTCAATCAAGTCAGCCTAAATCAAATTCTAACTCTGGGCTGTACTTATTGTCAAGCGATGAATCGTTTGTTTGAGGAGTATCCAGTATTTCAAGCTCAACAATACTTTCCAAAATCGATGAATGCGGCCTTTTCAAGGCCGAACAATGATCCTACGCACCAACGTATAATCCTAGCTGGAGAAATCACCCAAATTTCTCATGGAGCCAACAAAATAATGACCACCCACGGTCAAACCATGCAAGCATCTCCATTATTCCAATAATTCTTCCAACCTTCCAAATCACCCTCATAATAATCCAAACAATTTTTCATATTATTAACAAAATTTTTCCACCAAGCTCTACAACCCTCCTTTCAGAATTCTCAGCTTGAAAGGAGAATGACTGACTTTGAGAGAAATATGAAAAGGTACATGAAGAACTAAGATTCCCTCATGCAAACAATACAAAGGTTAGAGGGTCAAATGAGCTAATTAGCCAATTCACAGAATGAGAGGCAAAAGGGTACCTTGCCCAGTCAACCAATTATGAATCCTAGGAATTCTCAGTAAGCTCATTTGGCTGAGGATCAATCATTGAATCAATGTAATGTTGTTCATACACTAAAGTCGAGAAAGAAAGTTGATAACCAAGTGTCAACACCACCTAATCCCAATCAGCACAATCACACTCCATACCTCATCTAGTCCCAATCCTTCCAAATCTGACGAATCTGAAACAGATAAGTCAACAGTCAGGTGTACAAGCCTATAGTACCATTTCCTAATAAGCTATAGAACAACAAGCAGAATCTACACATGGATAAAATAATTAAGATCTTCAACCAAGTGAAGATAAATGTGTCACTCCTTGATGCCATCCAACAAGTCCCATCTTATGTAAAATCTTAAGGACATGTGCATCAAGAAGAGAAAAACTAATGTACCCAAGAAAGTCTTCTTAACCATTAACATTAGTGAGCTACTGTCGGGTCCGATCCCTATAAAGTATAAGGATCTGGGTTGTCCCACCATTGCCTGCACTAAAGGACAAGCCGAGATTAGTCATGTACTTCTTGACTTGGGAGCAAGTATTAACCTGCTTCCATTCTCAGTTTATCAACAACACGAGTTGGGCGATCTTAGTCAAACTTGAGTAACAATCCAACTGGCTGACCATTCTGTGAAAGTTCCAAAGGAGGAAATTAATAATGTCCTTATCCGGGTCAGGGAGTTTATCTACCCAGTTGATTTCATAATCTTGAGACATAACCTGTGTCCAATCTTAGGGCTCAAACTCATGTTATCCTAGGGCGCCCATTCTTTGCTACTGCTAATGCTATTATCAATTGTAAGAATGGGTCTATGAAATTAACCTTTGGGGACATGACTAGAGAAGCCAATGTCTTCAACCTAGAAAAATAACCTCATAAGATAAGAGACCAAACATTTGAGGTAAACTTTGAAAACAATTGTGATGAAGAAAGTGAAGGTATAGAGAATGAGTCTCTGTTTCTTAAGGAATAATTTAAGAATGAATGGGATAATCTTAATGAGAAGGCATATGTCAGAGATCCTAATTTTAGAGTACCCTTTAAAAAAGAAAATTTTGATTTGAATATCTTCACTTTTGATGAGTCAACCAATAATATATCGCATGATAATATAATTCAAGAACCTCTAATTGACATAATCTTTGAAAACCTCTTCGAAGAAGAACTCATGTATTTGGATGAACCAACTAGGGATATTTTGGTTAATTACACACCTCCAGGGAAAAGTGTTGACCTAAATTTTGAAGAGATGTATGGAACTGAGTTAGAATTCCTAGGCATTCATAGTGAGAAAGTTCCAACTAAGAAGTGTGGTGGTAATCAATTTTTGAATATTGAATGTAGAAATATGAGGAAGAAAAACCTAAAGAAGATGAAACTGGGAAGGAAGAGAGCTAAAATGACAAAAAAAATTGGCCTCCCACTATGCCCTATAAAGAGGACCCATTGGAATGATGGGAAGAGAGCTAGAGAGATAAGACCGAAAAAGATCTAGGTGTGAAAAAAACATGATGTTGTACATATTTTTGTATAATATATGCACCTCTTTTACATTCTATTTCATTCATCTATACATTTCTTTTATGCATTGGGGACAATGCATGAGATAAATGTGGGGGAGGGCTCTAACATGACTAACATGACTAATATAAAAAAAACAAAGAAAAATATTATATATATATAAAAAAACTTTTTGAAAGAAAAGAACAATATTTTGATTTATTTTTCTGTAAGAAATTAAGTCAATTTTAAGGAATACGAAAATCATAATTAGGATTTCTTATACTTGATCAAAATAAGATAACTTGTATGATTTTCAGGGCTAGAAAGAAAATTGATGAAAGTAATTTAGTCTTGATCTTTACCTTGAAGAAATATGCACACTTTATACACTTACACACTTAGGGTTTAAAGATAAAAATTCTTATGCCTTAAAATATATATATACATATATATATATATATATATATATATATATATATATATATATATATATATATGTAAATCTAATTATTGATTTGCTAGGTGCTTTGGCCTAAGCAAGCATTGGTATTTATGCAAAAGATAATTAGATAAGTTTAAAAAAATATAAATATAAATCCTCTAATTAAGCTGGGTATTTGTGTCTCATGAAGCATAAGCATTCACGCCTAAAAGGGGTATATTTTATAAATAAAACCGTTGGTTTCGTGGCCTTGTCTGCTCGAGTGTTTAAGTCCTTAGGGGTATTTTCTCACTTGGTGCCCTAAGGCTCTCCGGTTTGGGTGTCACCGACTAAAGGCTCATTACATGAGAAGATTAAAAACCCTAATGGAATTAAGAAATAAATACCACAAAAAATAAATATAAATAAGGTATAGGAGTTAATATTAAAGAACCCTTAGTCAAACTTCACGGTCACGATGGTTCATATGACTCAGGGTAAAGTAATAGACTAGATCAAAAATGCAATTTAACTCCTTACTTTGATTGATGACATGTTTTTGAATAGAGACTAAGTTTAGGAATGAAAAGTTTGATATTTCTATAACTTAAATATTACTTGAACTCTTACAACAATACCTTAAATATTTTCTATCTTTTCAAAATGCTTTTCGAAAATGCTAACATTTTTCCCTTTTCTTTATGGATTTTATGGGTGAAATCCACTGAAAACCCTCATGAGATAAAACTCGTCCTCTAGGGGTAACTTAGAGGTTTAACGGCTTATTGCACATGCTCAGTGCAATCGAGTAATCTGCGAAAGTGGTCTAATAATTGATTAAGATTAGTTTTGATATTTTTGCTAGAGGGCAAGCAAAAGATAAGTGTCGGGGTGTGATCGGTCACATATATTGCATATATATTGTCACATTATCATATTTATTATCTAATAAATCCTATTAATTAAGTCTTATTTTTCATTATTAAGTGCAGGCCCATTGCTTAAGGAAAGGGAAGAAAAACAAGCCTAACATCAAATTTTGATTTAATTCAGAATTAATTCGAAATCAGAAGATTAGGGCAGATTATGGCAGATTAGGGAGGTTAAAAATCAGTTAATTTGATTTTATAAGAATTTAAATCGGTTAGCTTGAGAATCACCGAAGATCAGATTAGAATCAGAGCTAAACAATGATTCCAGCTGACAAAAGGGAGCCAAATCCCACGCCAGTCAGATCTCCACCAGGATGTGGCCATTTGGCCACATCCTGGCTGCGGATCTGTAGCCTAAGCCGCAGATCCGCGGCTTGTTGGTGGCGATAAGAGGATCGTTGCTCCCCTTATCTCCTCGCTCCTTTCCCTCTAGGTGTTTGCCTATAAAAGTTAGGGTTTTGTACTAAAAAGGGAGCGAAGACTAGGAGTAAATTTCTTGTTCATTTTTAAGGTTTAGGTTCTTTATAAGATAGTATAGAGAAGTTGTATTTCTGTTTTCTAATTTGTATTTCAGTCCAAATGCCAGTGAGAGAGAGGAATAGAGTGATTGTAATCTGAAGATTGAAGTGACATCAATAAAGGTTCACAGTGTCTCTTCTTCTTCTTCAATTCACGGATATGTCTTATTTTGTTTCCATGTCTTGTTTTGCATTATTCATGAGTAGCTAAACTTATTTTCTGGGCTCACTAATTAATCTCTTCTACCTCTTTCTCTCAATTTATTTTTATGAAATTGACTCTCTTGAATCATAATAATGCCTGAGTTAACCTTGTTCTTGAAAGCTCATGAGGATGCTTTTCTTTTAAACTTGGATTTTCAAAACACAAATATCTTTAAGATGTTTTTATTCCATACTTGCTTCTTCACGCTTGATGGTTTAACATTCTCTTTTTAATGATGTATTAAGAAAGGCCATAAGATTTAAACCAAAATCATCTTATTTGTTTTACTTGGACATTAAATGAAACTAAAGATTTTTGCCTATGATAAAAGTGATGCACCAAAATATTCTCGAGATAAGTAAGTAGTTGAGTACAAAATTAGTGAGCCCAGATCTTTTTCTATATTAAAAATAATCAAACAATCTTCATCATTTTTTATAGATCACCTTTTCCAAAGCCTTCTCTAAGTTTTAAGTTTTTCTTTAAATCACTTCCCTTCTCTCCATTCTCTTTTCAACTAAAAAATAAGCACCATTCTTTGCTTTCTAGACTAAAATCCCAAAAAGCTTCTATCGCATTCCTCCTCGTAGACACGACCCGTTAGCCCAAAGCTAAACGGAATTCTTATCGCTTTTATTTTACAATCAGGGCCGAAAGACCGACAGTCTGAATGCACCCCTCTTTCGAGGAAGTGGGCATAAGAGAGACCATAAAGTTTAATAAGGCTAAAGGGCTAAGTAGGTACCTGCATAAAATAATGTTATCACACACAAACACACATATGTACATGATAATAATTAGACTACCTGTGGAGTGGTGAAGCCTGGAGGCTGATAGGGCCTGAAGGCCGAGTGAGAGCCTGGAGGCCAAATAACCATGAAGGGGCGCCACACATGGTAATGAGCTGATGCGACAACATATATATATGTACAAGAATTTAAACTGCACTATTACACACATTCATTACATCGATACATATACATATCCACAGAATATGTATACACACCCACACTGATTCAAACACAACATCAATACAATTCTACATGTCCATTATATAGATATAAATCCAATTACAATATAAACACAAACACCTGTTGAAGCATTAACCAAATTAGGCGAGAACACTCGCCTATATCTTTAGAAAATGTCATAAATCTTGAAATCTCAAAACACGTGCACACGAGCGCGGGCAACACTCATATCATCACCAGGAGATTGAGAGAGTAATCTAGAGAGAGATTGAGAGAGAAATTTAGAGAGAGAAAGAAGAGATAGTTGCAAGAGAGAGAAAGAGAAACTAAGAGAGGGAAAGGGGGAAAAGAAGAAGGTGGTTGGCCAGCCTGGCTGGCCAGTCTTTGCCAGTAGTGGCGCTGGCCACTAGAAGCGACAACAGAGAGAGTGAGGGAGAAGGAACAAAGGAGGAAGAAAGACAGAGTAAAGAGAGAAGGAAAAGAGAGAAGAAGGAAAGAGAGAGATCTAGGGGGAGAGAGAGATCAAGAAGAGGAGAGGGGGGGCTGGCCGGTCAGTATTGGCCGACCAAGGTAGCGGCGCGACGGTTGGGCCATTATGGCCAAGATCCAGATAAAGAAATGAGGAAAGAAGAGTCTAGGGAAGAAAGAGAGAGGGGAAAAGAGAGAAAGGAAAGGGGAACAAGAGAGAGAAAGAAAAGAGAAAGAAGGAGAAGAGAGAAGGGAAAGAGGGAGGTCTGGTGAAGGGGCTTGTCGGTGCTGGGGGTCGCCGGCGTTAGATCGCGGCGTTGGCCTAAGGGGAATGGCGGCTACAGTTGATTAGTATTTATATTTGCATTTTTTCATCATATTTTCACATTTATCTTAATAAAATTCTGTTTATTAATGGGTTCTTCTCCTTGCTCTAGGTCCACGCCTTGAAAAAAAAAAGAAGGGGCCCAAAACTCCCATATATTTGAGGATTTTTTTAGAACCAAGAAGATGCCCTACATTGAAACCCAATCTGCTGATGCTGGAAGTAAAAGTCAAACATTTAATGCACCTTACAAGGCCATCTACTTGGCACCAGTCTGCATGTACCGGCGCTGGTAGACTGGAGCCAGGATGGCCGCGAAAATGGGGCTCAGGCCGCGTTTTCGTAGCCATACTGGCGTGGCAGAGCCAGTGCCAGAGGCCATCATTCCCTCTGCCTCCCCCTATACCTCCTATGCCTATAAATAATTTCCAGGATTTTCAAAGAGGTATCCAGAAAATAGAAGAGTTCATGTTAGTTTGCTATTGTTTTTTTTCTTTGTTTTCTTATATTCTCTCTTTGTTCCTTGTTTTATGTTAGCCATTAGAATGAGAGAGAGAGAGAGAGAGAGAGAGAGAGAGAGAGAGAGTGAAACTTGTATCTTAAAGGTGACAATCAAATACAAGTGAAGTTCTTTCTTTACCACATTTCTCCTTACGTATTTACTTTATTTTTACTTGCACTAGCTTAGTATGTTTACTCTCCCTTCATCTTCTCTTTTGTTTTCATTTACCATGTCTAACTAATTTTTTTATAACATGGCCAACTAACTACTAACCCACTAATCTCTAGCACTTCATTAGCAATCCAAATAAATCAATAAGTATAAAACAAGCCTTGTGCAAGTAAAAGGTATGATATCTTACGATGAGGGTTCTAACTCTAACTTACTAACAAGTAGACTCACTTTCATACTTCATGCTTGATTCATAATTTTTTGATAATTTATAAAAGTTGTTAACTCTACTTGTTTTTGTAAGGAAGTGAAACTTCCATGCATCCTTGTTGATACCAATAGTGCACTTGTTTCTTTCCCATGCTCGCCTTCAAATAAATCTTGATGGAGGAATGTTCAAGTTTTGCCATGTGAAGCAAGGTGATGTGTGAAATTTTCATTCGATCTACCACGTGAAAAGTTCTTGTACACAAAGTTTGTGATTGCCTGTGATCCATTGTGAGGTTATGTCTTCAAGAAGTTAGAGGTCAGTGGGAGCAATAGTAGAAGGTTAGTCATGCATTTTTTTCCATCTCTAAGAATACAAAACACTTTTTTAACACCTAAATATTTCAAACCATTTCTACAATCTTTTTTGTTTTTCTTTCAATTCATTCTTTAAATGAAAAAAACTTCGAAACAAAAAGAACCGCACATTATCGCCTCCCCTCCTTGTGGACATGACCCGTATAAGCCACTTCGCTATTACAGTAGAATTGCTAAAGCTACCACATTGACATTCTCTCTTTTACTTATTCTTGTGCATACTTTTTAGCAATCAAATTTTAGCGTTGTTGCTGGGGAAGGGTATTTTTATTATTCTTACTAAAGAGTTTTCTTTGTTTTTGTACAGAAGGAGAAGTGAAGGGACTAATTGTTGCAGTGTACCTACACTTCGCTTGAAAAAAAGAGCACTTTTGCCCTAAAAAAAGTCGCGCACACGTGATTTTTCTGATTGAAGTAATCACAAACATTTTCTGCAGTGTTGCTGAAATTGTGTAAATTGCTTTCCACAAATATTAGTCTCTTGTATGCCTCACCCATGCAATATTAATAACTTAACATAAATTCATTTGTTGCTAAATTGAAAATTGGATTAGACTTTTGCATTTAGAGCACGTGTCTATTTCAATTCATCTTAATTTCTGTTGAAAAGTGCTTGAGAAAGGTACGTGTGCATCTCATTTAGCATAGGACTAAAATTTTAGAGTGATTTATCGCTTTGAGTGTTATCTTGTTGTGGATATATTGTACACTTGCACAAATTGATATTAAGGGCAAATCCCAATAAGAAAGATAAGGTGAGAAAGTCATTGCCCTTTTTTTACCCAAAAATTATCTCCCAGTTCACTCACAATCCGAAGCCTAAATAAAATTTGATAGACGTTAGCCCTAGAGATATCTTGAACTCATTAACAGATCAACCGAGGGTGGAAATTGTAAGAATCATACTCCTACAAAATTGTTGTCTAAGAAAAGAGGATTAAGAGGTTAAGCCTCGAAGACTCCGTGGTTTGGCATAATTAAGGCCCGAAGCTCACTCCCAGAGATATCCCATCGAGTTTTGCCTCTACTTGGCCAATTAGCTGGTAGGCTGATTCCTACAACAACCTCCCCCGGGGAGTCGAGCAGTTAGGAGTCGTCTACATCCAGGTACCTTAGACTAGATTTGGTGGTTGTTTTTTCTTTCTTTTATTTTTTTATTCTTTTTGATTGTTTTGTTCACTAAACGTTGTTTGTGGTGTGTTGTATACAAGAGTGGTTGAGAAATCTGTCCACGTCTAGACTCGTCAGAAATACCTTTCTGTCACTACCTTAGAACTCAGTGTGGCCTCATCATAGGATAAATTTTACCCCATCCGGACATCACTGCTTTCTTACATAAAACTCTCGAAAGCAAGTGAAAATAATTTTAAGTTAAAACCACAGTTCATAAACACTCTTCCTAAATTTTATGGTATGGAATCTGAGGATGCATACTTCTTCATTACGGAGTTTGAAAAAGCATGCCTAATGATGTGTATTCCTCAGCTAGGAGACAACGCCGTCAGGCTACATTTCATTCCTTTCTCCCTGAAGGATCTAGCACAGAAATGGTTGTACAGCTTGGCTGTAGACTCGGTCACCACATGGAAGGATTTCGTCAAGGTCTTCTTAAAAAAATTCTACCTAATTTACAAAACTGCACTGATTAGAAAGAACTCATGTAATTCAAAAAAGAACCTAACGAACCTTTTTGGAGGTACTTTGAATGATTCAAAGATCTCCTGGCACAATGCCCTCCCTACAGTACAGAGAAATGGCGGCAATACCAAGTTCTCTGTGATGGATTGGACCATCAAATGAAAACATTGTTGAAACAATGTGCTAAGGGGATTCTTGCAGAAAGATGAAAATCAGGGATGAGACCTCTTTGAAGATCTAGCCAAGAAAACCATCCAGTGGAAGCCAAGCACCAAAAAATCTTGGAACTCACAATTCATAGCTTCTAGGGGTAGGCTCTTATCGATGAATCGTTTATGGCTGCATAAGCAAAGATCGCCACGCTCATGAGGAGAATTGAAGTATTGGAGACAAAAGAACCACCCATAGCCAATCAGGTCAACCCACTACAAATTCACAATCCGGGTTACACGTACTGCCAAGCACCACACCATGTCTTTGAAGAGTGCCTAGTACTCCAAGCTCACCAATCACCTCCGAAACATCTTACAGGACCACAAAATAACCTCTACTCGCAAACGTACAATCCTGGATGGAGAAGTCACTCAAACTTCTCTTGGAGCCAGAATAATCTTGTGAGACCTAACTTTTCCAATAATGGTCCTCAACAGCACCATCAGCAGCACTTCCCTCCCAATCAAGCATCCTCCTCCTCTTTTCAAAACCAAACCACCAAACGAAAACTTAGTGAACTTAAGAAGAGTATAGAGGCTTTTCTGAAGACCCACAATTTCTTCATGCAAAACACTGGACAAATGTTGAGCAACTACACACAAACAATTTCTCGAATAGATGTTCAAATAAGTCAGCTATCTAATTCCCTGAGTGAGAGACCTATGGTTACCTTGCCTAGTCAACCACTAGCTAACCCAAACAACTCTAGTCAGATTTTTTAAGCTCAAGACTCCCAAATCAACCAGTGTAAGCCCATCTAGTTCCACTTCTGCTTCTACGTCTAGCTCGAATCCACATGACTCAGACAAGGACAACATAGCTGAGAGAGTCCATAAGCCTATTGTACCATATCCAAATAAGCTTAGGAATAATAACAAGAGCATGTACATGGAGAAGATCTTAGAAATGTTCAACTAGGTTAAGTTGAATGTTCCTCTTCTAGACGTTATCCAACAGGACCCTACCTATGCCAAAATTTTCAAAGATATGTGCACAAAGAAGAAAATTAATGTGCGAAAGAAAGTGTTTTTAGCGACTAACATTAGTGAACTCTTGTTTGGTCCCATCCTAGTTAAGTACGAAGACCTGGATGCCCCATAATTGCCTGTACGATAGGACAGACAAAGATTAGTCAGGCACTCTTTGACCTGGGAGCAAGCATTAACTTGCTTCTTCTCTCTGTGTATAAACAACTTGGGTTAGGAGAACTGCTTCCAATCCGAGTAACGATTCAGCTTGCTGACTGATCCATGAAAGTTTCCAAGGGAAAATCATGAATGTCCTCATTAGGGTCAGGGAATTCATCTACCAAGTTGATTTCATTGTGCTTGAAACCCAACCCGGGTCAAATCCTAAGGCTCAGACTACTGTCAGTTTAGGATAACCATTCCTTTCCATTGCCAATGCAATAATCAATTGCAGGAATAGATTTATGAGATTGACATTTGGAGATATGACAAAGGAGGTCAATGTTTTCAACTTAGGAAAACAACCTAGAGATTTGGAAGATTAAACTTTCGAGGTTAACTACATTGAAAACTTGACAAGTGAGCATGAGGAGCATGAAAATAAAAATTGAGTTGGAACATTTTAATCTGAATGAAATTGTTGATTCTGTTATGGATTTGGGCCTCGAACCCTATTGTGTCAACTCTTGAAACTGAATTTGTAAACCGCTCCAGTGAGTTCTTCTTGTTGGCCCAGAGGCCTTCCACTCTAATTTTGATGATGATTAACTCATGTAGTTATAGTTTACTAATAATCTTGTGATATTTAGTTTCAGATACTTAACCAAGATATTAGTAGGTGATTAGCTTCAACAAAGGTATTTTAGAGCTTTTACATGGTGATTCAAGAGCCCGAGTGTCAAGTTCATATCTAGCACTCGTTGGAGTCAAGCTCGGTGGATCACATTTGGATCGAGTCGACTTGGAGACGGCGCTTTACAAGAAGACTTCGGTACATTGTTTAGTTTATTGTTTAGATCCATTTGCAAAGATTAGATAGTGGATTTGCTCAAGTTCATAACACACACACGTTTCATGTTTGTTGGTTTTCAGTTTTCGATTTAACCGATCTTGGTTTTCATGAATAGATAGAATCAAAATAAGTTTACATGATTTAATGTATATTAGATTTGTTCTATATACATGTATGCTTCATATTCTTAGAAAAGCTTATTTTGATAACCTATTCATGTACTTGGATTTTGTATTTTAACAAAACTGATTTTCGGATTTAATGTCAAAAACATTGATATATATCTTTATATGTATATTGGATTATATCCATATACAACATGCTTAAAAGTTGTTTTAATATCATGTTTTTGTATTTGGATGTGTTTTGGAAAACTCGGATTTCCATTTCAAAAATTCAAGTTTTGAAAAATACGGATTTTGGTTTTCGGCAAAAATTAAGTCACAAAAATGGTTCAAAATGTTTGTAACATAATTTGAGTTTCACTCAAACATGTTTGTATGTCAAAGATATTTAAAGAACTTATTTTTGTAGACTTTTAGAGATTTTATGGGATTTAATTAGGTAATAAAAACCAGTTTTCAAGTTCTGAAATTTGCCCTTCCAGGCCCTGGCGGTCGACCGGGACGGTCGACCAGACCAGTGGTCGGTCGACCGGACCGGTCGACCGACGTGCACAAGGACGTGCACGCAAGCCAGATTGTTTAGCCAGTCAACCGAGCGGTCAACCGACTGAAGTCAACCCACTCTCGGGTTGGCCCGGTCGACCGGCCAGAGAGCCATTGCTCTCTGGTTCTTGGCGCGGTCGACAGGGCGGTCGACCGGCAGGCTCAATGGTCAGAAATTTGGTCGACCGGCCGGTCGACCAGAAGGTCATTTTTGACCTTTCTTCCAGCCAACAGGCAGATTTTGTTTAGGCCTTTAAATACCCCATTTGAGAGATGTTTCTTAAGAAGTTTTTAAGAGCCAAAATTCTGATCTTCTCTAGTGTTTTTATACAAGTTTTTAAAAGAGTTTTTAGTGCCAAAAGATCAATCTTTATTTGTTTTAAAGAGTTGAAAAAATCAAAGAAAAATTGGATATTTAGCATATTGGTTTTGATCTTCATTTCAATCTTATTCTAGTTGTTTTTTCAAGTATTTTTCTTTGTGTTTTTGTTTTCAAACTCTTTATTTTCCACACTTGAGCTTATCTTGCTATCCTATCTATTAGGATCTTTATTTTGTGGGAAAAGAAGTCGTTTATGGTCTTTTGATCACCAAGTTGTAAACCCTCCTTATTTGTGATATCCCTCTTGTGTAGAGGTTGATTATTGAAGTGGTGGCTTTGTGCCCTATCCCTCTAGTGAGAGGTTGATTTGTTGTTTGGCTTTGTGCCCATCCCTCAAGTGTGAGGTGATTGTGTTTGAGTGGCTTTGTGCCTAACCTCTAAGTGTAGAGGTTGTATTGTATTTGAGAGAGGAGTTATGTACTCCCGGTTATTGTATTATCCCAAATCCTCATTGGAGGCTTCCCTGTGTGGGAAGTCCTGTGTGGACAAGTTAGTGAAAATCTTTCTGTGTGAAGGAGGGGACGTAGAGCTGGGTGCTCGAACCTCGAAATAAATCTCGGTGTTTGCGTTTGATCTATTGACTCTAACTCTCTTTCTCTTTATATTGTGCCTTGCATTGATTCATATTATCAATCATTCTTATATGCTTGGTTGCGATTGTTTGTGTGCC
This sequence comes from Agave tequilana, assembly GCA_038442645.1. Taxonomy (NCBI): domain Eukaryota; kingdom Viridiplantae; phylum Streptophyta; class Magnoliopsida; order Asparagales; family Asparagaceae; genus Agave; species Agave tequilana. Next base: position 171,582 of record JAVJIF010001341.1, on the reverse strand, counting down.
TCACTTGTGTTTAACCACGAGAGCTTCATATAGCACCTTAACTCTTATTCAGAGGAATCAAGAAGAGTTAGTCCAGAGCCCTTCACCGGGAATTCAGCTACACTCGTTGGTTACACTAAGTGTGTTGCAATTAAGTTTTAATTTTCGCATTTTGTTCATTAGATTAGTCGTACACCTATTCACCCCCCTCTAGGTGTACTTACAATTGGTATCAGAGCCTACGCTCCTGATATTAGGTTTAACCACTTAGGAGTGTGATCTTGGTTTTGCTAATCTATCATTTGCATTTGCATTTGCACACATATAGTTTGCACTCATGGATAGCCCTCCCATGTTTGATATCTCTAGACTTGATATATGGAAGGTTATGATGTGTTGTCATTTAAAAGCACTAGGTTACAAAGTTTACCTTGCCATTACCAAGGAATCCTACCTTAGTGATAGCAAGCATGTAGAGGCCAATGCACTAGCCCTAAAGGTACTTAGAGCATCTCTTGATAAAAAAATATTTACATGTGTTTTCTCACTATAATTCCGCCTTTGCAGTATAGAACATTTTGACATCTCCTGAGCTACCAACGCTTATCAATAAGAAGAGAAAATCTAGTCGAGACGAGTCCGACGAACGTTGCTTCATGGTCCAAGGGAATGATTCCCTTGAGATACAATCGAAAACTCAACTAGATGCTAGTACTAGTTCATATCGCAATGAGTGTATGGATGCACAAGCCTTGAATGATGAACTTGCCAAAAATTGTGAAAATTTGATTTCAAAATATAAACTTTTGAAAAAGGATAATTTTGGTTTAAAAGAAGAAAGTAAAAATTTATCTTCTAGACTTGAGATTGCTTTGCAAGAAAGAGATGAGATTTCAAGTGAACGTGACTCACTTAAAACCCAACTTGATCATGCCCTAAATGAAAACAAGATTTTGAAAAATAAAAATGATTGTAATGATATTTTGAAGAAAAATGAAAACTTGTCTTTAAAACTTGATTTTGTTGTAAAAGAAAATGAATCTTTAAAAATGAAAATTGTTTCTATTTCAAAGGAATTGGATTTGATTTCTAATGAAAACATTTCTTTGAAAAATTATTTGTCTACACATGTTTGCCATGCTAGTGTAGCTTCACCATCTAACTCACCTATTACATGCACCTCTTCTTCTAGGATTGATAATGATATTTGTTTATTAAATAAGAGTGTGAATTGTTTGGGCTCCACTTTGAGCCATTGTGCCATGAACCACACATGGTTGGAATCCATGTTTCACAAGAAACAAGTTCCTTCTATACATGCACAAAAACCACGGTATACACATGCTCCTCACTACACACACATCACACAATGTATGCTCATGTGTACACTTATACACATTGTGGACGTAAGGGCCACCTTGCTAAGTTTTGTTATGATCGTATACATAATTCAAATTTAGCAACTAAATTTGTTTGGGTTAGGAAAGGAGCTAACCCCCATGGACCCAAAAGAGTATGGGTACCAAAGACCACCCATATTGTATTTGATGTAGGTGTGGGCTCTCGCATGACGTGAGAGTAATGGTGCCTTGAGGTGGATGCGTTCCGAGCTTAAAGAGGACAATTTGGATGCATCACTTTCAAGGGGAGTTTGGTGGGAAGACCACCATGGTTTGGAGACATAGAGATGTACCCTCATCGGTTTTGGTAACGATCTCTTACTCCTCATTTATGTTTACATGCTTTTTATGTCATTGATTTTTAGCATGATTTGATGTTTCTTGATTATTATGTTATATGCCATGAAAATTAGATTAATGATATGCATGATTAGTACTTGAGACACCCATGTTTATATGGACCCATATTTTATGCTCTCACTTTAGTTTAACTAATGTATATGTCCTAAATCTAATGCATGTGTATTTGCCATAATGATCATATGAGTTTTTGTTTTGATTTCTATGCTTCATGTTTTGATTACATGTTTAGATGTTAGTTTTCATTAAAACTCGGATATATACTTATACAACTAGTGAGCTACAAATAGACTATTATATGTTTGTGCTTGAATCTCATTTGTACCCATTAGATGTACTAATGTAGCCTAGTTTTGATGATTCATACATTTGACTTGTATTCCATATTTTTGACATATTTTCATGTATATGTTTAAACTTCATGTATATGTCATTTTGTCTAAACTATTTGCTATACATATACATCCTTGAGCCACTTGCCTTCATGCATTATACTTTTGTGGACTCATTTATGTTTGGATATGTATGTATATTCTAGTTTGTACAAAACATATATATACTTTGAAGGATTCTAGTTTTGATGACTTTCATGTTTTAAGAAATTTCATTTTGACCTCGATTGCCTAGTTTCATGATAATGTGTTTCACATAACTCTTATACACTCACTTTATTTAATGTTTTCTCATGATTTTATTTTTATAAGTATAATTTGTGCTATATAGATTTTGAGTGTTTGGTGATCATGTGATTTACATGTTTTTCATGAAATATATTTTTGTATTATTCCTTCCTTGAAGGACTTCGTACTAGTTTTTTTAAATTTTCATATAACTAGTTCGTATTCTTCATTATGGTAGAGTTTTTCAAACATACTATATTTTTAAACTTATTTTTGAAAACCCTACCCATACAAGGGCAGTTGTTTGGGCGACCATGCCTTGTATGCTTATTATTGAAAATCCTTCTAAACATGTGCATGAAATGGGTGGTAGGAAGTATGAGTTATACACTTGATCTTATTATATTTTCAATTGGTATCATTGGATCTTTTCAATTGGTATTACTATTGACATTCTTTTTATATACTCATATATGTTTTTATATGTATGTATGTTTAAACTTCAGATAGTATCAATTTCGATTGGTATTCAATTTTTCATACATATATATGTGCTTTATTTGTGCTTACTATATCTCTATATCTTTGAGCACAAATTTTAGTTATGCTAAGTTTGATTTCTTAAATGACTTATATTTCAATTGATTATGTTTCAATTGGTATCTTATACAAGATTATACATCATTTTGTTTGGAATTTCATAAAGAGGGAGAAAATTCATATTTCACTTTTTAATTGGTTTTGCTTATCTTTGGTATTTTACTCCCATACTTTATGTTGAAAAATGATAATGATATTGATTTTTTTTGGTATCATATGCTCCTAATGAAAAATTACTTTCAATTAGTACTAATCTTTACAATTGATATCAAGATTACCTATATGTTTACATCATTCAATTGATATCAAAATTTTTGGTTGAATTCTTCAACATGTTTTATTTACCTTTAATTGGTATAATATAGACATGTTTGTTTAAATTTATATTAAAAATATTTATTTTATGTACCTTCAATTGGTATGTTTTATTTATATTCAATTGATATCATGATGCACTAAATTGATATAATTTTTTCCAATTGGTATCATAATGTTTTGATTTAATTTCACCCCTAATTGATATTTTTTTTGCTTAAGACAAAAAGGGGGAGAACATTGTTTTATTGTTTTCTTTGATCCCTTTGTTGATGATTGACAAAAGGGGGAGAAGTATTTGAGTTTATATGCATGTTTATCGTTTATTTGTAAGTTTATATCAAAGTTTATTTCATATTAATATCATGAGAGTTTGTTTGATTTTTTGATGTTTTGTTGATATTGGTATCAAGAGAACATATTTTGTTGTTTTAGTTTATTAGTATCAAGAACTTTTGTTAAACTTTTTATTGTTGGTATCAAGAGCTTTTATTGATTATCTTTCAGTTGGTATCAAGAATTTTTATTGATTGGTTTCAAGAGCTTTTATTGATGTTATTGATAAAGTTTTCAAATTGAAATTTTTATTGGTATCAAGAGTAATTAATTAAGAACATGTTTATTTTAAAAAGGAAAAGGAATTTATTTTAAAAGTTTGGTATCAAGAGCATGTTCATTTCATTATTTTATGCATGTTGATGCATATTCATGTTTAGTATTCATTGCATATATTTATTATTTATTGCTATGCATGAGTTAAGGGGAGCTTCTTTGAAGCTTAACTTTAATCCATACATATATAACTCCATGAGTTTTGTCATCATCAAAAAGGAAGAGATTGTTGGCCCAGAGGCCTTACACTCTAATTTTGATGATGATTAACTCATGTAGTTATAGTTTACTAATAATCTTGTGATATTTAGTTTCAAATACTTAACCAAGATATTAGTAGGTGATTAGCTTCAACAAAGGTATTTTGGAGCTTTCACATGGTGATTCAAGAGCCCGAGCGTCAAGTTCATATCTAGCACTCGTTGGAGTCAAGCTCGGTTGATCACGTTTGGATCGAGTCGACTTGAAGACGGCGCTCTAGAAGAAGACTTCAGTACATTGTTTAGTTTATTGTTTAGATCTATTTGTAAAGATTAGATAGTGTGATTTGCTCAAGTTCACAACACACACACGTTTCATATTTATTGGTTTTCAGTTTTTGGTTTAACCGATCTTGGTTTTCATGAATAGATAGAATCAAAATAAGTTTACATGGTTTAATGTATATTAGATTTGTTCTATATACATGTATGCTTCATATTCTTAGAAAATCTTATTTTGATAACCTATTCATGTACTTGGGTTTTGTATTTTAACAAAACTTATTTTCAGATTTAATGTCAAAAACATTGATATATATCTTTATATGTATATTGGATTATATCCATATACAACATGCTTAAAAGTTGTTTAAATATCATGTTTTTGTATTTGGATGTGTTTTGGAAAAATCAGATTTCCATTTCAAAAATCCAAGTTTTGGAAAATACGGATTTTGCTTTTCGGCAAAAATTGTAAGTCACAAAAATGGTTCAAAATGTTTGTAACATAGCTTGATTTTTACACAAACATGTTTGTATTCAAAGATATTACAAGAACTTATTTTTGTGGATTTTTAGAGATTTTATGGGATTTAATTAGGTAATAAAAACCTAGTTTTCAAGTTCTGAAATTTGCCCTGCCAGGCCCTGGCGGTCGACCGGGACGGTCGACTGGACCAGTGGTCGGTCGACGGACCGGTCGACCGACGTGTACAAGGACGTGCATGCAGGCCAGCTTGTTTGGCCTGTCGACCGACTGAAGTCAACCCACTCTCGGGTTGGCCCGGTCGACCGGGCGGTCAACCGGCCAGAGAGCCGTTGCTGTAACAGTTGCCTCAATTAAAGTATTTTTATTTTCCTAAAATGTCATTAGTACATGTATGATATTTTAGTATTTATGCGTATAATACGCGTATGGAGTAGACCCGTATTATACGGGTATTATACGGGTACGTATATACAGGTATATACGTAAGTATTTATACAGGTATAAGGATTTCTTCCTCCACAAGTTTCCTTTTCTATCTCCAAGCTTCTCCAAGCTTCTCAAAGGTTCCATCAAAAATATCTCCATCTCCATGGCTGGTTTTGATTGGTCAAGAGAAACACCTCACCTCCTATTTTGCAAATAACCCCCTCTCTTTTATATTTTTACGGATGTTTTGCAAAGAACCCCTCTCTTTAATTTTTGATGGGATGGTTAAAAGACACATGGCATGATCTTATGGTGGACACATGTCAAACTCCTATGGTGGACACATGTCAAACTCCTATGGTGGACACTTGGCACATCCCTATGGACAGGTTGAGGCTATAAATAGAGAAAGATGAAGAGAATTCAACACTTTTTCAAAAAAAAACTCTCTCTCTTAAAGAACTCTCTCTCTCCTTTCCAAGTAACAACAACAAGGATCAAGGCAACCGTAGCAACAACAAAGGCAACAACTACAAATAGCCAAGATCAGCCATACAAGTGAGTAGAACATACTAATCTTATCAATATGATAAATAGAAATGAGTAGAAATGAGTAGAAATGAGTAAGAAATGAAATAAGCATGTGGATATGCAAGTATTGACCCTATGTGTATTTTGGGGATCATGTGTTTTCAATTCTGCAAATAATTGTTACTGTTGCTTATGAAATTATGATATTTTTTTTACATATCCTGCATATTGATATGGTATGATGATATATGTGTTTTCGGAGGAAGGGACCGGGTTGAACCGGAGGCGTTGAAGGGGAGAACATATGTGTATATATGTTTGTGTTTGTGTTTGTGCGTTTTCGGAGGAAGGGACCGGGTTGAACCGGAGGCGTTGAAGGGGAGAACATATGTGTATATATGTTTGTGTTTGTGTTTGTGCGTTTTCGGAGGAAGGGACCGGGTTGAACCGGAGGCGTTGAAGGGGAGAACATATGTGTATATATGTTTGTGTTTGTGTTTGTGTGTTTAGGAGGAAGGGACCGGGTTGAACCGGAGGCGTTGAAGGGAGAACATATGTGTATATATGTTTGTGTACATGTATATGGACATGATAGAAGTCCTATGATAAAATCATGCATGATTCTTTAAATTCAGATCTGGAATAGTTTCTTAACAAGCTGTTTTTATGTAAGTTAGTCGACTAAGTCCAGGAATTAGTCGACTATAGGTGTGATTCTGTAAGCAGAGAACTGCTGATTTAGCAGGATTAGTCGACTACAAACAGACTGTAGTCGACTAATCCCAGAGGCAGAGTGTAAACAGAAGTTAAAAATCTGTTTTTCACAGTTTTAGTCGACTAGGACTTACCTACCAGTCGACTAATAATTTGTATTAGTCGACTACACCAAGATGGTAGTCGACTATAGATGATCCACAGATAGTAGCACAACTTTTCACAGTTTTAGTCGACTAGAGGAAACTTCAAGTCGACTAGTCCCGGAATTAGTCGACTATACCAGGACGAGTAGTCGACTGCAAAAGTCCCCGTTTGCCAGTAAAGAAGCAGGTACGTGTGAAGCAGAATTAGTCGACTAATAGCTCCAGAATTAGTCGACTTACCGTTAGTATTAGTCGACTATAGAGTGGCCTAGTCGACTAGAAAGGCATTGTTCTGTGTTTTGTTTTGGTTCATGTTGGATTTTGAGATCCAATAAAAATAGTATATCGATACCCATATCAAATGGATGACTTAACCATGTATACCTACCTGCTAAGTACATTTAATTATTGTTTTACTCACTGAGCCGTCAAGCTCACTCTATTCTAACTCTAACTACAGGTTTGGACAAAGGCAAAGGTCCTGCTTAAGGGCAGTGGCGCGGACATTACCACCGGTACCTCAGCAGTAGGAGTTACTTTTGTTAGATATATATGGTTTTGTATAAGCATGCTTATGTTTAGCTGTGTTTCAACCGTGGCATGTAAATATTAAAGAACTTGGTGTTGGACTATTCTTGTATGAACATATGTATTGAGATGATAATGAAGACTGTATTCTTATGGATTATAGAACTATAGATGTTAGTATGATAAGTCTCAAATAGATCATACATGTTATCTGATGTATGTGTTGAAGTATTTTTATACTGATGGGCCCCATGCTTGGATTATACGAGATGATTATGTTAAATGGAAAATTTTTAACTGGGACCGTTACAATTGGTATCAGAGCCATGGTTTGGATGTAGAAGGAGTAAGAGATGATGAAATTATTAAGGTTATTACATACAGACATGTGATTATAATTAAGTAGTTGGTCTTATGTGACAAGAAGTATAGTTATAAGTGTGTCTAATTATGTTGGTTCTTGATGATAGTCATATGATTGAGATGATTTCATGGACTCGAAATTTATATGTCCGTTTTGTTTACATATAGATGGGAGACTCTGATATATTCTGGTCAGCCTCTAGTTCCGACAGCTCGAGTAAGAGCTGGATAGCAGACTCCATGGATTGGAGATACGAGTCAGATGAAACTGACCCTGCAGAAGCAATTATGCCCCTGAACTGGGTAGATAGTGAAAAGGTCGAGTCGCAGGCATCTAACAAGCCTGAACCTATCTCGGTTGACACAAGTAATGTCGTAGGAGATTCTGTTGAAGTATCAGTAGTGGAGCACTCGAGTACGGTTAAGGAAGAAACTCGAAGGGGCTTTACTTATGGAGGTGTCTTTTGGAACGAGACATGGGAAAAAGACATGGATCTATATGATGACTTAGATGACTGGCACTGTGCCGGGGATGAGTCATCGGAAGAAGACCCCGAAGAGGATTTGGATAATAACAACAATACTAGCAAGGATCCTAGTGGGGATACCCCACCCTGTGAGGGGTGAATCTTATAACTGACACTTTTGATGTATTTATGTATATAGGCCTAATATGTTAGATAATGGATATCCGTAGGGTTGTTGTATGTACCCTGGCATATATTGTGAATGCACAGGAAGTGGTTCGGATATTCCAGTAGGCAGGCATGTCGGAATGACACTTTTTGTATCCATGATGGATGTAACTATATATACATATATAACAAGTTGTTGTTTCACAAGTGACGTTATTAGTATGAATATATATATAAAAAAAAAAAAAAAAAGTTTTATCCCTACTTATTCCAAATTGTGTAATGTGTTGATAAGACGCCCTTATATTCATATAGGGCGAACGCATGGATTTGAACCAACCACCACCTGAAGAAGCCCTGTCACTCGATACGACACATTATAGCGAGATGGGGAGCGCGCACCCCGCGAACAATAATGAAGACTCTGAAGCTCGAAATAGAGGGAATGAGGAGACTCCGGGGGTGATGCCGGACTGGCTCGCGCAATTAGCAAACAGGGCGAGCAACAACAATTCTCATCGAGCACTGGAGCAGTTTCAGAAAATGAAACCGCCCGTATTCGAAGGGAAGGCGGACCCTTTGCAAGCCGAAGCATGGCTTCTACAAATAGAAAAGATTCTGGAAGTCATGAGTTGCACTGATGAACAAAAGGTGTCCTTCTCTTCTTTTATGTTCCAGAAGGAAGCGGAACATTGGTGGAGGGCAGTGAAACTTAGTATGAAGAATACAAGGGAACCAATCACCTGGGAGTTCTTGGTGAACAAATTCACTGAGAAATACATTCCGGAGACAGCCAGAGATAAAATGGCAACAGAATTCTTGGAACTCCGTCAAGATTCTAAGAATGTATCCCAGTATGATCAGAAATTCACTCAGCTATCCAGGTATGCTGATGCTTTGGTTAGGAGTGAAGCAGATAAGACAAAGAGGTTCGTAAAGGGCCTAAGATCAGATATTCGGGGCCGGCTGATTCCATTACAACTGAGAAATTATCTCCAAGCAGTAGAAAGAGCTTTGGAGGTAGAAATGGACATACTAGAAGGTCAGGGAGAATGGGTGGAAGAAATTCTCAATTCTAAGCGCCCCCGTTATCAAGAACCTCCTATGAGGACGGCATCAGGACCAGCCAGTAGCAGAGGATCTGGGTTTAACACCTATAGAGGAGGAGGAGCCAGAGGCGGGAGAACGTGGCTGAGGAATAGAGACACCGCCTCGAAGACACAAACTACCTCTGCGTTCCATCCCAGAGGCTCGGAGGCTCCTTGGTGTCAGAGGTGTAGAATAAATCATTTTGGAAACTGTCTCCCAGACAGGTCTTGTTTTAATTGTGGAGGAGTGGGACATCTAAGGAAAAATTGTCCAACCACGCGTGGAAGCCAAGGATTTAGTAGAGGAAATGGAAGGCCGATCATGAGGACGAATCCTTCCAGAGGACAAGCCAGTAACTCCATGCCACCCAGTAATGCTCCACGTTCTGCTGCAACCCAGTCATCGGTTCAGCAACCTCGGGTGCAAGGCAGAACCTTCGCATTGAACCACCGAGAAGCAATGGCCTCAAATGCAGTGGTGGAAGGTATGATATCCGTATCAGGACATATTGCTCATATATTATTTGACCCTGGAGCTACTCATTCATTCGTATCTAGTGCTTTTGCTTATAAATTAAATCAAGAATCAAAACCCCTAGGATTTCAATTGGTTGTGTCTACACCTATAGGGGAGAATTTAATAGCTAGCACTAGATATACGAATTGTGAAGTAATAATTGGAGAAATGAAGACCTTTGTTGATCTGATAAAGCTAGGCGAAATGGAGTTCGATGCCATACTAGGAATGGACTGGTTGTCTGCCAGTGGTGCTTATGTGGATTGTAATAAAAAGAGGATTATCTTTAAAATGGAAGGGACTCCAGAGTTTATCTTTGAAGGAGAGAAAGGAAAGTATGACATACCTCACATATCAGCCATCAAAGCCACCAAGTTATTGAAGCAAGGGTGCCAAGGATTTCTGGCTTCGGTGTTGGATACCACCAGAATTGATGTAGATATTATGACTATTCCAATTGTGAATGAGTTCCCTGATGTATTCCCGGAAGACTTACCAGGGTTGCCCCCAGATCGGGAAGTAGAATTTACAATCGATGTAATACCCGGTACTGCCCCAATTTCTAAGGCACCGTACCGTATGGCCCCTGCAGAAATGAAAGAACTTAAAACTCAATTGCAGGAATTATTAGACAAAGGTTTTATTCGGCCAAGTATATCTCCCTGGGGAGCACCTGTCCTATTTGTCAAGAAGAAGGATGGGAGTATGAGATTATGTGTTGACTACCGGGAATTGAATAAAGCAACTATCAAGAATAAGTACCCTCTCCCTCGAATTGATGACCTATTTGATCAATTGCAAGGGTCTTGTGTATTTTCCAAGATAGACCTTAGATCGGGGTATCATCAGTTGAAGGTCAAACCTGAAGATGTGCCCAAATCAGCTTTTCGGACAAGATATGGACACTTTGAATTTCTAGTCATGCCTTTTGGACTCACTAATGCCCCGGCAGCATTTATGGACCTAATGAATCGGATGTTTCAACCATACTTAGACCAGTTTGTAGTGGTATTTATTGATGACATTCTGGTCTATTCAAAGAGTCCGGAAGATCATGAGGAACATCTTAAAATTGTCCTTCAAATCTTGAGAGAGAAGCAACTCTATGCAAAATTGAAGAAATGTGAATTTTGGCTTGAGCAAGTAGGATTTCTCGGTCATATTATATCCAAAGAGGGGATAGCAGTAGATCCGGTAAAGATTGAAGCAATCCGAGACTGGCCTAGACCCACTAATGCGACTGAAGTTCGAAGTTTCTTGGGATTAGCAGGGTACTATAGAAGATTTGTAGAAGGATTTTCTTTGATTGTGGCACCAATGACCCAATTAACCAGAAAGAATAAGAAGTTTGTGTGGGGAGAAGATCAAGATAGGAGTTTTCAGGAAGTTAAAGCCAGATTAACATCTGCTCCTGTCTTAGTAGTACCTTCAGGGACTGAAGGATTTGTCATTTTTAGTGATGCATCAAAACTGGGATTGGGATGTGTATTAATGCAAAATGGAAAAGTTATTGCCTATGCATCCCGGCAATTGAAGACCCATGAAAGGAATTATCCCACTCATGACTTGGAATTAGCCGCTGTGATCTTTGCTTTAAAGATCTGGCGACATTACTTGTATGGAGTGTCTTGTGAAGTGTTTACTGATCATAAGAGCTTGAAATATATCTTCACACAAAAGGAACTGAACATGAGGCAGAGGAGGTGGTTAGAATTAATAAAGGATTATGATATTACTATTCAATACCACCCTGGGAAGGCAATGTAGTAGCTGATGCTTTGAGCCGGAAATCAGGAGGAACACTGGCCGCCTTGATGACTCGTCAAGTAAGACTATTAAGAGACCTAGAAGAGATGCAAATAGAAGTGCGAGTCATTGATTCTTCAAATTCTGGGTATCAACTGAATCAAGTGAGTATCCAAATTAATCTATACGACAAGATCAAAAAGGCACAACAAGAAGATACTCAAATAAAGAAGATGATGAAGAAAGTGCAAGAAGGAGAACTCAAGGAGTTTCACATAGAAGGTGATGTCTTAAGGCTTGGACACAGACTATGTGTGCCAGAGGTAGCAGAGATTAAAGAAGAGATAATGAAGGAGGCTCATAGTACACCTTATACAGCTCACCCCGGAAGCACAAAGATGTATCAAGATCTACGTCATAACTTCTGGTGGGATGGTATGAAGATGGACATTTCCAATTTTGTCCACAAATGTTTAGTCTGTCAACAAGTAAAGGCTGAACATAAGAAGCCCCCAGGTTTGTTAGTACCTTTACCTATTCCTGAAAGGAAGTGGAGTCAAATTGCTATGGATTTCGTCACTGGACTTCCTCGGACGTCCCAAGGACTGGATACAGTCTGGGTAGTAGTAGACAGACTCACCAAATCTGCCCATTTTCTACCTATCCGGATCAATTATTCAATGGAAAGATTGGCTCAGGTATATGTCCGAGAGATAATTAGATTACATGGAGTACCTGAATCCATTGTATCAGATCGGGACCCAAGATTTCAATCCAGATTCTGGAAAAGTTTGTCCAGAGCTATGGGTACTAACTTGCAATTCAGTACAGCAGCCCACCCCCAAACGGATGGACAGTCAGAAAGGACCATTCAAATATTAGAAGATATGTTGAGAACCTGTGTACTGAATTTTGGGGGAAGTTGGGACAACTATCTACCCTTAGTGGAGTTTGCATATAATAATAGTTATCAATCCACTATCGGTATGCCTCCATTTGAAGCATTATATGGGAGGAGGTGTAGATCACCAATCTGTTGGGAGGAAGTTGGGGACAGAAGACTATTTGGCCCCGATGTAATTCAAGAAGCTACAGAGAAGATCAAGCTAATCAGAGAAAGGATGAAAGCAGCCCAGAGCAGACAGAAAGCTTATGCAGATAATCGTCGCAGACCACTAGAGTTTGAGGTAGGGGATAGTGTTTTCCTAAAGGTATCTCCTATGAAAGGAGTGAGACGCGCCGGCAATAAGAACAAATTAGCCCCTAGATATGTGGGTCCGTTTGAAATATTGGATAAGATTGGACCGGTTGCTTATCGTTTGGCCCTACCCCCTGCCTTAGAAGGATGCACAATGTATTTCATGTATCTCAGCTGAGGAAGTATGTGCCCGATCCTGCTCATATCATCTCCTATGAACCCCTGCATATGATAGAAGACATATCTTACACGGAAGAACCAGTACAAATTCTTGATCGCAAAGAAAAGCAGTTGAGAAGCAAAAATATTTCCTTGGTCAAGGTTTTGTGGAGAAATCAAAATATAGAAGAAGCCACTTGGGAACTGGAAGAGGAAATGAGAAAGACTTATCCGCATTTATTCCAAGGTACGTTAAGTTTCGAGGACGAAACTTTCATAAGGAGGGTAGAATGTAACAGTTGCCTCAATTAAAGTATTTTATTTTCCTAAAATGTCATTAGTACATGTATGATATTTTAGTATTTATGCGTATAATACGCGTATGGAGTAGACCCGTATTATACGGGTATTATACGGGTACGTATATACAGGTATATACGTAAGTATTTATACAGGTATAAGGATTTCTTCCTCCACAAGTTTCCTTTTCTATCTCCAAGCTTCTCCAAGCTTCTCAAAGGTTCCATCAAAATATCTCCATCTCCATGGCTGGTTTTGATTGGTCAAGAGAAACACCTCACCTCCTATTTTGCAAATAACCCCTCTCTTTTATATTTTTACGGATGTTTTGCAAAGAACCCCCTCTCTTTAATTTTTGATGGGATGGTTAAAAGACACATGGCATGATCTTATGGTGGACACATGTCAAACCCTATGGTGGACACATGTCAAACTCCTATGGTGGACACTTGGCACATCCCTATGGACAGGTTGAGGCTATAAATAGAGAAAGATGAAGAGAATTCAACACTTTTTCAAAAAAAAACTCTCTCTCTTAAAGAACTCTCTCTCTCCTTTCCAAGTAACAACAACAAGGATCAAGGCAACCGTAGCAACAACAAAGGCAACAACTACAAATAGCCAAGATCAGCCATACAAGTGAGTAGAACATACTAATCTTATCAATATGATAAATAGAAATGAGTAGAAATGAGTAGAAATGAGTAAGAAATGAAATAAGCATGTGGATATGCAAGTATTGACCCTATGTGTATTTTGGGGATCATGTGTTTTCAATTCTGCAAATAATTGTTACTGTTGCTTATGAAATTATGATATTTTTTTTACATATCCTGCATATTGATATGGTATGATGATATATGTGTTTTCGGAGGAAGGGACCGGGTTGAACCGGAGGCGTTGAAGGGGAGAACATATGTGTATATATGTTTGTGTTTGTGTTTGTGCGTTTTCGGAGGAAGGGACCGGCTTGAACCGGAGGCGTTGAAGGGGAGAACATATGTGTATATATGTTTGTGTTTGTGTTTGTGCGTTTTCGGAGGAAGGGACCGGGTTGAACCGGAGGCGTTGAAGGGGAGAACATATGTGTATATATGTTTGTGTTTGTGTTTGTGTGTTTAGGAGGAAGGGACCGGGTTGAACCGGAGGCGTTGAAGGGGAGAACATATGTGTATATATGTTTGTGTACATGTATATGGACATGATAGAAGTCCTATGATAAAATCATGCATGATTCTTTAAATTCAGATCTGGAATAGTTTCTTAACAAGCTGTTTTTATGTAAGTTAGTCGACTAAGTCCAGGAATTAGTCGACTATAGGTGTGATTCTGTAAGCAGAGAACTGCTGATATAGCAGGATTAGTCGACTACAAACAGACTGTAGTCGACTAATCCCAGAGGCAGAGTGTAAACAGAAGTTAAAAATCTGTTTTTCACAGTTTTAGTCGACTAGGACTTACCTACCAGTCGACTAATAATTTGTATTAGTCGACTACACCAAGATGGTAGTCGACTATAGATGATCCACAGATAGTAGCACAACTTTTCACAGTTTTAGTCGACTAGAGGAAACTTCAAGTCGACTAGTCCCGGAATTAGTCGACTATACCAGGACGAGTAGTCGACTGCAAAAGTCCCCGTTTGCCAGTAAAGAAGCAGGTACGTGTGAAGCAGAATTAGTCGACTAATAGCTCCAGAATTAGTCGACTTACCGTTAGTATTAGTCGACTATAGAGTGGCCTAGTCGACTAGAAAGGCATTGTTCTGTGTTCTGTTTTGGTTCATGTTGGATTTTGAGATCCAATAAAAATAGTATATCGATACCCATATCAAATGGATGACTTAACCATGTATACCTACCTGCTAAGTACATTTAATTATTGTTTTACTCACTGAGCCGTCAAGCTCACTCTATTCTAACTCTAACTACAGGTTTGGACAAAGGCAAAGGTCCTGCTTAAGGGCAGTGGCGCGGACATTACCACCGGTACCTCAGCAGTAGGAGTTACTTTTGTTAGATATATATGGTTTTGTATAAGCATGCTTATGTTTAGCTGTGTTTCAACCGTGGCATGTAAATATTAAAGAACTTGGTGTTGGACTATTCTTGTATGAACATATGTATTGAGATGATAATGAAGACTGTATTCTTATGGATTATAGAACTATAGATGTTAGTATGATAAGTCTCAAATAGATCATACATGTTATCTGATGTATGTGTTGAAGTATTTTTATACTGATGGGCCCCATGCTTGGATTATACGAGATGATTATGTTAAATGGAAAATTTTTAACTGGGACCGTTACAGTTGCTCTCTGGTTCTGGGCGTGGTTGACCGGGCAGTCGACCGGCAGGCTCAACGGTCAGAAATTTGACCGTTGGCCGGTCGACCGGAAGGTCATTTTTGACCTTTCTGCCAGCAAACGGGCAGATTTTGTTCTGGCCTTTAAATACCCTATTTGAGAGATGTTTTTTAAGAAGTTTTTAAGAGCCAAAATTTTGATCTTCTCTAGTGTTTTTATACAAGTTTTCAAAAGAGTTTTTAGTGCCAAAAGATCAATCTTTATTTGTTTTAAAGGGTTGAAAAAATCAAAGAAAAATTGGATATTTGGGATATTGGTTTTGATCTTCATTCAATCTTATTCTAGTTGTTTTTCCAAGTATTTTTCTTTGTGTTTTTGTTTCCAAACTCTTTATTTTCCACACTTGAGCTTATCTTGCTATCCTATCTATTAGGATCTTTGTTTTGTGGGAAAGAAGTTGTTTGTGGTCTTTTGATCATCAAGTTGTAAACCCTCCTTATTATGATATCCCTCTTGTGTAGAGGTTGATTATTGGAGTGGTGACTTTGTGCCCGATCCCTTTAGTGAGAGGTTGATTAGTTGTTTGGCTTTGTGCCCATCCCTCAAGTGTGAGGTGATTGTGTTTGAGTCGCTTTGTGCCTAACCTCTAAGTGTAGAGGTTGTGTTGTATTTGAGAGAGGAGTTGTGTACTCCCGGTTATTGTATTGCCCTAAATCCTCATTGGAGGTTTCCCTGTGTGGGAAGTCCTGTGTGGACAAGTTAGTGATCCTTCTATTTGAAGGCGGGACGTAAAGCTTGGTGCTCGAACCTCAAAACAAATCTCGGTGTTTGCGTTTGATCCATTAACTCTAACTCTCTCTTTTATATTGTGCCTTGTATTGATTCATATTGTCATATCATTCTTATATGCTTGGTTGTGATTGTTTGTGTGCCTCACTTGTGTTTAACCACGAGAGCTTCATATAGCACCTCAACTCTTATTCAGATGAATCAAGAGGAGTTAGTCCAGAGCCCTTCACTAGGAATTCAGCTACACTCGTTGATTACACTAATTTTTTTGCAATTAAGTTTTAATTTCTGCATTTTGTTCATTAGATTAGCCGTACACCTATTCACCCCCCCTCTAGGTGTACTTACACTTCCCTTCCTTAAATTGAAAGTTTTACCAGAATATCTTAAGTATGCATACTTAGGTGAAAATGATACTCTCCCGATCATAATCGCATCCCACTTGAGCGGGGAATAGGAAGAAAGCTTGATGTCTGTTTTGATAAAAGAAAAGGAAGCAATCGGATGGACCATGAGTGACATCAAGGGGATAAGTTCAGAAATTATGCAACACCATATACATTTAAATGATGATGCAACTCCCAAAAGGGACCTACAGCGTAGGTTTAACCCCATTATGCAAGACGTCATGAAAATAAAGAATTCTTAAACATTTGGACAATGGGATCATTTATCCCATCTCTGATAGCCAATGGGTAAGCCCTGTCCACGCTGTCCCTAAGAAAGCGGGTTATTTTACAGTGGTAGAGAACAAAAATAAGGAATTAGTGCAAATATGATTACCCATAAAAATTCATATCTGCATTGATTATCAGAAATTGAACGCTGCCACTTCTAAAGACCACTTTCTTTTTACTGTTTATTAATCAAATACTGGAACGTTTGGCTGGCCATGAGTACTACTGCTTCTTGGATGGGTACTCAGGATATAACCAGATTCCTATCACTTTAGAGGATCAAGAGAAGACACCATTTACCTGTCCATTAAAAGCTTTCGCCTATAGACGTATGCTCTTTGGATTGTGCAATACTCTGGCTACATTCTAACGATGCATGCTAAGTCTCTTTTTTGATATGGTAGAACGATTTTGAAAGTCTTCATGGATGATTTCTCCATTTATGAAGATTCATTTGATTATTGTCTTCATCACCTAGAGTTGGTTCTTTAGAGATGTAAGGAGAAGAATGTAACTCTAAACTGAGAGAAGTACCATTTCATGGTGAGATAAGGAATTATCCTCGGCCATGAAATTTCAAGGGGATTGAAGTGGACAAGGCGAAGATCGAAGTTATGGTTAAACTTCCTATCCCTAAATGCGTAAAAGACATTCGTGATTCTTAGGACACGCAGGTTTTTGCCGACTATTTATCAAGGACTTTAGCAAGATTGTTAGACCCTTGACCAATTTGCTTAGTAAAGATGTGCCCTTCAACTTCAACGATGAGTGTTTTTACTCATGAAAAAGGCTGAAGAAAGAACTCATCTCTGAGCCCATCATTTCAGCTCCGGATTGGACACAACCATTTGAAGCGATGCCTCTGATTTTGCCATCAATGTTGTCCTAGGACAGCGCGTTGACAATAGGCAGCACGTGATTTATTACTCGAATAGGACCCTAAATAATGCCCAACAAAACTACACAACACCTAAAAAGGAATTCTTGGATGTTGTCTTTGCATTAGAGAAGTTTCGTCCTTACTTACTGGGTTCCAAGACTACGATTTTTACGGATCACTCCGCATTGAAATATCTCATGGCCAAGAAGGAAGCTAAGGCCCTACTTATTTGATGGATCCTTTTGCTTCAAGAATTCGACTTGGAGATCCGTGACAAGAAGGGTATGAATAATGTGGTGGCCAACCACTTGTCAAGAATTCCAAATTACATGTAGAACAAACCCCGATCAATAAAGATTTCCCGGTGAGCACATCCTCGCAATCTTGAAAGAACCCTGGTATGCAGATATTGTCAATTATCTGGTCACTGGACAATTACCCGTTGAATGGACAAAGCAAGACAAGTATCTCTTTTTTGCCCAAGTATGGTACTTCTTCTGAGAAGAACTGTATCTCTTTAAGTATTATCCTGACCAGATTATCCAGAAATGTATACCAGAAAAGGAACAAAGGAGTGTGCTAAATTTTTTCCATAAGCTTGTGTGTGGAGGACAGTTCGATCCCCGCAAAACTACAGAGAAAGTCTTACAAAGTGGGTTTTACTAGCCCACTTTGTTCAAAGACTCCTTCTATTTTTGTAAGTCATGTGCAAACTGTCAAAAGAATGAGAAGATTTCGAGGTGAGACATGATGCCTCTAAACTCGATTTTCGAAGTTGAAATTTTTGATGTTTAGGGTATCGATTTTATAAGACCATTTCTAAATTTATTTGGTAGCCAGTTCATCTTGGTTGCAGTGGATTACGTCTCCAAATGGGTAAAAGTCGTGCCTACTATAACCAATGACAATATAGTGATTATCAAATTTCTTAAGGAAAACATCTTCTCCTGCTTCGGTACTCCGCGATAATTAGTGATAATGTGTCACATTTTTACAATAGGGTTTTTGAAGCCCTTATGCGAAAATATTCCATCACCCCCAAACGAACAGGCAGGTTGAAGTAACAAATCGACAAATCAAGCTCATTTTGAAAAAAACAGTAGGTCAAAACTGAAAAGAATGGTCGGTTAAGCTGATAGATGCTTTGTGGTCTTATCGGACTGCTTTTAAGACCATTCTAAAGATGTCTCTGCACAGAATTGTATTCGAAAAATCTTGCTACTTGCCCATCAAATTTGAGCACCGAGCCTTATGGGCAATAAAGCAATTGAACTTTGATCTGAATAGAGCCAATGAACTAAGAAAATTGCAAATCTCAGAATTGGAGGAGATACAGAATGAAGCTTCTGATAATGCATGAATCACAAAGAGTAGAATGAAAATTTTTTACGATCAAATCATTAACCAAAAAACTTTTGTCCTTGGGCAAAAACTTCTGCTCTACAACTCAAGGCTTCACATCTTTGTGGGAAAATACAAAAGTCATTGGTCGGGACCGTTCACTGTACGTACAGTTTCTCCACAGGGTGCAGTAGTAATTGTTAATCTAAAGAGTGGTGAAAAAATGAAAGTTAACAGACAAAGATTAAAACCATTTCTAACCAGTGAGCCTACACAAGATGAAACTATCCTGGGTCTTCTCGACCTATTTTACACGTGACCATATCCCACCACAACCACAAATAAAAATTAAACTATAAATAAAAATAAATATTATGGGCTCTTTGTAATTATCTTTTATATTAAATAATCACCCCTTGCATACTTGTAAATACCCCTTTAAACTAGGGCTACAATAGGAATCCTCTTTCTTTTTATTTCCTTATATAAACCCTCCTAATCCTCTAACCCGTGCCCCACTGCCACAACTAAAGACAGATCTGAAGAGAAGGAGAACCAACGCAGCCATCCCCCAAATCTCTTCCCCTACTTCCTTCAACAGGTCGTACCAGGCCTTTTAACCCCGCGAAAACGCGACCAGGTCAAGGGTTCTGCCGCACCGCCTGGGTCCACTCTAACCAGCTTCAATCACTCCCATATCTGCTACCTGATTCTACCTTCTAATCCTTAGACTGCTCCAGGGAGTCCGAAATGGTTTCCCCAAGGCTTTCGGGAGAGATTTGCAATTTTCTTTCCCTAATCTTTATTTCAAATTCAGTTCTGTGCCATGGACCCTATGATTTTTCCTGAGAAAAATTTCTCACAAATTTTTAGTGATATTCATGGGTATGGTACTGTATTTTTAGATTGGATTAGGAAGAGGCAATGGCATAGATTGGTTTATGATAACGCAGATCTTGATGCCTACTATTGCCCAGACTTAGTAAATAGATTTTATTTGGGAATAGATGTTGCAACCATAGACCATGACCAATTTTGTTATCCTCTAGATCACAGGGACCTTGTGGTCACCGGGGTACTATTGAGGAAGCCACCCATATCCCATCCTCTCATCAGCATGCTGCACCACTGCCATTAATTGATTACATGATTTTAATGGGTGTGCGATGCACTGAACTAGATCACGGTGTCCGAGAAAATACCACATTTTGTAACATTCATTGTGTTGGACATTGGATCCAATATAATATTTTGGGTACCAATCATACAACTTCTTTCTACATACCAGTACTTTAAATAATTCACAGCCTCATGATGAGGTAACACAATATCTGTTTGAACACGATACTTTTACAGCAGCTCATTGCTAACTCCAAACACACAAGGGGTGTGAAATACTCTTTACTCGTTCTAGTGACCCGTCTGTGCAGAAACTTTCTGCCAGACGCGAAATTTTCTGAGTATAATAGAGTTTTAGGAACCTATGGACGCATTACCAGTGCGTGTAACAGCCGCCTGCACTCAATCTGGACACCTATTATCCAGCACGAGGACGTTCCTGCTAAGTCATCTTCAGAAGAATAAATGGATTAGGAGGATGAGCCCCAATTTTGGCAACCACCCCTACTGAGATCACTTCATTCATGTCCTCCATCTGAAAGGGCATGAAAAAGTTTTTTCGGAGGCAGATCAGGCTTAGGAGACAATTGGAGGATCAGAGCACTAGGTTGAAGCATATTGAGGATACCCTCAGGCATTCACATTCTGTTGGCCCTAGCACTTCGGTCAGCCTGAGCAAAAGGAGATGGTGAGATTGTTCTTTATGCCTATTTATTGCATTTATATTAACATGTCACATATTGAGGACAATGCATTAGATACGTATGGGGGTGGGTAATACATAGGATTTCTTTTTTCTTTTAGTATCTAATAAATAAATAAAACATAAGATTTCTTTATTCTTTCAAAAAAAAATTCTTAATTAGTAGAGAATTTTTTATAGTCTTTTGTAAAAATACAAAATAGTTAATAGGATTAAGGAAACCCAAGTTAAAAATTCTTTACTTTAGCCTAAATAAAAAATATTTGTTAAATTGATAGTTTAGGAGAAATTCGAAAAATAACTAATCTCTTTACATTTGCCTTAGTAAATATGCATTAGCTATACACACACTCTTGAAATTTATAGACGAAGACTCTAAGTTTCACACCAAAAAAAAGGGGCATATATATGTATATAGTTATGAACCCGATTAAGCTGAATAATTATACCTCAAGAGCATGATTATTCATACATAAAGGAAATAAATCTTAGTTTTGTAGGCTAATTTACTTGATATTTACCTTAGGGGTGTTTTCTCACCTGGTGCCCTAAGACCGCCTGGTTTGAGAGTCATTGTTAAAAACTTATTACATAGATAAATTAGAAAGCATAAGAAAATTAAGGACAAAATGGTACATAAATAAACACTAATAAATTTTGTATTATTAGAGTTTGATTTGAAAATTTTCAAGTAAATCATCACTTCATACAATGCATATTATTTAAGGCAAAATAAAAGAATTAGTTTGAAGTACGAAATTTCTCTTAAACTTAAATAAAAATCATATTCTTGCATGAAAATCGAAGTATAGGAAGGACTAATAAGGGTTAAACCTAATGCTTATAATTATTTAGTTATTTTTACTAAAAAATTAAAAGTAAGAAGAAATTTTCAAAATAAGTAACACCTTCATTCTTTTCTTGGATTTTGTGGGTGCAATCTGCTGAAAACCCTCAGGAGACAAAACTCCTCCTCTAGGGAAAACCTAGAGGTTTAAAGGCTTGTTGCACATGCTCAGTGCAATTGCGTCACCCGTGAAAGTGGTGTAATAAACTTTCTTAGTATAGCTTCTAGTTTCTTTTGTATTGCTCAGGGATGAGTAAAAGATAAGTGTGAGGGTGTGATTAGTATTTATATTTGCAAATTTTTCATCACATTTTCACATATTTTAATAAAATTCTGTTTATTAATAGATTTTTCTCCTTGTTTGGGTCCATGGCTTGAAGATGTCCAAACCTCAATATATTTGAGAATTTTTTAGGGACGAAGAAGAAGCCCAACACTTGAAGCCCAATCTACTGATGTTGAAAGCAAAAGTCATACATTTAATGCACCTTACGAGACCATCTCCTTGGCATCAGTCTGCATGTACTGCCGCTGGCAGACTGGAGCCAGGATGTCCAGGAAAACGCGGCTCAGACCGTGTTTTCGCGGCCATACTGGTGTCACAGAGCCAGTGTTAGAGGTCATCATCCCCTCTGCCTCCCCCTATACCTCATATGCCTATAAAT
Organism: Agave tequilana; assembly: GCA_038442645.1. Lineage (NCBI taxonomy): Eukaryota > Viridiplantae > Streptophyta > Magnoliopsida > Asparagales > Asparagaceae > Agave > Agave tequilana. The sequence continues at coordinate 149,047 of JAVJIF010001341.1, read as the reverse complement.
ATTTTCCAGAATTTTCAGAGAGGGAGATATCTAAAAAAATAGGAGAGTTCATGTTAGTTTGTTGTTGTATTTTCCTTTATTTTCTTATATTCTCTCTTTATTCCTTATTTTAGGTTAGCCATTAAAGTCAGAGAGAGTGTGAGTGAAGCTTGTATCTTGAAGGTGACAATCAAATACAAGTAAAGTTCTTCCTTTATCACATTTCTCCTTATGTATTTACTTTGTTTTTACTTGCACTAGCTTTGTATATTTATTCTCCCTTCATTTCTCTTTTATTTTTATTTATCATGTCTAACTAACTTCTTTATAGTATGGCTAACTAACTACTAACCTACTAATCTCTAGCAACTTGATTAACAACACAAATGAATCAATACGTATCAAATAAGCCTTATGTAAGAAAGAGCTATGATATCTTACGATGAGAGTTCTAATTATAACTTACTAACAAGTAAACTCACTTTCATACTTCATACTTGCCTCATAAGTTTTTGATGATTATAGAAGTTGTTAACTCTACTTGTTTTTGTAAGTTAGTGAAACTTTCATGCATTCTTACCGATACCAATAGTGCACTTATTTCTTCCTCCATGCTCACTTTCAAATGGATCTTGATATAAAAATGTTCAAGTTTTTTCATGTGAAGTAAGATCATGGGAGAAACTTTCATTCGATCTACCATGTGAAAAGTTCTTGTGCATAAGGTTTGTGATTGCTTATGATCCATTATGAGGCTATGTCTTCTAGAAGGTAGAGATTAGTGGGAGAAATTAGTAGGAGGTTAGCCATGCATCTTTTCCATCTCTAAGAATACAAAACACTTTTTCAACACCAAAATATTTCAAACTATTTCTACAATCTTTTTTTCTTTTCAATTCATTCTTTAAACAAAGAAAACTTTGAAACAAAAAGAAGAACTACACATCACGCTTCTATCGCCTCCCCTCCTCGTGGACAAAACCCGTATAAACCACTTTGCTATTACAGTATAATTGTTAAAGCTACCATATCGATCATCTCTTTTTTACTTATTCTTGTGCATGCTTTTTAGCGATTAGTAGTCTCCAGGAAGAGAAAGGGGAGAGGGAAAGAAGGAGAGAGGGAGATAGAGAAAAAGAGAAGATAAAGAAAGAGAGGGAATTGAATAAGAAAGAGAATTGATGGGAAGAGGTGATGGGGACCGGCCCCATGTGGGCACCCGGGCGATGGGGGGGAAAACCAAGGAAGAAAAGAAAAAGAAAAGAAAAGAAAAGAAAGGGAAGAAAGAAAGATTCCCAAAAATAATAATACATTCAGTATCCAAAAAATATTGACTAATTCAGAAAATCTCCAAAAATATTTAAAGGTAGAACACATCTTCCTGAGGTACAATATGAAGTCAGTTTTTAGAAATTAAATCTCATTTTCAAATTAAAAAAAATCCTATAATCGACCGGTGTTACCGGCCGCACCAAATTCGACCAAGTTTTGATAAATACAGAATAATCTTTAAAAATATATTAAAGTAAAAAATGTATTTAAAAAATAATGTTAAAGCAAATTTTAGAAATTTAACTCCGTTTGTAAACTAAAAATCCTGAAATTAACCAGCGATACAGGTCGATACCGATTTTCAAGACTTACAAAATAATTCGAAAAATTTCAGAAAATCATAAAAATTTTAAAATATTGAAAAAATGATGTTTGAAATTGGAACCAATCAAATCTAACTATCGTAAAGACCAAATTGAGCGATGCACTGGGATCGGGTCCCCGGTTCAAACGAGGACTGACTCCGAGTCCACGGATTCGGATCCAATACAAAACAATCACATAAATAATCATAAAACAAAATACATACGGGAAGTAAATCAAAAATACGATCAAAAAATATAAATACGTATTTTACGTATTCCGGGAACGGGGTGTTATAGTGTTTAAATGCAGTACACGCCTACACAAATAATAGGAACTTATCTCCATAAATATAAGCAGTCACCTACGCTATTACAAGTATCAGTCACACAATACAAACATTACCTACAATATTACGAACACCAGACCATACAAATACAAACACCGCCTACACAAATACAACCATTCGCCCACGTATATTCAAACACACACATATACACATAACAGGTACACGCAATAACAAGCAACAAGTACACGCATCCATAAGTAACTAATACGCTCCTATCAACAACTCAAGCACGGAAGATGGACTCTGGTGGAACGCCGAGGGCATTAACGCACGATGTCTGTGAAAGAGAGAGGTGAAATATGAGAGAGAGAAAGAGAAGAAAGAAGGAAAATAGAAGAGAGAAATAGAGAGAGAGAGAGAGAAAGAGAAAGAGAGAGTAAAAAAGAGAAAGAGATTAGAGAGGGAAAACAAAAGAAAGGGAAAGAGCGTGAGGGAGAAAGAAGGAAGAGAGAAAATAGAGAGAGAAAGCTAACAGAGATAAATGGGAGAGGAAGAGATAAATGTAGAGAGAGCGGGAAGGAGCGGAGAGGAGTTGGCCAGGGTTGCAAGCGGCCAGGTAGAGGTGGCGCCGGCGACCAGGGTGGTCGGTGGCTAGCTAGAGGGAAAGAGAAGGGAAGACGATGGTGGTGTTAAGGTGGTGGAGGTGAAATTATAGATGGTGGCTGGTGTGAGAGAGAGAGAGAGGGAGGTGGAGAGGATGCGGCTTTGGTTGGCGGTGATCCATCAGCGAGGAAGGGAGGTGGTCAGATTTTGGAAGGAAAAGATAGAGGAGAAATTTTGAGGGAGACAGCGAGAGGAGTAGTAGTAGAGGGGAGAGAGAGAGAGAAGGAAATCGAGAGATGAGAGAGAGGGAGGCTGATTTTAAATGACCGGAGGAGAGGGCCGCTGGGGTCTCCAGAGATGGCGGTGGTCGCTGGAGGGGGTTTGTCGGAGATGGGGCCAGCTGGCTAAGGGAGAGGGAGAAGAGATTGTAGATAGAGAAAGGGAAGAGTAAGAGTTAGGAGAGAGAGAATTTGAGAGAGTGAGAGAGAATTTGTTAGAAAAAGAGATGAGAAAGAGAGAGTTCGATTTTGAGGGAGAGGGGAGAGAGAAAGAGAGAGAATTGTGTAGAAGGGAGAAGGAAAAAAAAGGAAGAAAGAAGAAAGTGGAAGAAATGAAGAGGGAAACAAGAAAAAGAAAAGAAAGGAAAAAAGAAAAAGAAGAAAAAGAAAAAGGGAAAATAATAATAAAATAATAAAAAATTAAGATAATGGGTCGAGCTTTGGGCTCGAGTTGGACTCTGAGTTTACAAGATACAGGTCGAATACCAAAATAACAAAAAACTAAATACAGAAAAATAGAATAATACGAGCAAAAAATCAGGACACGTATCTGGGTACGTATTCTGGGAACAGGGTGTTACAGATCGAGAGGCTACAAAGTAAAGACCCACCTTTCATGAGATCTTATTAGTCGAACGAGAGTAACATCAACAGCCATCAAGAGTAATCAACCAAGAGAGATCCATCATCGACTGACATGCCTACAAACAACAATCAGATGAATGGATGAGATATTTAAACTGATATTACTTTCATTCAGAAACCTCAAGCAGCTATTAGCAAAGCAAAATCACTCGATCACAAAAATGTGGTTATAAAGCCTATTTCACCAATTCCTAGTTCAAAGTATGAGAAGATAAAGTTCATATCCATATTCAACCGAGGCGAGTTCTTGGTGGAATCAATAGAGACAAAGCAAAGATTTGCATTGGTGGTCAAAGAAGAAGTCGTTCCATCCATTGAAGTTCCCAAGAAGATGAAACCCATGTTAGAGGATATCAAAAAAGTTGTTCATGATGAGCTTCCAGAAGGGTTACCACCTGTGAGAGATATTCAATATCATGGTACATCTATTCTTTATGGTTTCGAAGATCCTTTCATGAGGATGGAGAGTGCTAGAAATGAAAACTTTAAATTCTTCAAATTCATATTAGCTTCTATTGGCAGATGGGCGTGACGTGATCTGCGGGATATGCCAAGTTCTATCTCCAATTGCACTTTGAAAGATCTTCTTCACGGAGGCAAACAAATGAAGTATGGAATATAGTGTATGTGTATGACTAGATGATGGAGGAGTACCAACCAATTGGCATTGATTATCAATCGATCTGAGATGATGAGTACATTGAAGATTCAATGATGCAACAGTACATGGAGTTTGATAAAGATCGTCGAGGCGAATCAAGATTTTTTATCACATTTTTCCTTAACCCGAGTTTGCTAAAGATGACTTCGTTCATAGTTCAATTGATTGAAACTCGAGGATGACTTCTTTTGAAGAGGGAGGGACTGATGTAAGAAGCCAAGGCAGTTCCGTATAAGCATTTTGATTTAACTTAGGAGTTTGTTTGTGGGTCCAACTTGGATTCCAAATTGTTTTATTTTTGTTTGCAGGTCCAACTTGGATTCCAAATTTTTTATTTATCTATATTTATTTTTAGTTTTTCAGTCTGAGTTGAATTCTGATTGGTTTTATTTTTCTCTTATTTAATTAAGTTTTCTAATTAGAGTATTATTTTTTTTTTGCCTATATAAGGCTATCGTATTTTTGTTTTTGTATCCAACTTCTATTCATTTTTTAATTATCAATTAAATTTAGTTTTTTCTCTTTCTCATGGATTCGAGTTGCTACTCATTGCTCGTAGAATCGAGTGCTTTACTCGTGATTTTGAGTGTTTTCCTAACTAAAGGCATCCTTTAGGGTTCATTGGTGGTAGAACGAGTTCTAGTCGCTATTATTAGCTTCCTTGTATGCATCATTGGCTTTCCTGCCAGCACTGTTATAAAATCTGCAGCTCAAATCCGGTCTTACTATGACCGAAGCCTCCACCTCTGAAGACATGATATCCCTTTTACCACACTTGTGGCATCTACAGCTCAGCACCGACCATCTCTTAGTCGGCCCCCACCAACACAGTATCACAGCTCTAGTTTAATCACCTCATGACCGGATTCCCCACCACCGCAGCCGCGACATGTGCCCACTACCGTAGCAGTGACATCCTCCACCACCGAATAGTGGCCTGTAATTACTGATCTAATTTACGCTATCCTATTGAAATTTATTTCTGTTAGTTTCTAGGATCAATCTGACAACTAATCAATATCACCGAAATATCACTAATCTAATTGGCAGGTCGGTGAATATTAGGTGGGAGGTTTTCTGTTCAATAGAATGTTCCTTAATTAAAGAACCACCTTTCAATTACCTTCCTTGGTTAAACACCAATTAGACTGGTATAAGTCAGTCTCAATATACTGAATATCAGTATAACCCCTGTATCGGCAACGATGCTAACGGGTTATTGGACGCTGTTCTCCCAAGATACAACACTCCTTCACGGTATTTGGATAGCACTACCAAATCACCGTACGGTCGAACCGTATTTAACCAGTACCTTCACAGGATTATTGAAGCAGCAGGACCAAGACAAATTTCAAGAAGAATATTTATTGTCTTCACTTTAGAGGAGCACCCACTTTGGAGGAGCACCCACTGTAAAAAAAGGAGGAAGGTAGAAAAATATTCTTCTTTGGATATTACAGATCCAGACAACAATTCTATTAAAGAATATGTTGAATTTTCTGAACCTTCTGAAAGAAGGTATTTTTTAGAATCTCTTGGAAGTCGCTTCGGAATCCGAGTTGCAGAATTCCTACTTCCTGTTGGAAGAAGGTATTTTTTAGAATCTCTTGGAAGTCGCTTCGGAATTCGAGTTGCAGAATTTTCACTTCCTGTTGGAAGTCACTTCGAACTTGAGTTGCAGAAAGCCCAGTTCAGAATGCAGAGGAAGAATTTCTTTTGTGTTGTGTGTTTTGTTTGAGAGAAGTGGAGTTTCAGACAGCAACCGCAGCTACCGGCCGCCTGTTACCGCCGCCAGCAGTGGTGTGCGCCACTTGCAGGCATGGTTTCCCCCTAATCGCGAGCGAAAACTCCAAGTACCCAAAGGGCACACCCTTTGTTCTCATTTTTCTCTATTTAAACACTTCAAACTTCCATCCCATGGTCAATGTGGGACTAAATGCTTTTAGCTATCTTTAGTTCCCTTTTGGCTTTGAATTAGGCAAACTTTTGACTTGAATATCTCATTCATTCGAAGTCAGAATTGAACATGTAAATATACTACGTTCATCCCAAATGAAAAGAGAACACACTCCAACTATTATCCAATTGATTCGATCAATAGATCTCGCCGTAATTCAACTCAAAGATTCACATTTATTCTTCATATTTTCCAACAATTTCTGGTTCATTTCTACTTTTATACAATATTGGTTGTTTCTTTTATCAAGTCACCATTTTCATATAATATGCAGATACAGTATATTTAAGATTGAAACAATGTACACAAGGAAACACACAAACAGTGTTAAAAGAAGCTTTTGCCTTTTGGGAGAAAAAGGAGAGCAAGAAATATACATAGCTGTTTAATTTGCAATCATAAAAAGTTCATAGCAAAATCACTAAAAAGTTCAAATAGGCTATTATGGTTTTAGATTAAAAAAGTACCAAGTTTAGATCTTATTAGGTTAAGATTATTATAAATGACTATATACATCTTAGATCTCTGGTGTTCTTAAGCCGCATTTTCCACTCCAATCATTGTGCCAAAAAATAAAACAGTTAAAAAGTCCCTCTCTAATCATTTTTTTTCCTTCTTTTTGGTTATAAAGATTGAAGTGCTCTACAAATTAAATATTTATAATTAACCCAACCGTAATAAGCTTTTGTCCAATGCTAAGTACAACTATCAAAGTTTCTTATATTAGAAATAACACCTGTAACGATAACTGAGAAATTTGAATTTCTTGTTTTCATGGCAAACAATCCCGTGTATATTCTTGATGGTCATACACACACTAAACTTAATGATTTCGTAGGGTAGTATTATTAAAGTCTTTATTAAATCTCTTTTTTTAAAATAGGGGTAGTAGATTATTATAAATTTAAAGCTTTGATATAGTGACATAGACTTTAGAAATAATCAAGTAAAAGTGGAATTATAAAATTTTCAAAAATACCATTAAGAGTGATAATGTCGTAAATTCCTTGTTCTCTTTGGATGCCATTTCATTTGGATTCCTGATGGTCATTCAGAGTCTAAGACTTGCAACCGAGTGTTTGCAAAGAGGAGTGTACCAATTTAAATGTTTCTTCTTTAAGAAATAGTCGCAAGAAGTAATAAAGCACCATTTTTTTCTTTTTCTTTTCTGTGAAACACCGGTTGGATTCGAATTGAAAATGTTGTAAGCTCGTAAAACAGTCCATAGCGTATCTTTCAACCTACCCAAGAAATCCCCAAACAGGGGCTACCTATTTTTCTACTCTTCTAATTCGTATGAGTCCAAAAATTTAACTTCGGTTCATGTGTGTGAGTCACACACATGTTATAAAAATATCAATCTCGCATTGATACGTGAATATGATGTAAGAGAGAATCTAAAAAAGTTTAACACTTTGTAACTCTGAAACTGAAATCTGACACCTTATTTATATATCAACGCAGAATTAACACTTCATGTGTGTGACTCACATGCATGAGCAATTTGACCACACATGTACTGAAATCCCAAGCATCAGATTGATGAGACATTGCCTAGTTTGCGGGACCAATCCCCAAATTATGCTGCCCGTGTCTATGACCAAAACAAATGTAGCCACAAATAAGCTGTTGCTCTTGCTCTCCATGTGAATCATATAAACCCCCAAAATTTCAAACCTGACATCAACAACTTTCCAATTTCAACAGGGAAAAAAATTTCGAATCAGGAACTGAGAATTTACACACAACAAACAGATTCTATCTTCACCCACATTGTTCGTTACACTAGTGGGGGAAAAGATGACAAAAGGATGAAGAAAAGAGAACTCTGGTGGTCAGTCCTCTTATTTGAATCCATCTATGGCTCAATTTAACGTGATCACCACTTCCTCTGCAAGTAGAAATCCCTCTCTGCTTCTCCTTTCCCCAGCTCAAGAGACCTATCAAGCCTGTCCACAACTGCGCTCTTGAAATTGAATGCGGCAGACTCTTGCGCCCTCGTGCAGGACCTCTGCATTCCGATTCCGCTCAGACTCGCCCGTGACTCGATCAGGACTTCGCTCAACGGAACCCTCTTTCGCAGCGGGCCGGTGTGCTCTGGCCGCTGCTTCGGCGCGCTATGGGACCTCACCTTCGCCTCAAACGAGTGAGTGTTGGCCATGTAGTTTGGGCAATTGTGTGAATTCAGGAACCTGCGGAAAACTCCATCCGCAGCGCTCACGCTCTTCGCGGGGGTTGCAGGGGCAATGCCGGCCGAGTTCATGTACCGAGGGGTGCTCTGTGCGGTGGAGGAGTACCGGCATTTGTCACCGGTCAGGCACCAATCGTAGTCCTGGAAGCTGCAGCAGTCGGGGATTGAGATTCGGGCCGGGATTTGGCAGGGCAGAGGAGAAGAGATGGAGTTGAGAGTCATCTCTTCGGTCGAGTCTATCAGTGAAGGGCTAGTCCTGCTGCGGGAGGATCTTGATTTGGGCCGGCATGTATCGATTTCGACAATCTTCGGGCTCCTGTCGAAGCCATTGTTCATGTTGTCCAGGTTCCCGGACAGTCTCCGGCTGTGGAAGGAGGACATTTGCTCGCTTCGCATCTCATCAAACCTTTCCTGAGAGAGATGAACAACAATACAGTCAATTTGTGTTGTTGCATATTTGATGGTGAAAAAACTTTGTCAAGAGCTTGTTTGTTTGAAGTGTGTGAGCCTTACCAAAGATTTCCGAGGACGGATCTCAGGCAGGAACCTTCGATCGCCGGAAGAGGACTGCACGCGAGATTTGTGGGCCCGAACGGTGGCCTGAGCTCTGATGAGGGCCTGCATACTGTGAAGAGTTGCAGCTGCTTGCCTTCGAACTAGATAACCTCTAACAAGGGCCTGCAGCTTCACCAATGCTTTAAGAGCTCTAAGAGCTTTCTTGGCCTGCAACCAGATTCAAACAAACAAACAAACAAAACATTTGTAACATAGTATTTTACAGCAATAAGACTAAATGAGAAAGCAACACAGATTGGGCAAAAAGATTTAAACAAAAAATAAGGAATCAATAAATGCTACGATATACAGTAAATTCGAATTTCAAAAGAGCAATAAAAACAGTAAGATTTCATTCATTTTCAGTGGATGCTTACTATACTAACAGAAGCATAAAAGAATCAATAAAGAGAGAAACATTCAAATATACTGTTAAGAGCTGGCATTTAATTCACAGCAGGGGTTTGCATCAATTCACCATAGGCCCATAGATCTTCACATAATAAATGTAGAAAGGAGCATAAAATCCAAATCGAATCAATTCCATCATGCTAACAAATGAATTAGACAATGAGTTGATGATTACCAAATAGCCTCTGAAACAAGTCTGGATCTTGACTGCAGCAAGCCTCTCCTGGATTCCACCGAACATTGTGCCTCTCCCATGGCTGGTGAGCCTCACAACCGCCACCGCCGCCTGCGCTGCGGCCACGGCGGCATCGGCGGCAGCCGCGCTGGCGGCCGCGACTGCAATCGCGTGCTTGTTCTGCTCCTTCTCGCTCTCCGAATACAGCGACCGCAGCCAGGCCGCATTCTCAGAGCTCACAGGAACTTGAGGCTCCACCACCTCGGCCGAGTCACGCCCGGACTTGAAGCTCCACCTCTTCTTCTCCCTCCTATCATCGCCGGCGACGCCGCCGGAGAATCCACTGTCCCTCGATTCCTTGCTGTCCTTCTTCCCCCCTAGAAGATTCCTCAGCCATCTTGTTGCTCTGCCCATTACTTAGTCGAATCTAAGTAATGGAATCAAATGCAGCCGAGACTTTTAAGCTTGGAGAGTTCCTGTGAGATTGAGATGTGTGTGTGGTGTGTGTGTGTGTGAGAGAGAGAGAGAGAGAGAGAGAAGGGGGTTAATCTGAAGGGCAAAGAATATAGTACCAAATGTAAAGAGAAGGAATCAACTTTTTGATTTTAAGGTGGTAATTTGTAAAAAAAAAAAAAAAAGATTTTTTTCCAAAAAGAAAAGAAAAACTGTCAAGCCCTCGTGAAGAAAAGCATTACAAGACAAAAGGATGCCCATGAGGGACCCTGAGGTCACAATTAAATAAATGGAAATTGCAGGATGAACCCATAACTTGAAATTTAAAAAAACAAAAATTATGGGATACAAGAATGATTCAAGCAGCGTACAAATTCAAAAGGTTGATAGAGAAAGAAGAAGAAGAAGAGGGTAGGGACATTTGGATATCTTCCTCCTTACTTTCACTGTTCAAAAATCAACACACCCATCTCCAAATATTCTCCTCTCCTTGTTATAAACAATGGCACAAAAGACAGATTGGCGGAGAAAAGTAAGAAGAACAGCATCTTAAAGTTGGAGAAAAGATTGGATTTTTCTTCTTCCATCTCTAAATCTAAAGAGAAAAAGAAAGAGGGGAAAAAAAAAAGAAAAAAACATAGAAGCTATCTTTACCCCTCTCCCTTCTCTTTTCTCTCTCTAATGAGTCATCTTGTACTCATCAAAAATGCACATCCGAACTGAAATCTCGTCATGAAGCTTACAATTTATGCAAACAGAGGAAAAGATAAAGATAAAGATTCCTCCTTTGCATCAAAGGACAGCACCATACGTCACCCTGAAAAAGAAACAGACATTGGGTTTCTCCATCACTTGCCACTAAAAGGTACCCCTCTCTCTTCTGACCCAAACGAGAGTTTTGGATGGTAAGAAACTGGGAAATAAAAAATTAATAACAAGAAAGAAAAAGATTTCACTAACTTGCTCTGCTCTGAACTGCTGGTCCTCTTCAATGAAGATTGAAGATTAAAGAAGAAGAAGGAGAAGAAGTCGTGGGATTTTGTGAAAAGGGAAGCCAAGTCCTTCCTCTTTTCTCCCCCCTCTGTTTCCAAAATAAATATGAGAACTTTTTGAGGAGAGACTTTGAAAAAAAGGGGCAAGAAAGAAAAATAATAATAATAATAATAATACAGTAATATGTATGGCAGGCCTTTGAAATTTTGCTTTATATGGACAAAGAGAAGCGAACGTTACCCCATCATCAAATAGTGAAGGCAAAATTTAAGGTTTCTTTTCCGCCAACATGTGCCCATACAAAACTGCGCTGAGTCACTGTTACGGAAAAACCCTTGGATCAAGACGTATTTACGCGGGAAGTGGCTACAAGTCGCTTCATTAAGAAAGGGTAGTTAGGTAAAATGTTCGGAAGCTAAGTCGTCTGCTGACGTATTGGCGTGGATCTTTGATTTTAAAGGTGGTTGCGCGAATCTCGCCTTTTTCGCGGCCAGATTACAATTTACAAGATCTCCTTCTTAAATGCGTACAGATTTGCATTTCCTTTTCTAATCTAGGGGGTTTTCTGTAAAATCTCAGGTTTGATGACTTATATAAATAAAACTACAAGAAAAGAAATCTCATTTATTTTCTGTAAAAAAAAAGGATTTTGAAATATATGATTAAAATAATGATGCGGGTTACTGTGCAGCATTACGGAACAGTCCTCACTTAAATTTCCCGCTAAGATCCGGGATCTCTTTAAACTTTTGAAACGTAACGGCCTACTGTAAACGGAAGATTGGGTTGGGTTGGGTTGAACAGACCCTGAAATGACTGAACTGCCCTTCGTGTTGACCGTACGCTTGAAACATTTGTTGGGTTTATTTAGTCATTTTTGCATTGTGTCATTAAGTTTAATTTGTTTTTTAAATAATGTTCACATTAAAGTAAGAGGAAGCAGGGCGGGAGTCAACCTCGGGCCGATTTCCTTGGGAATCGGGTCGGTGGAGACAACACGGGACCCGAACCGAAACAAGGAAGACGAATCATGGTTGACTCGGATGTAGAGACGCAGCCACAATGGAGCTTCATTGTGGTGGCAATTGAGGGGACAATCTAATTCCTATTTGTACTTTGGCACTTTGCTTCCCATTATTTTGTTAATTAAATTGGGAACAAAAATAATTGAGGAGCATGAAACTTAATCAATTCAATGGTGTCGTGTGCAAATTTTGGAAATTCCCAGGTTTGAATTATGATATGGATCTTGGCCTCGCATTCAGGAACGATGGGTTGTGTGTTGCATAATGCCCTATCCTTTTTGCCTAGGAACCAATGAAAGAAAGAGAATAAGACTGAAGGTTTTTAACACTTATAATATTCAAATTTCAAATTTTGGCCGGTCACGGAGGTCAGCTTCACAGAGAAGCCTATGTCATTACAACTTCAATCGCGCGGGGGGCACTGAATGATAAATATTGTCCATAATAAAAGAATAAAGAAAAAAGAGGTGTCTTAAAAGAGAAAGGCCGTCTGCGTAATTTGTGTAAATAAAATATGTAATATTAGAGACTAATCACATACCTGAATAGAAACTCTATCTTCCTGAATGGTCACCGGTTATCGAACTCAAATCTCTCATTCGAGATGAGCTTCCTCAGGATCAGTGAGGAACTTTTGGACAGGCAACCTTGTCATTCCCCATTTATCTTTATGAATGCGGGCACTGTTTTCCGAGGGCTGAAAATGACATTGAGGTCTCATCTGCCAATGTGCTCGAAGTGGTGCCTCTTTGACAATGGACTTAGAGAGTACCTCACTGTAAAAAAGAAAAACACAAAGTTAGAATTCTGGGGTAGTGAAAAATACTAAGTGTTGAAGCTCAAACACGGGTATCAATACACGAGAATCGTGTCCAAAGAGATAAAATGCGAGGCTCAAGCGAGGTCCGTATTTGAGCTTTAAACTTAGAGCTTAGAATTTCTCTAATTATTGAAACTCAAACGTGAGTCTCAAAGTTCATGAGACTTGCATTCCAAGTCTCAAAACGCGAAGCTCATCAGACCCGCGTTCTGTTCATGAACGCAAGAGCTGTATTGATAAAATAAAACGCGAGTCTCATCAGACTAGTGTTCTATTCATCAACACGAGAGTCACATTCATAAATCAAGTGCGAGTCTATGTGTAGCACCCCATTCCCGAGATACGTACCCAGATACGTGTCCCGATTTTTTTGACCATATTAATTTAGTTTTCTTCCTGTAGGTGCTCGTGAGTTGTGATTACTTATATTATTATGTATCGGATCTTGATTCTCAGATCTAGAGTAAGCCCTGACCCGGACCAGGAACCCGATACCAGCCTGTAGCCTGATTTGACCTTTCTGGTAGTCTGATTTGACCAATTTCAGTTTCAGACACTCTTTTATAATATTTTAGATTTTTCATGATTTTCTAAAATTTTTCAGAATTATTTTACAAAATCTCCAAAACCGGTGTCAGTCGGCATCGCTGACTGATTCCCTAATTTTTAGTTTTCAAACGGAATTGAATTTTTAAAAATGGCTTTCACATTACCTCTTAGAATTTCATTTTCCATCTAAATACATTTTTTGAGATTTTTTCTAAATTTATCAAAATTTCACCGATTCTGGTGTCAGCGGGTATCGCAGGAAAATTTTAGGATTTTTAATTTAAAAATTACATCGAATTTCTTGAATCCAATTTTACCGAACATCTTAAAATAATATTTTCTATTTTTAGAATTTTTCGGAACGTTTCTGAAACAGTCAAATTTTCGCCTTATTAAAATAATAATATTTTTACCGACGATTTCTTTTCTTACTTTTTCCTTCTCTACTCCCCTACTTTGTACTTCCAGAAATTTTAATAAATAAATTATTTAATAATAAAATTTTTCTACTATTTTATTTTCTTTTTTCTTATTTTTTTCCTTTTTCTTTAATTTCTTTCTTTTTCTTTCTTTTCTTTCTCCCCCCATTGACTTCCTCCCCTGCCACTGCTCGCAGCCGCCCGCCGCCTGCCACTTGCAGCAGCAGGGCTGCTATGCAGCCCTCTCTTCCCCCCAAAAAATTCATCATTTATTTTTCCTCTTCCTTCTCTATTTAACCTCTATTTTCCTTTTCCTTTTCATTTCAAAATCCAAAAATCAAAACTTCATCTCCTTCAAAACAACCCACTTCATCCTCTCCATGGCCGCCGCCTCCACTATCACCACCACAGCCGTCGGCCACCCCTAGGCCGGCCAACTACCTCCCCCACACCTCCTCTCCACTCCACCTCCTTCAACCTCCAACCACCCTCCACCATCTCCAATTTCAACATAACCCATCACCGCCACCACCCTTTCTCCTCCAACATTCACCACCACCTCCATCAAATTCTCCACTCTAACCATTCCATCATCACCTCCTCCTCCTCCTCTAACTCCCAACACCACCAATCACCACTACCACCACAACTACCACCAACCACCATCACCACCTCCACTACAACAACCAACCCACACAACTCCACCTCCCTCCTCCCCCCTAGACCCGTGCGCCACCTCCCCTCTCCCGGCGTCGCCGCCGTCGCCGCCGCCTGGCAGCCGGCGCCGGCGGTGGCCGGCCACCTCCTCCTCCCCTCTTTTTTTTCTTTCTTTCTTTTCTTTCTTCTTTCTCTCTTTCATTCTTTCTTTCTTTCTTTTCCCTAAATAAAACTAACTTTTCCCACTTCCCTAAAATACCCTCCACCTCTCCCTCAAATTACTACCCTATATTTATAACCTACCCCCACCCCTTTTAATTCATAATCCTTTTCTATAAATAACCTATTTTCTCTCTCTCCCCCTTCCTATAACTTTCTCTCTCTTCTCTCTCTCCTCTTTCATTTCCTCTCTAATATTTATTTATATAATATATATATATATATGAGTATATATTAATATATACATGGGTTAGTAGCTTGCTTGAACGTGTTTGCGGATTTTTCCCGTTTTTCTCGGTATTTCATCCGGTGCTAGGCGAGTACATTTTTTTGACATTTCTTACTTTATTACCATCAATTCATGTTTAATAGCTATTATCTGGCTTTTAATATATGATGTCTCTTTATGCAAGTTAGTATGGGTTTTATAAATAATTATCATGCTTTATAAATAGCTGCCGGCCATTATTATACTTTGTCGAACCGGTATTATACCGGGTATGCCTAAATCTGCTCCCGCTTCACTCGGCTTCGCATGGCTAATAAATAGATAAATTATTATTGTTAGAAAAAATGGTAGTGAAGTGTTTGAAATGTTTATGCCGTTCTCCTGTACCGTGTTACGTGACCGGTTGATACCTAGTATTTGATGTTGTGACTCTCACCAATATATTAGTTACCTGACCTTGAGATGCAGGGGGAGCATCGGGCGGTGCGGTGCAGTTTTTCTTTACAAAATTGCAAACCAGTCCAAAACATAGCATGTTCAGAATCGAACCGAACCGAACTTCATTCAAACCGAAAATTACACCGAACCGAATACGATCTGCGGTTTTCGGTCTGGTTTGCAAACCGAAAATTACACCGAACAAGGGCCAGGTAATCATATGTATCAACAAAAGAGAGGCCCCCATACTGGCCATACACAAGGGCCAGGCAATCAGGCATCACAGGTTTGCTAACTATATGTATCAACAAAAGAGAGGCCCATGTACATCAGACACAAGGGCCAGGCAATCAGACACAAGGGCCAGGCAATCATATGTATCAACAAAAGAGAGGCCCCCATACTGGCCATACACAAGGGCCAGGCAATCAGGCATCACAGGTTTGTAAACTATATGTATCAACAAAAGAGAGGCCCCATATACATCAGACACAAGGGTCAGGCAATCAGACACAAGGGCCAGGCAAGGGCCAGGCAATCAGACACAACACACAAGGGCCAGGCAATCATATGTATCAACAAAAGAGAGGCCCCTATACTGGCCATACACTGAACATTGAACAATTAAACATTGCTTTGAGTAATAGTAAGTTAGTAACAAAAGAGAGGCCCCATATAAATCAATAATGTCCCTGGTTCAGTGATAGCAGCCAGCAGGTATAATTGTATAAAAATGAAATAACTAACAAGAGGCAGCCATGCATCAACAAAAGACTGTAAGAGAGGCTGAGGCCCCCATATGCATCAACAAAAGAGCCCCCATATGTATCAACAAAAGAGAGGCCCCCATACTGGCCATACACAAGGGCCAGCCAAAAATAGTACAATCCAAATCTAAAACAGGCTAAACAGCAATATTACAGTCCAAAGTTTGGACTGTAAACACTCCAAAATAATGCAAATATTACAGTCCAAACTGTCCAAATAGCAAAGCTCACAAGTAAATATTATAAAAAAAGCAAAGTACACAAATACTCCAGTCTCCAGACTCTCCAGTCTCCATTCTCCAGTTCATTACAGTAATTAAAAGCAACAACTTGTTCTACTCTTCTTCTCTTCTTAAACCTCCGTGATTGTTAGTTCCGATGCCATTTTAGACAAATCTATAGTCAAAAGAAATGAATATTTATTTTAAGAAACAAAGTAATCTATTAAATTAAAAACCAATAATTGAATCAGATATTAAAATCCAAAAAAAAATTACCTATATCATGTGTTTCAAGAGCATCCAAGTCTTCTTCAATACTCATCTTTGTTGATAACATTGTGACCCGAAGCCAATCTTCGGTGCATAAAAGAGCTTGGACCATTCTTGGAGTCAATGAACTCCTAAACAGGTCAAGGATACGACCATCACTACTAAATGCCGATTCGGAAGCAACAGTGGAGATGGGAACCGCTAACACATCGCGAACCATTCGATGTAGGATAGGAAATCTTGAGCTATTAACTTTCTAATACTCCAAGATGTTAAATGTAGAAAGACCATCTTCGGCATCTTCACATAAAAACTTCTCCAATTCTGTCTTTGTCTCCTCACCTCCAATACCGGCTCTCATCCTTTTAAAGCAACTCCTTACATCTAATGATTGAGAAGAGGAAGAGGA
This sequence comes from Agave tequilana, assembly GCA_038442645.1. Lineage (NCBI taxonomy): Eukaryota > Viridiplantae > Streptophyta > Magnoliopsida > Asparagales > Asparagaceae > Agave > Agave tequilana. The sequence goes on along the minus strand of JAVJIF010001341.1, from coordinate 132,199 downwards.
AACATTGGCAATATTGCTTGAAGATTGGGCCATCTCACTCTATTGTTCGTTTGAACTTTCATACCTTATCTTTTAGTCATTAAATAATAATGATGCGGCTTCTTTTACAATCTTCATCTTCTCTAAACTTTCACTCGCACCATAACGAAGTTCAAGAACAAATTATACATATTGTTCCTTATATCGGGGGTCAAGAAGCACGGCAATGTAAATCAACATGTTAGTCTTCTCCCAACTCCCCCAATACTTGTCGAACTTCTCTTGCATTTTGTGGGCAATGTTCCTCAATTCTAAATCTCCACTTTCTTGTTGATCTATCAACTCACAAGCAACATTACTAATTTCATGAAGAAAACTATTGCTAGTTACATACAAAGAACCAGAAACACGCAAAGTGAGTTCATAAAACTTTTCAAGAAAAATGCACAACCTTCTTGCATTAGTCCAATCATCCTCTGACGGCACCTCATTGTTTTCATTTCCACTTAACACTTGATTTCTAAAAAATGGGTCTTCATCATAATACCTTTCAAAAGCTCTTTCATACTTGCATGCGGTATTCAACATCAAATATGTGGAGTTCCATCTAGTAGGCACATCCAAGCATAAGGTTTTAGACCATTCAATTTTTTCAATCTCAACACAATTCTTGAACTTTTGTAATCGAGAAGGAGAACTCCTCACATACTTCACGGCTGAGCGCACCCAGCAACAGAAGAGCCCAATTCTTTAATCCCATCATTAACAATAAGATTAACAATGTGCGCAATACACTTCATATGAAGGTATTTCCCATGTAGCATTGTTCCATTCCAATTATTAAGCCTTTTCTTTAAATAGCTGACCATAGTATCATTAGAAGATGCATTGTCAACGGTTATGGTGAAGACATTTTTAATCCCCCATTCTACCAAGCATCTCTCCACCGCCCTACCAAGTTCATCACCTTTATGACTAGGAATTGGACAAAAGTTTAAAATTCTTTTGTTTAATTTCCAGTCATTATCAATCCAATGTACAGTGAGACACATGTAGTTGATATTTTGAATAGAAGTCCAAGTGTCTGTTGTAAAAGATACCATTTGACATGTAGCTTTCAATAAATTCTTTAAATTTTCTTTCTCATCAATGTAAAGTTGGTAACAATCTCTTTGGATTGTCCAACGGAATGGGAGATGAAATCTAGGACATGCAATAGACATGAAGTATCGGAATCCAATACCTTCCACTAATTTGAATGGTTGTTCATCAAGAATTATCAAGTATGCAAGCGCTTTTCTTATAGCCACTTCATCATACTCCCAATTGTTAAGACTACCTTCTCCACCACTTCCTCCTATTGGTTGTTGAAAACTTAATAGTTTTTGTCAGGTTTCTTCATTATGTGGGTTCTTCTTACAATTTTCCGCATGAGTATGCAATGTAGATGTACCATTCACATGTGGATCAGCAATGTACACTTTCTTACAATACTTGCACTCAGCTTTAACATGTCCATTTTCTTGAAAAGTTTAAAATGCAACCACACCGTAGATCTTTTCCTTAAGCTCTTTCTCTTGGTTTTGTTAGTAGGCTGAGACTCCGCTGGATTCTTTCCTTGATCAACCTACAGACAAATTAAATTTAGATAAGTAATTATTATTATTTATTTTAAATTTTCAAGATTTAGAATTTCAGTAAATTAAAATTTAGAAAGGCTTAAAATTAATCAACTAACCTCAACTGAACCTGAAGATGAGCCAGTTGTCAACTGTTCGGGAGGCGGCGGGGATGCTTGAGGTGCAGTTGATGGTGCCAAAGAAGGTCGGGAGCTTGATGGTGCTAAAGGAGGCCGAGAGGTTGATGGCCCCGAAGAAGGAGGTCGGGAGCTTGACGGTGCCAATGGAGGCCTAGAGCTCTCTTTCATTTTTCAAATTTCCTTTGGGTGATGCCCTAGACTAGAGAGAAGAAAAATATTAAATATATGCTTAAGCACTTAAGCAACTTTAATTTAAAACATATGTAATTACTGAATTACCTAAACTTTCTAGTTTCTAAGATGAAGATTGAAGTGATAACTGATCAGTGATCAGTTTTAAGTGCAAAAGAAATTAGAGCAAAGCAACTGAGCATTAAGAAAATCACAAGAAAGAGCTGTTTAGCCTGTTTCAGTGTTTTGTGTAATTTGACTAATTTCTCATGTGAAGGATGACCTTTAAACTTGGCTTTTATATTATTTCATCTGTTCAACACTCAACAGGAAGAAATTCAAGAAAACAAAATTAATTATTCAAAATACAAGTTGCTAAAATGCTACCTACCTGTCTACGAATATTTTCCTTTAACTTTGATTTTTCCAAAAATCCAAGTTGTTTAACACAACACTGTCACAGTGTCACTGTGGCCTTCTTCCTGTTGATTGTTTCCAACTGAAAAGGAAACAAATAAAAAAAAATCCTTTTGCTTAAGCTAAACAAGAAAAACCTAGATTAATAAATCACAAAAAAAAACTAGATTTGGCTATAATTGAATCTTACATAGATCCGTGGTTGACTTGAGATGTCGATAGAGATGCGAAGATGATGAGGAAGACTAAGGAGGAGGGATCCGTCGTCGGGAGTCGGATCGCGATGGGAAGACGAGGTGGAGGAGCGATTGGAGCCTAGAGACAAAGCTTCCGTCGTCGGAGATCACAAAAGGCTAAAGCCGATGGGGTCCTCAGTCCAAAGATGACAAGGAGGAGTAGCGGTGCTGACGGAGCCTCCCTGAAGAGTGAAGATTGAGGAGAAGACTCAGAAGAGGAAATGGGATTAGGGCTCTTCAATTTTGTTCGAGGAATCGAGAGAGAAAGAGAATCAGAGACTTACTGAGTTTACCCTTTATCTCACGCGACACGCACGAGGCAGTGAGGCACACGTGACACGAAGACTCTGGATGAGAGGAGAGCCATTTCGGGCGGTGTTCGGGCGGGTCGGGTTTTAATTTTTCGAAACCGACCCGCACCGTAAAAACGAAGTAGGGCGAATAATTGAATTTAAACCGCGCCGTTTGAAAAAAAACCAAACCGAACCGCCCGAAATTCGGCGGTTCGGTTGGTTTATGCGGTTTTACGATTTAAATGCTCTCCCCTACTGAGATGTATATACCGGTACTTGCCATGCTATACTTATTATTTGATATCTGGTACCGGTACTTGCCATGTTATGCTTATTACTTGATATCTGATACCGGTACTTGCCATGCTATATTTGACCCATGATACCTAACACGAGTACTTGCCATGTTATACTTGATATATGATTTATGACACCAGCACACATTATTTACACCGACACTAGATATGTTATATTTGATACTTGATCCACGACACTTGATATCCGACACCGGTACTTGTCATGCTATACTTATCACTTGATATCGGACACCGGTACTTGCCATGCTTCACTTGACACTTAACATACTACCACCTGGTACCAATACACTTGACCTGATATTATGACACCTGACTAGATACTATTACACCGAACATCGTACTTCTTTGCATATTCATGATTATCACTTTTACGGGGACTTAATTATTATACTGTTACCAGTCATTTGGTACTTCTAAACTCCTGTACTCCTGAACTCCTGTATTCCTGAACCCCTGAAAAAGGGTGACTCCTGATACTATACTCTTGTTGATCCCCGTAATAAGATAATCATGAATATAAGATTACTATAAACATCTTGTGGACATTATCACTGGACAAATTCTAATATTAGACAACTTACACTGGGATGAGGGAAACTGATGAGTACCGATATAGCCTCCATGTTTATGATGGTCTTATAGTGTCGCGCGGCCATATACTTAGATTCGACCTGGAGGCCACCAGGCGCTTCCCTGGGGTGTACTGGCACCCCTACTCTCTTGCCTGCCGGTTGTACCATAAGCCCCTGGGCCTATTCCTATAGGAGCGGTGACATCCTATTCTTGTTCGGGCGTACAATAAGTCCGGGTACCTAGCGGTACGTTCCGGCTCAGCACGGATACTCCTTGACTATTGTCCTGGGCATGTACGGGACCCATTCTAAGCATGGTTCGTCGATCTCCATCAGTTTTTAATAACTTACTCTCCGTTCTCTATACTGAGGTATGTGGGATGGGACACATACCGACGTATACAAATCAGATGAGTCTTAATAATTTAATAATAACATGCTCCTGATATATGACTAGCTATACTCTTGGTTTATACTGCTCACCACTTAGACATGTGCTATCTTGTAGGATTACTTAATTGCTTCCATACTGTTTCGTTATTATATTGTGAAGGCAAAGTCAGGTTATATAAACTCAGATTACAGTGACATGATGTATAGGGTATATATATGAAGGTTTCCTTGTTTGGATTATTCCTTCGACGTACTAACCTCACGGATTGGTAATGTGGGCTTATGTAACTGATTTTCTTGTAGTTGTTTTACTTACTGTCTCATTTCATGTTCATATATGCTTATATTCACGGTACTCCTTTCTTGTACACATGTACCTGTTATGCATGCCACTTGGCTTTACTATATGTACTCGCGGGTTGCATCTGACAACCCTGGATTCTCATGTCCAGATCTTGGAGTCTGGACCATGGTGATCTTTCTATAGCTGATCAGAGTGCGCAGCGGATCCTCCCGTGGTGATCAGAGTGCAGCAAAAGCTCGGGCATCGCCTTAGTTCTTCCTCCCAGCTTTTCTCTTGTTTGGCTCTCGAAGTCCCTCTTGCTGCTCGTGAACATCTCTCAGCTTTTACTATGTATATCCCTTCATGTATTATACTTTTTTATCTTCTGGTGATGTAATATTCCTGTAATATTGTATCACTCTCTGTGATGACCATGTACTTGTACTATTTTGTGTTGGAATGTATATTACCACTGTGCTTCTGTCTCTGATTCTTGCATGTACTAATGCTTAGAGTATATACGTGAAGGTACTTCTGACTTGCGTATATACGTCACAATGACGTCTCCGTACTCGCGGGATCAGGGCACCACAGGGTGGTATCAGAGCCTAGGCTCTAACATCCTCAGTACAACTAGTTGGTAGATTAATGATGTATTAATTTGCAGCTGCAGAGCATGAGTCTTGAATATACATTTCAATCGCAAGTACGGTGTTATCTATTACTTCCTCGCAATCTTTTCCTTGGATCCTGAGACCCTTCTATCTTTTCAACTTCTTCCCGTCATTCCTTCGATCAACTCAAACATTTTGTGTCCTGAGTTGGTAATCTTCCTTATCCTTTTCACTTTATCATATTATCGTCATTGACTGTAATCTCTTCCATGTTCACCTCCCTCCTTATAGAAATTTCGAGGACGAAATTTTGTTAGGTGGGTAGATAGTAGCACCCATTCCCGGGATACGTACCCAGATATGTGTCCCAATTTTTTTGACCGTATTAATTCAGTTTTTTCCTGTATGTGCTCGTGAGTTGTGATTACTTATATTATTGTGTATCAGATCTGAATTCTCAGATCTAGAGTAAGCCCTGACCCAGACCGAGAACCTGATACCAGCCTGTAGCCTAATTTGACCTTTCTGGTAGTCTGATTTGACCGATTTTAGTTTCAGACACTGTTTTATAATATTTTAAATTTTTCATGATTTTCTGAAAATTTTCAGAATTATTTTACAAAATCTCCAAAACCGGTGTCGGTCGGCATCGCTGACTGATTCTCAGATTTTTAGTTTTCAAACGGGATTGAATTTTCAAAAACAGCTTTCACATTACCTCTTAGAATTTCATTTTCCATCTAAATACATTTTTTGATATTTTTTTTAAATTTATCAAAATTTCACCGATTCTGGTGTCGGCTGGTATCACCGAAAAATTTCAAGATTTTTAATTTAAAAATTACATTAAATTTCTTGAATCCGATTTCACTGAACATCTTAAAATAATATTTTCAATTTTTATGAATTTTTTGGAACGTTTCTGAAACAGTCAAATTTTGGCCTTATTAAAATAATAATATTTTTACCGACGATTTCTTTTCTTACTTTTTCCTTTTCTACTCCCCTACTTTGTACTTTCAGAAATTTTAATAAATAAATTATTTAATAATAAAATTTTTCTACTATTTTATTTTCTTTTTCCTTTTTGTTCTTTTTTCTTTTTTTTCTTTCTTTTCTTTCTCCCCCATGACTTCCTCCCCTGCCAATGCTCGCAGCCGCCTGCCGCCTGCAGTAGCAGGGCTGCTGTGCAGCCCTCTCTTTCCCCCCAAAAAATTCATCATTTATTTTCCTCCTCCTTCTCTATTTAACCTCCATTTTTCCTTTTCTTTTCATTTCAAAATCAAAAATCAGAACTTCATCTCCTTCAAAACAACCCACTTCATCCTCTCCGTGGCCGCCGCCTCCACCATCACCACCACCGCTGTCGGCCACCCCTAGGCAAGCCAACCACCTCCTCCACACCTCTTCTCCACTCCACCACCTCCTTCAACCTCCAACAACCCTCCACCATCTCCAATTTCAACATAACCCATCGCCACCACCACCCTTTCTCCTTCAACATTCACCACCACCTCCCCATCAAATTCTCCACTCTAACCATTCCATCATCACCTCCTCCTCCTCTAACTCCACAACACCACCAATCACCACCACCACAACCACCAACCACCATCACCACCTCCACCAACAACAACCAACCCACACAACTCCACCTCCCTCCTCCCCTCTAGACCCGCGCGCGCCTCCCCTCCCCCGGCGGCGCCGCCATCGCCGGCGGTGGCCGGCCACCTCCCCCTCCCCTCCATTTTTTCTTTCTTTCCTTCTTTCTTCTTCTTTCTCTCTTTTATTCTTTCTTTCTTTCTTTTTCCTAAATAAAACTAACTTTTCCCACTTTCCTAAAATATCCTCCACCTCTCCCTCAAATTACTACCCTATATTTACAACCCTACCCCTCCCCTTTTAATTCATAATCCTTTTCTATAAATACCCTATTTTCTCTCTCTCTCCTTCCTATAACTTTCTCTCTCCTCTCTCTCCTCTCTCATTTCCTATATATATATATATATATATATATATATATATATATATATATATATGAGTATATATTAATATATACATGTGTTAGTAGCTTGCTTGAACGTGTTTGCGGATTTTTCCCGATTTTCTCGGTATTTCATCCGGTGCTTGGCGAGTACATTTCTTTGACATTTCTTACTTTATTACCATAATTTCATGTTTAATAACTATTATCTGGCTTTTAATATATGATGTCTCTTTATGCAAGTTAGTATGGGTTATATAAATGATTATCATGCTTTATAAATAGCTGTCGGCCATTATTATACTTTATCGAACTGGTATTATACCAAGTATGTCTAAATCTGCTCCCGCTTCACTTGGCTTCGCATGGCTAATAAATAGATAAATTTATTACTGTTAGAAAAAATGATAGTGAAGTGTTTGAAATGTTTGTGCCGTTCTCTTGTACCATGTTACGTGACCGGTTGATACCTAGTATTTGATGTTGTGACTCTCACCGATATATTAGTTACCTCACTCTGACATGTATGTACCGGTACTTGCCATGCTATACTTATTATTTGATATCTGGTACCGGTTATGCTTATTACTTTATATTAATACCGGTACTTGCCATGCTATATTTGACCCATGATACCTAACACGGGTACTTGCCATGTTATACTTGATATATGATTTATGACACCGGCACACGGTATTTACACCGACACTGGATATGTTATATTTGATACTTGATCCATGATACTTGATATCCGACGCCGATACTTACCATACTATACTTATCACTTGATATCTGATACCGGTACTTGCCATGCTTCACTTGACACTTAACATACTGCCACCTGGTACTAATACACTTGACCTGATATTATGACACCTGACTGAATACTATTACTGAAATCACCTAGAGTGGGGGTGAATAGGTGAAAATGCTAATCAATGCACAAATTTAAAATGATATGATGCAACGATCACTCGAAACAAGATTAGAAGCCGAATACTCCGTGAAGGGCTCTGAACTCCTTCCTCGTGATTCCTCTAAATAAGAGTTTAAGGTGCGCAATGCAATCTTGTTATGAGAGTATAGATGACAATGTAAGAATGAATGGAAAGCAAGTAAATAATACAAATAAACTAATCGCAAACACAGAGATTTGTTTCGAGGTTCGAGCATCTAGCTCTACGTCCCCACCTTCACCCAGATGAATTTCCGATCCACTAGAACTTTCACAAAGGATTATAACCACAAGGGAGTACCCAACTCCTCAGTCACACTCCTCTAGTCCAGAGGTAGTGGAGCCACAAATATAATAATCTCTTGGTGATCAAAAGACCACAAACTCTCTTTTAAAAACTTTTCTTTACAAAATCCTAGAGAATAATGCATAGGATTGAAGCTCAAGTTTGTAAGTGAAAAAATAAACCAAAGTTAAAGAGAGTTTAGAATCAAAAACTTCAGAGAAAATATCAGAATCTAGAGCACAAAAACTAAGAGTAAAAACTTCTTTTAAAGAGACTCAAGCTTTGATTTCGTTTGCAAAAATTGTTGTGTTCTTCTCAACCCTAATCATCCTATTTATAGGATAAAGGTAGGGATTAAAAGGTAAACTGTTATTATGAATAATCAGGAAAGATTAGACCAAATCCAGCCTTAAAATTCGTTTGGAGAAGAAAAACACGTTATAAAACGTGTTTAAAATACTAGCCGTTTAGGCTGAAAATTAGCTCAGGTCGACCGGCCGGTTGACCGGTTTTCAAAAATATATGATCGTTGCCAGCCCACGGTCGACCGCCCGGTCGACCGTCCCAAACAGAAACTAGGGTGCTTTCAGTCGGCCGAAACTCGGTCGACCGATATGGGGTCCGGTCGACCGCCCGGTCGACCGGGTAACGTGCACACATGCACGCACCCAACGGTCAGAACTGCGGTCGACCACTCGGTCGACCGTTCTGACCTGAAACAGAGCTGGTCGACCGTCCGGTCGACCGATATAAGTCAAAACAGTATATTTTGAAAAATATTTTTGAAGACAAGTTAATTTTGAAAAATTTATTTTGTCAATACTAATTACACTACATAAAATAGAATTTGCAAATACTGAAATAGATATATTAAAATATTTTATACAAGAAAAAAATAATAATCTTTTTGAAAATCATGTGCAATATGTGTGTGTGGGGAATTTGAGTTTCAACACTATATACTATCCTTTAACAAACTAAAATGAAAAAACTATAAACAAAGAAATCTCTGAACCACGTTACCGAGCCAGAGCCTCCTCTCCTATAAAAGAGTTCTCTTGCGCCATCAAGCTATCAACATGCTTTTAGCGCAATTAACCTTGAAATATGCTTGAAGCCATCAATATTGTTCAAACCTGAAACTCATTCTAAAATAACTTATTAGTACCAAATAGCTATTATGTGTTTTGTTATCATCAAAACTTATACAAATAGAGAGTGTAACCTTTTGGGCCAACAATCTCCCTCTTTTTGATGATGACAAAACATATAAGCTATAACACAAGATATAAAAGAGAGGTAAAAACTCCTCCTCAAATAATGCTCTATTTAAACAAGTATAAAACAATTCATTATGAGAAAAAAAATTGAATTTTTGAAAATTTTTGAAAGCAACCATAAAACAATAAAACACCAAATCTAAAACACCAAATCATAAACCATAAAACACATATTTCACTCTTTTTTTGTCATACATCAAAAAGGGTTATGTTAGCAAGAAAACTTCCTTATTCAACAATACAAACATTTAGTTCACCACATATAAAAGAAAATCTATTATAGTCAAGTGGTTTAGTGAAAATATCGGCAAGTTGAATATCGGAAGAAACATAATTAATATCAATATCACCTTTCTCAAAATGATCTCTAAGGAAGTGATATCAAATCTCAATGTGCTTGGTCTTATTATGTTGCTTTGCATTCTTAGTCATATGAATAGTACTAGTATTATCACAAAATATTTTTATATGGTCATAATGCAAATCATAATCAAGGAGAGTATGTTTCATCCAAAGGACTTGTGCACAACAAGCCCCCGCTGCAACATACTCCGTCTCGGCGGTTGAGAGGGCTACCGAATTTTGTTTCTTGGAAGACCATGAAATAAGACAATTATCAAGAAATTGACATGTTCCACTAATACTCTTCCTATCCACTCTACAACGCGCATAGTCGGCATCTGAAAAACTCGTCATTGAGAATTCTCCGATTTTCGGATACCAAAGACCCATTCCAATAGTGCCCTTAACATAACGAATAATGCATTTTACCGCAACTAAATGAGACTCTTTGAGACAAGATTGAAATCTAGCACAAAGACACACACTAAACATAATATCCGGCCTACTAGCCGTTAAATATAACAAACTACCAATCATGCTTCTATATAATTTTATATCAACACTCTTACCTTGGTCATCCTTATCAAGCTTGGTGGTGGTGGCCATGGGAGTGTTGCAAATTTTTGAGTCTTCAAGCCCAAATTTCTTGATGAGTTCCTTAGAGTACTTGGCTTGACATATGAAAATCCTATCACGCATTAGCTTGATTTGGAGTCCAAGAAAATAGTTCAATTCACCCATCAATGACATCTCAAATTCACTTTGCATGCATTGTTCAAACTCCTTGCAAAGTAACTCATTAGTAGAACCAAAAATTATATCATCAACATATATTTGAACTATAAGAATGTCACTACCAACATGTTTAGTAAATAATGTGGTGTCTACTTTGCCTTTAACAAAATCATTTGAAAGAAGAAAACTAGAAAGCCTTTCATACCAAGCTCTTGGAGCTTGTTTTAAACCATACAATGCTTTATCTAGCTTGAAAACAAAATTTGGATGTACATGATCCACAAAATCGGGAGGTTATTCAACATAAACTTCTCATCAATAAAACCATTTAAAAATATACTTTTTACATCCATTTGAAAAAGTTTAAAATTTTTATAAGATGCATAAGGTAGTGTGATCCGTATGGCTTCTAGCCGTGTTACGAGTGCAAAGGTCTCCTCAAAGTCGATTCCTTCAACTTGAGTGTAACCTTGGGCCACTAACCTAGCCTTATTCCTAATAGCATTTCCTGACTCATCCAACTTGTTCTTAAAAATCAACTTAGTACCAATTATTGGTCTATCATGGGGTCTAGGAATAAGGGGCCAAACTTGGTTGCGCTCAAATTGATTGAGCTCTTCTTGCATAGCTAGAAACCTATATGAGTCACCCTCGGCTTCGAGGATGTTTTTGGGTTCAAAATGAGATATGAAAGCATAATTCCCACACAAATCATGGAGTTTGGAGCGAGTGGTTACCCCTTTGATACATCACCTATGATGAGATCTTTGAAATGATTTGAGGCGTATCTCCAATCTTTAGGAAGTGGTTGTGATTGTTCCACTTCATCCTTTTGAACTTCACCAATAGGTTCTTGCTTGTCTTCTTGGATGGATGAGTCCTTCAAGGATATTTTCTCCATGTCCTTACCTAATGAGTCAATCTCTACAACATTCTCAACAATAACATTAGATTCTTCAAATTTAACATGCATAAATTCTTCAATAGTATGAGATGATTTATTGAACACTCTACATGCTTTACTAGTACTAGAATAGCCAACAAAGATTACTTCATAAGCCTTAGCATCAAATTTATCCAAATTATCTTTGGTGTTCAAAACAAAACACTTGCATCCAAAAACTTTAAAGTATGAAACATTTGGTTTTCTTAAATGATAAATTTCAAAAAGGTTTTGAAAGTATTTTTACACAAATAAATACGGTTTGTTATGTAGCATGCGGTGTTTATGGCCTAGGCCCATAAGTATTGAGGGGGCCCATATTCACTTATCATAGTCCTAGTCATTTCTTGAAGAGTTCTATTCTTCCGTTCGACTACTCTATTTTGTTATGGAGTTCTAGGACATGACATTTCATGCTTAATTCCCTTTTCATTACAATAAGTCATGAAGAGTTGGTTGACAAACTCACCACCTCTATCACTTCTTATCCGCAAAATCGAAAATCCTTTTTCTTTTTCAACCCTCTTTCAAAAAATCTTAAAATGCGAGAAAGTTTTATCTTTATGCTCCAAAAGAAAACCCAATTGAAACGAGAAAAATCATCGAGTAAAACAAAAACATATCAATTTTCATTTAAGCTTTTAGTTTTAGTTGGTCCAAAAAGATCCATGTGAATCAATTCTAAAGGCCTAGATGACATGATATCTTTGATTGGTTTGAAAGAAGACTTGGTTTGTTTCCCAAGTTGGCACGCACCACAAATGCGGTCTTTTTCAAACTTCAAATAAGGAATACCCTTCACCAATTCCTTAGAATTAATTCTAGTAAGGTGATCAAAAGATGCATGTCCTAATCTTCTATGTCATAACCATGAAATCTCATCAAAAGCATTTGAACATTTAGTAGAACAATCCAAATTAAGCATGTCAATAATATAGACATTATTTTCAGGAAATCTAGTAAGAATACAATTATTGGTTTTACAATCAAAAATTTTACAAGAAGATTCATCAAACACAACTTTGAGACCACGATCACATAGTTGACTAATACTAAGCAAATTATGTTTATGCCCATCAATAAGAACTACATTTTCAATTAAAGGAGATGCACCAATCTTAATGTTACCTATACCGATGATGGTTCCCTTGGAGTCATCTCCGAAGGTGATGGTGCCACCTTCAACGTACCTTGATAGGGTTGTAAAATTATTGATGTCCCATGTCATATGCCTTTAAACAACTACTATCAAGATACCACCGCTCCTTATGTCTTGGAGTCTTGGTGTGTACCTATATCAAATGATTTAAGACTTGATTTTGGTACCCAAATTTTCTTGGGTCCTTAAGCGTTAGTGTTTCGAACCCACACAAGATTATTTGTACTATTTATATGATCATAACAAAATTTAGCTAAATGACCATTCCGGCCACAATAAGTACATTTATAAATTCTTGCATATTTAAAAGCATAATGAGCATGAGGTTTGCGAACATGTGAATTCTGAGCATGGGTAGTTTTAGCATGATTGACATGTGATGTGTTAGCATGATGAACATGTGAAGTTTTGACATGAGATGTTTTATCATTTTTAGCATGTGGAGTATGCATATGCTTCTGTGAAAATATTTCTTCTAATTTAGTATTGTTAAAAGCACATTCTTTTAAAACATTTCCCAAATCATTGATTTTAGTTTTTAACATGAAAAATTCATTTTCATCAATTTTAGGATATTTAGCTTTACAAACAACTCTATAGGCATCAAAATCTCTTTGTGTTGAAATAAAATTAGAAGATAGTTCATCCTTTTCTTTAGAAGAAATGGCAAGTTAATTTTTAAGCATTTCAATTTCCTTTTTCAATTTTGAACACTCTTCCTTTTTATCATTAAAACTTTATGAAAGTTCAACGAAAGCATGTACTAACAATCTCTACTTATTTCACTTTCATCATCAAGTGGTTGGGTAGTTATCTTAGGTGTGTTTGCCATGAAACACACATTTGTCGTGTCGACTTCATCTTCGGATTCACTTTCCGCATCCCAAGTGGCTTTGTACACCTTCTTTTCAGCGGGCCTCTTTTGCTTCAAGGAGGAGGATATCTTTTTCTTGAAATCTAGACAATCGGCCATGATGTGTCCAGGTTTCCGATAATTGTAGCATATGATCCTTTTCTCCTCCTTCCCTTCTCATCGCCTTTTATAGTTGAGCTTATTCTTGCGGTACATTCTCTTTACATTTTCACAAGAAGAGATAGCTCTTCATTATCTTCTTCATCTTCTTCATCAGTGGAGGAAGACTTGAAAGTTATAGACTTTTTCTTTTGAGGTACCGCATTTCTCTAGTCTTCTTCTCCATCTCATGAGTCTTAAGATTTCCAATAAGACTTATGAGCTCCATCTCATCTTTGTCATTCAACTCCTTCAAGTGGTAGCTTTGATTTCTCATGACAAAGGAAGAGCACGAATCACTTTATGCACCTTTTGGTCGTTGCTTATTTCATCACCTAGAGAAGAAAGAGCATTTGTAATCTTAGTAAACTTGGTAATCATATCATCAATAAATTCATTTTCTAGCATTCTAAAACTTTCATATTGGGAACGCAAGAGATCTATTTTCGCTCTCTTGACTTGTGATGTTCCCTCATGAGCGACCAATAAGTGTTGCCAAATCTCATAGGCAGATTTGCAATGGATAATCCGTGTTAAGTCATCCTCATTCAAAGCTAAAAGTAGGACATTTTGAGCCTTTGAATTAGCATCAAATTCCTTGAAGGTAAGTTCAGACCAAGTGTCCTCCTCACTTTCTGGTCTACTATAAGGCTTTGTCAAAGACTTAGCAACTAGACTACCTAGAGATTACAAAAAATGGTCATCCTAACTTTCCATATGGAAAAGTTGAGTCCATCAAATTTGAGAGGGGTCTTAATGTTATCGGCCATCTTTACTGGTGAATGAATGAAGATATGAAAATAGTGATTAGCAAATTTTAGGATCTCTCTACGGATGTGAGGCCAAAAACTAGAGTCTTAACTCTGATACCAATTGAAATCACCTAGAGGGGGGTGAATAGGTGATAATGCTAATCAATGCACAAATTTAAAATGATATGATGCAATGATCACTCGAAACAAGATTAGAAGTCGAATACCCGTGAAGCGCTCTGAACTCCTTCCTCGTGATTCCTCTAAATAAAAGTTTGAGGTGCGCAATGCAATCTTGTTGTGAGAGTATAGATCGACAATGTAAGAATGAATGGAAAGCAAGTAAATAATACAAATAAACCTATCGCAAACACAGAGATTTATTTCGAGGTTCGAGCAACCAGCTCTACGTCCCCGCCTTCACCCAGAAGGATTTCCGATCTACTAGAACTTCCACAAAGGATTACAAGCATAAGGGAGTACCCAACTCCTCAATCACACTCCTCTAGTCCAGAGGTAGTGGAGCCACAAACACAAAAATCTCTTGGTGATCAAAAGACCACAAACTCTCTTTTGAAAAACTTTGCTTTACAAAACCCTAGAGAATAATGTATAGGATTGAAGCTCAAGTTTTGTAAGTGAAAAAATAAACCAAAGTTGAAGAGAGTTTAGAATCAAAAACTTTAGAGAAAAATCAGAATCAAGAGCACAAAAACTGAGAGTAAAATTCTTTTAAAGAGGCTCAAGCTTTGATTTCTTTTGCAAAACTTGTTGTGTTCTTCTCAACCCTAATCATCCCTATTTATAGGATAAAGGTAGGGATTAAAAAGTAAACTGTTATTATGAATAATCAGGAAAGATTAGACCCAAATCTAGCCTTAAAATTCGTTTGGAGAAGAAAAACACGTTTTAAAACGTGTTTAAAAAACTAGTCGTTTAGGCTGAAAATTAGCTCACGGTCGACCGGCCGGTCGACCGGTTTTCAAAAATATATGACCGTTGCTAGCCCACGGTCGACCGCTCGGTCGACCGTCCCAAACAGAAACTAGGGTGCTTTCAGTCGGCCGAAGCTCGGTCGACTGATATGGGGTCCGGTCGACCGCCCGGTCGACTGGGTAACATGCACACATGCATGCACCCAACGGTCAGAACTGCGGTCAACCACTCGGTCGACCGTTCTGACCTGAAACAGAGCCGGTCGACGTTCCGGTCGACCGATATAGGTCAAAATAGTATATTTTGAAAAATTTTTTTATGACAAGTTAATTTTCAAAAATTTATTTTGTCAATACTAATTACACTACATAAAATAGAATTTGCAAATACTGAAATAGACATATTAAAATATTTTATACAAGAGAAAAACAATAATCTTTTTGAAAATCATGTGCAATATGTGTGTGTGGGGAATTTGAGCTTCAACACTATATACTATCCTTTAGCAAACTAAAATATAAAAACTATAAACAAAGAAGTCTCTGAACCACATTGCCGAGCTAGAGCCTCCTCTCCTATAAAAGAGTTCTCTTGCGCCATCAACCTATCAACATGCTTTAGCACAATTAACCTTGCAATATGCTTGAAGCCATCAATACTTGTTCAAACCTGAAACTTATTCTAAAATAACTTATTAGTACCAAATAGCTTCTATGTGTTTTGTTATCATCAAAACTTATACAAATAGAGAGTGTAACCTTTTGGGCCAACAATTACGTCGGACACCGTACTTCTTCGCATATTCATGATTATCACTTTTATGGGGACTTGATTATTATACTATTATCAGACATTTCGTACTCCTGAACTCCTGTATTCCTGAACCCCTGAAAAATGGTGACTCCTGATACTATACTCCTGTTGATCCCCGTAATAGGATAATCATGAATATAGCATTACTATAAACACCTTGTGGACATTATCACTAGACAAAATCTAATATTAGACAACTTACACCGGGATGGGAGAAACTGATGAGTACCGATATAGTCTCCATGTTTATGATGGTCTTATAGTGTCGCGCGGCCATATATTTGGGTTTGACCTAGAGGCCACCAGGCGCTTCCATAGGGTGTACTGGCACCCCTACTCCCTTGCCTGCCGGTTGTGCCATAAGCCCCTGGGCCTATTCCTGTGGGAGCGGTGACATCCTATTCCTGTTCGGGCGTACAATAAGTCCCGGTACCTAGCGGTACGTTCTGGCTCAGCACCGGATACTCCTTGACCGTTGTCCCAGGCATGTACGGGACCCATTTTAAGCATGATTCGTCGATCTCCATCAGTTTTCAATAACTTATTCTCTAGTCTGTATACTGAGGTATGTGGGATGGGACACATACCGACGTATACAAATCAGACTTAATAATTTAATAATAACATGCTCCTGATATATGACTAGCTATACTCTTAGTTTATACTGCTCACCACTTAGACATGTGCTATCTTGTAGGATTACTTAATTGCTTCGATACTGTTTCGTTATTATATTGTGAAGGCAAAGTCAAATTATATAAACTCAGATTACAGTGACGTGATGTATAGGGTACATATATATGAGGGTTTCCTTATTTGGATTATTCCTTCGACGTACTAACCTCACGGATTGGTAATGTGGGCTTATATAACTGATTTTCTTATAGTTGTTTTACTTACTGTCTCATTTCATGTTCATATATGCTTATATTTATGGTACACTTTTCTTGTACGCATGTACCTGTTATGCACGCCACTTGGCTTTACTATATGTACTCGCGGGTTGCATCTGACAACCCTAGATTCTCATATCCAGATTCTGGAGTTGGACCATGGTGATCTTTCTGTAACTGATCAGAGTGCGCAGCGGATCCTCCCGTGGTGATCAGAGTGCAGCAGAAGCACGGGCATCGCCGCAGTTCTTCCTCCTCGCTTTTCTCCTATTTGGCTCTCGAGGTCCCTCTTGCTGCTCGTGAGCATCTCTCAGCTTTTACTATGTATATCCCTTCATGTATTGTAATTTTATATCTTCTGGTGATGTAATATTCCTGTAATATTGTATCACTCTCTGTGATGATCATGTACTTGTACTATTTTGTGTTGTAATATATATTACCACTGTGCTTCCGCCTCTGATTCTTGCCTGTACTAATGCTTAACGTATATACGTGAGGGTATTTCCGACCTGCATATATATGTCGCAGTGACGTCTCCGTACCCGCGGGATCGGGGCGCCACACTATGAGATCCGCATTGACTATTCAACTTCAAAAGAAGTATAAAAGACAGTCTCTCTTCGAGTTCAACAATGGAGAAGCCATGTTTTTTTTACCTGAAATGGGGGCCTCCTGAGGAGGAGAATCAACCGCGGTGGTCGGCACAGCAGCGACGCTCGAAGAAGCAACAACATGGAGCCATGAAATAAAGTTTTAAATCTTAGAAAAAATTGTGAAAAAAGCTAAAAGCTTTTGGGTTCTGAAAGCTAGAGAGCTTTGAAAAATCCTCAGACGCGAGTCTGTTGAAGAAGATAGTCAGAGTGAATGACTATTTGAAAAGACTTGTGGTCTTTATAGGCCTCTCAATGGCCGAGATATGCATTGCGAATCTCAAGCTCAATCAGAGCTGGACATGCGTCTCTCGGGAGACCCGCGTTGTAGACGACGCCAGGGTTCAAAAGTCTCCAACACGACCCTCGTGTTTTGAACACGACAACAAACGAGAGCCGCGTCTTCATCAATGAGCATCTCAAACACGACAGTCGCGTGAAAATAAGAGTCTCTCTCTCTCGCCCCCCATCCAACACAAGGAATATGTCTTCACTTTTTACAATGGTTCAACAATACACTGGTGATTGAGGTATGACCTGCACACAAAAATAAAGAATTTCAGAACTAAGAATGAAAAGTGCAAGTTACTCAATTCTACCGCAATAGCAAGTGGCTATACGGGTCGTGATCCACAAGGAGGGACTAGCGATGTAAGTCTTCTTTTAAGATACAAAGAATGGTTAAAGTTCTTCTTTAGTTCTTAAAAAGAAAATGAAAAAGAGTTAAAGTCAAGTTAGGAAGAAAGTGATAGAATGAGAAGGTAGAGAAAAACAGAAAATAGACATATACAAAGAAATCAAAATGAGTGATGAAAGAAGTGGTAGATTGTGGTATTCTAAACTAAAGAATTAAAAAAAAGAAAGAAAAGTTACTTACCCCTTTTGTACTCATATACCTTGGATTCGTTGCTACGACTTACCTTATCTTTGAAGGCGATCAAGCATGGCATGTAGGATCTTCCCCATTCCCGATCTACACTAAGAATAAAAGGGCAAGCTATACTAGCAAGAGAATGGTTGTTCATCACCATAAGCCATCAAGGGCACTTGCAATGGCGAAGCAGTCTTGATGCTAACAGATTCACTTGGATTGCAACACATTAGAGGAGAGTATCTGTAGTACAAGCTTGCTCTCATTTCTCCATGAAAGTATCATCTCCTCTCAGTTACATAAAGAAAGTAAAAATTACATAAAAAGAAAACTAAAAACCTAAGTTACAAATTACAAATTAGCCTAAGTTCTACTCTCTGCTTGGTCGTCCTCCTTGCCTTTGAGATTGCAGGTATTTATAGAAGAAATGCAGAGGTTAGAGGAGTATGAAGATAGGGAAAGCTGGCTATTTCTGAATCTTCCCTTATCTCCAAACTTGATTTGATGTGGATATTCAGTTCTGATCTGCAGTTTATTGACTTGTTGATTACTGAATATCACTTATCAAATGATAGAGTTAGAAATAGTGATCAACATAAGAGTTGTAGTTCTGTAAGTCCTCTTTCTAGATCATCTTGAATCATCAGATTTGAGATTCAATAGCAAAAATTATGATTCAAATACTAAAATGTATCCAGTCAGAATCTGAGTCAAACTTGCTTCATCTCATCCGTTGACCTTCTCTCTATCCATTTATCTCTCTGTATTTGATATTATCCTCGATTGATCTTTAGCTAACCAAAATAGATTTAAAGAAATCTGAACTTTACTGGTTTCTATTTGGTGTTATCTTTCTGATTTGCTCTGATATTCAGCTGAACATTTGCCCTAATCCTTGATTTGTTCTAACTAGATCTGGGATCATCCTCAACTAACCAAATAGATCCAGTTAAATCTGATTTTAACTGGTATTTATTTGATTTAATCCTCTTTCTCTTCATTATTATCTTCTACAAAATAGACATTTAAGACAAAGAAATTAGCAGATTTATTACACGATAAATGTAGGAGTGTAATGAAAAGAATGCAAAAAATGTGTATGATTACACCCCCACACCTATCTTTTGCTCGTCCTCGAGCAAAACAATAAAACTAAACCAAAGATTATTAGACCACTTTCGCAGGTCACGCGATTGCACTGAGCTTGTGCAACAAGCAGTTAAACCTCTAGGTTACCCCTAGAGGACGAGTTTTATCTCGTGAGGGTTTTTAGTGGATTACACCCACAAAATCCATAAAGAAAGAGAAACAAAGAGTTAGTATTTTCGAAAAGCATTTTGAAAGAAAAATATTTGAAATATAATTGTAAGATTTAAGTCATCTATAAGTTATAGGAAAACTGAATTTTTCATTCCTAAACTTAGCTTCTATTCAAAAATTTGTTATCAATCAAAGTAAGGAGTCAAATTGTACTTCTCATCTAGTCTATTACTTTACCCTAAGTCATATGCACCTTGTGACCATGAAAATTTTGTCTAAGGGTTCATTAACTCTAACTCTTATACCTTATTTATTTATATATATATTTTGGATGTATTATTCCTTAGTTCTATTAGTCTTTCTAATCTGCTCATGTAACGAGCCTTTAATCGATGACTCCCAAATCAAACAGTCTCAGGCACCGGGTGAGAAAACACCCCAAGGACTTAAGACTCGAGCAAACAAGGCCACAAAACTAAGGATTTTATTTTATGAACCACTTTTAGGCGTGAATACTTATGCTTTATTAGGCACAAATACCCAGCTTAATCAGAGAATTTTTTTATATATTTTTTTCTCAAACTTATCTAATCATCTTTCGCATAAATACCAAGCTTACTTAGGCCAAAGCACCTAGCTAATCAATAATTAGATTTGTTTAACTTTCATATTTTTTTTCTTTTTTTTATAAGGCATAAAAATATTTTTTTTGAACCCTAAGTGTGTAAGTGTATGAAGTGTGTATATTCCATTAAGGTCAAGATCAAGACTAAATTACTTTGACAAGTTATCTTCCTAACCCTAAAAATCAAACAAATAATCTTATTTTGACCAAGTTTAAGAAATCCTAATTTTAATTTTTCTATTCCTTAAAATTGACTTAATTCTTACAAAAAATATGTCAAAATATTGTTTCTGTTTTCAAAAAGTTTTTAAAAGTAAAGAAAATGTTAATTAATTTTTTTAATAAAAAAAAAACCTAAGTTATGTTAGAATCCTCCCCCACACCTATCTCATGCATTATCCTCAATGTATGAATTAATGCATAGATGCATGAAAAAGAAAAAAGGGAAGGAAATATTACCTTAAGGTGGTGGTTCCGGTGGTGGTCTGATTGGTCCACGAAATGCGGCCCAATCGACTTTTCGTGGAGTTCGGAGGAACCCACCAGAAATTTTTCTAATATAACCCACTAAAATGATATATACATGAATGATTTTTATTAAATATTTGACCCCATCTAATTTCCAAATTCCATAATTAATTTCAAAGTCAATTTTGTAAATCACCTTGTCCCAAAATGAAGTTTGAAAAGATAGAATGACTGACTTGGACTCAGGAAGTACGGGAACTAAAACCGACTCAGAAAAGTAACTTAAGTCAAGTAATGGTTCAGGAGTCGAGATTGGTTCAGGAAGTGGGTCCAAATCAAAAAGTTGAAACTCAAGTCCACATTCATTTTCTAACAATGGAATGTGACTTAATATTGGTGATTCAAGTTCAAGAATGATTGGTGTGGGAATCAAAACTGACTCTAAAATAATACTCAAGTCGGATAACAAAATAGGAGTCAATATTGATTCGGGAATTTGAACTGGATCACAGATTTGAGAATCTAGGTCACATTTCTCATTGAGTTCAATTTCATAAAAATGAGAACTTGCCAATTTATCAATGGGACTTTCAAAATTATAAAATTGGTCAAGTTCAATATGATGATCATCAAAAATGGGCGATTCAATTTCATTATGAATTGGCACAGGATCCAATGTTGACTCTGAAAAAAGATTGAAATCAGGTGAAGATACCGGAGTCATAATTTAATCAGGAAGTAGAATTGAATCACTAAGTTGAGGTCATGATCATATTCATTTTCAAGTTCAATTTCAGGAAAGGGATAACTTGCCAAACTATCAATGTCACTCTCAAAATTTGGAGTTTGGGCAAGTTCAAATGATTGTGCTAAAATGGAACCTTGTGTTCCAAAACAACATGATTCTTCGGCTCTAACAGAATGGTTATCGACATCAGAACTGGCCAAACGGTAAGTACGTAGAGATTGGACCATCATATCTATGTCATGATTACGAGCGTTTTGAGCCTGAGTCATGGCTTCAAGCATCTTTTCATAGTTGTTAGGTTCATCGTTTTGTTGCGATTGGTCTTGAAAAGATGAAGTGTTGTTTTGGAATTGGTGGTAAAATTATGAGTCCATCAGATTTTGTGATTGTTGTTTAGACTCACGCATATTCATTTCCAAAATTGATGGTTTTCTATTTTGGACTGGTGGAACTGAGTATGAATCTTGAAAATATTGTGGACAAGGTGGATAAGGAGGGCAAGTTGGTTGAAAATTGGACTCAGGGGAGGTGAATCCCCATTGAATCTGTGAAGAGTTAAAATTATTCTGAAAATTATGGTTATAAGATTTGGGGCATGGGTTATATTGATTCGGATAAGACCAATCCGGCACACTAGGTTGGTTAAAGTTATGATATGTCAGGTTGGTAATATCCGAAAAAGAGGTTGATGTGTAATATGGATTACTATTAAAATTGGAAAAATTATTATTATAAGCATATCACACAATAAAATACAAATAAACAAACAAATAAGCAAACAAAAAAGAAAAAATTCTAACCTAAGTTAGGGTGGACCTATGACCTAGACGACTCCTAACTGGTTAGACTGTCCACGGGAGGTATAATGCAGACTTTGACCATAAGCTAATCAGTCAGGTCAGGGTAAGATTGGTGGGAGGTTATCCGTCAAAGACGTTCCTTAATTAAGTAACCACCAATCTTCGGGTTTTCGGCCCTTAATCCCCTTCCTAGACACTGATTTGGCAGGAGTCAAATTCAACACCTTTTCCCCTTAGGATAATCTCCTAATTGAGTCCAAGATGTCCCTAGGGCCAACGTCTACTCATTTTTAGTTAGCTTGGGTAGTGAGTGAGGAGATTGTTTATGGGCTAAGGGAGGGTAATGACTTCCCTACCTTATCTTGTTTATAGGACAAGCTCTTAAGTCAATTTAGTGCAGTGTACAAGTATATAGAAAAAAGTAACATTCAAGCAATATTTCATATAAGAATGAACCTTATACTAAATGCTATGCACACATACCTTAGCTCCAGCACTCTTCAACAGTAAATAAAAAAATAAAATGAAATAGACACGTGCCTAAATGCAAAGTCTAAATCATTTTTAGCATTTACAATCAACTTTTTACTGTTGTGTTAAAAATATATATACAGTGAGTTAAACAAGGAGATAAATAATATAGAGATTCAGATTTCCAATTCAGCCAACCTGCAAAAATACAAGTTAGTAGTTCACTCAGTTTTGCCACTGGAATGTAGCAAATCTGAGGGCTTCTTGGCTCTGCTTTCTTGAGCAGAGTCCAAGGCCACTTATGTGTCCACTGCAGCAAAAATTCCTTATTGTTGAATCTGTACAAAAAAAACAAAGAAGAAAGTTAACCAAAAATGTAAACTTTTAAAAAGAGTAACTTACCGTCCCTCCCCGGCAACGGCGCCAAAAATTTGATTGAGGTAAGACCTGCACACAAAAAAAAAGAATTTCAGAACTAAGAATGAAAAGTGAAAGTTACTCAATTCTACCGCAATAGCAAGTGGCTATGCGGGTTGTGATCTACAAGGAGGGACTAGTGATGGAAGCTTTTTAGTAAGTCTTCTTTTAAGATACAAAGAATGGTTAAAGTTTCTTTAGTTCTTAAAAAGAAAATGAAAAAGAGTTAAAGTCAAGTTAGGAAGAAAGTGATAGAATGAGGAGGTAGAGAAAAACAGAAAATAGACATATACAAAGAAATCGAAATGAGTGATGAAAGAAGTGGTAGATTGTGGTATTCTAAACTAATAAAAAAAAAGAAAGAAAAGTTACTTACCCCTTTTGTGCTCATATACCTTGGATTCGTAGCTACGACTTACCTTGTCTTTGAAGGGATCAAGCATGGCGTGTAGGATCTTTCCCATTCCCGATCTACACTAAGAATAAAAGGGCAAGCTATACTAGTAAGAGAATGGTTGTTCATCACCATAAGCCATCAAGGGCACTCGCAATGGCGAAGCAGTCTTAATGCTAACAAATTCACTTGGATTGCAATAGAGGAGAGTAAACGAAAACAAGAGTAAAAAAGAAAAAGTAACTTTGATTCAACTCAAATAACAATGGAAGAAGAGATTACTTACACCGATGTCACTTGCAGTACAAGCTTGCTCTCATTTCTCCATGAAAATATCATCTCCTCTCAATTACATAAAGAAAGTAAAAAATTACATAAAAAGAAAACTAAAAACCTAAGTTGCAAACTACAAATTAGCCTAAGTTCTACTCTCTGCTTGGTCGTCCTCCTTGCCTTTGAGATTGCAGGTATTTATAGAAGAAATGCAGAGGTTAGAGGAGTATAAAGATAGGGAAAGCTGGCTATTTCTGAATCCTCTCTTATCTCCAAACTTGATTTGATGTAGATATTTAGTTCTGATCTGCAGTTTTTTGGCGTGTTGATTACTGAATATCACTTATCAAATGACAGAGTTTGAAATAGTGATCAACATAAGAGTTGTAGGTCTGTAAGTCCTCTTTCTAGATCATCTTGAATCATTAGATTTGAGATTCAGTAGCGAAAGTTATGATTCAAATACTGAAATGTATCAGTCAAAATCTGAGTCAAACTTGCTTCATCTCATCCGTTGATCTTCTCTTTATCCATTTATCTCTCTGTATTTGATATTATCCTCGATTGATCTTTAGCTAATCAAAATGGATTTAAAGAAATTGAATTTTACTAGTTTTCATTTGGTGTTATCTCTTTGATTTGCTCTGATCTTCAGCTGAACATTTGCCCCAATCCTTGATTTGTTCTAACTAGATCTGAGATCATCCTCAGCTAACCAAATAGATCAGTTAAATCTGATTTTAACTGGTATTTATTTGGTTTAATCCTCTTTCTCTTCATTATTATCTTCTACAAAATAGGCATTTAAGATAAAAAAATTAGCAGATTTATTACATGATAAATGTAGGAGTGTAATGAAAAGAATGCAAAAAATGTGTACGATCAACTGGAAAAAGAGATCGATAATTCAACTGGTTCAACAGTACACCGACAATCAAATCAAAGCTCGAAAAAGTTCTAGACTGGGTTTTTAGATACTTACAATGATCTTCCCTGGGGCTTCAAGCAGTTCAACAGTACACTCACGAAAATCAGAATTTAGACAAGATCAGACTCAGAGCATTTCAAGTGATTGTCAATCCAATCATGAAAGCCCAAGTCAATATGGAGTCCAAAGTATTTTGAAATCCTTTCCAGTCAACCACGAGGTTTCGAAAACTTTAGAGAGAGTTCTGTAGGCTGTCTAAAAATTACTGAGGACAAAGTCTCAAATGCGAATCTCAAGTCAAACGCGAGTCGCGTTTCAACCCTAAGTACAACTTGGCACCACACAGATCCAAAGGTGACACTCATCGTCAAACGTGACACTCATGTTGCTTCTTCAGATGTGAACCCCAATCAAAGTTGCGTCTCAGTTTCAAACGCAACCTTGGGTAGCTCCACGTTCCAACACAGACGCGAGCCTGGGCAGCTCCGCGTTCAACTCAACCGCGAAGTCCGCTCCAAGCACGGGATACACATTCTGCTGTAACTGACAACCGTCAACTGGGTCAATTAACACCAACGTTCTCTCCACATAATGGAGAACAAATCCTCATTATGGAGAGATTTATGGGGTCTATTATACCCAAAATCTCTATAAATAGCAGTGAAAAGTTATAGGAGAAGAATGTTGGCCCAGGGTTGCAATCGTTGGTTTCTTATTTTGACGATAACAAAACATATGCAGTTATTTAGTTCGAATCAAGTTCAAGTGTTTTATTTATCTTGGTTCAAGAAAATTCAAAGTGTTTCTTCCTCAAAAGGAAGGTATTGAAGTCTCAAGCTCACTCAAGATGGGATTCAAGCTAGAACAATCAAGATTCACTCCTTGAAGAAGTCCACTAGACGATTGCTTGAAGACATGTAGAACGTATGTAAGAAAATAGTATGTTTAAAGTATAGAGTGTAAAAATGATGCTCAAGAAGACACATACACACACAAAATACAAGTTTTCAAAATACATGTTTAAATATCTAGTTTTTCTCATTTTGGTGTTTTACAAGGTTTAGTGTTTGATACATGTCCTATGTTTTTTCAAGTTTATATATCCAATTTCTATCATGCATCCTAAACCTATGTATTGCCAAAATATTTTTCTAACTATTACATAATATTTATAAATTAGTTTAAATTTATTTTTACCCAAAGTTAAGGTTTTCAAGCTTGGTCGGTCAGCCGGGCGATCAACCGAACCTCGGGGCCATTTTGGCCTCAACCTGTGCATGTCGTGCACGTTTGTCCGGGCGACCAGGCGGTCACGGGCAAACCTAGCGGTCGACCGACTGGCACTAGCTAGTCTCTATTGAGATCGGTCAACCGGGCGGTCGAACGACGCCAATGGATAGTTCAAATTAGTTGAACTACCGGTCGATCGGGCGGTCGACTGATGCTCTGGCACATCTACAGTAACAGCTAGTTTTTGAAAATCTATTTCTTTGACTTTTCCGAACGAGTATATTTCTCTTTTTGGGTCTAATCTTTCTCTTAATTACCTGATAGGCTCTCCTAACTGTGTTTTACATTTGCCTATATATAGGGTTCATTTATAATGGATTAACAAGAATTTAGTTTTTGAAAAATATTTTAAAAAATTAAGTTTATTCAAGAGAAAAGTTTTCAAGTTTTCTTACTTCAAGTGCTTTCATTTCAAAACCAGCATGATTCATTTCATCTGATTTTCTCTTTTACAAACTTCTTGAACTTCATTTCACATTAAATACTATAGAAAGTTATAAAAGAGGATTGTTTGTGATCTTTGTAGTCACCAAGAGCTTGTAAACCTCATTGGCTTTGTGCTACCTTTTGTGTAGAGGATTGAGAGTTAAAGTTGTGTACTCCGATCTTGTATACACCTTATAGTTTCTTTGTGGTGGTTCCTTTGTGAAAGATCCTTAGTGAATAGTAAAATCCTTCACGCAGTGAGGTGGGGATGTAGAGCTTGGTGCTCGTGCCTCGAAACAAATCTCTTGTGTTTGTGATTGCTTTCTCTCTTATTCTTACTCTATTTCAATTGCTTGCACTTGTGTATTTACATTTATTTCACTTTCTATTAAATCTAGCATGCTCATTCTTGTCAGTTTTCACTCTTTAAATTAAGAAGGCAAGTAAGCCCTCAACTCATTGTCTAAGGAAATAGAGGAGAAGTTCTAGAGTCCTTCATAGGAATCCGGTTTCACTTCTTGATTTGAGTTGACCATTTGCATCATTCATATTATTAATTATTGCATTTTCGCATTTTAACAATTAGGTTAGCATTATACCTATTCACTCTCCTCTAGGTGTTTTTTCAATTGGTAACAGAGCCTTGTACTCTAGTTTTTGGTTTAATCATCTTAGAGAGATCCACTAGCTAATCACTTATTTACTTGTTCACTACACTTGTCTACATAGCCGAAGGAATCAAGACTCTACCCAAGTTTGATGGCCTTAACTTTCCCATAAATGATAATTTTCTTGCAATCCTTAGGAAGTCGGGTAGCAAAAGCGGTGACTAAACCTTTTAGTGTATCTGATGGTGATGAAGACATATTGTCTGAAATTGCCACCAAGAAATTTGATGCCAATATAAAAACTCACTATGCATTACTTCAAGCCTTGAATGATCATGATGTTGTTTGGGTTATTCATTGCAAATCCATCCATGAGATTTGATCACGATTAGTTGTCACGCACGAGGAGACATCACAAGTCAAGAGAGTTAAGATTAATCTCTTACATTCTCAGTATGAAAATTTTACTATGAATGAAGAATAATCAATTGATGACATGATTACTTAATTTACTAAAATCATCAATGGTCTTGCTTCTTTAGGTGATAGAATTGATAATGAACAAAAGGTGAGAAAAGTCATCCAAGCTCTTTCACCATCATGGGAAGTGAAAGCTACAACTTTGAAGGAGCTCAATGACAAAGAAGAGATGGAGCTCATTGGTCTTATTGGCAATCTCAACAGCCATGAGATGGACAGAAAAGTAAGAGAAGAAAAGGCTCCACAAAAGAAGAAGATGCTAGCCTTCAATTCCACTCCTACTATTTCTGAAGAAGATAATGAAGAAGAAAAAGATGATGAAAATCTTTCCATCCTTGTTAAGAAAATAAGGAGGATGTACAACAAGGCCAAAGTCAACAACTGGAAAAGATGGCAAGGCAAGGAGGATAGAAGATTGTTTGCTACAATTGTCAGAAACCCAGACATGTCATTGTTGAATGCCCAAGAAAAGCCCACAACCTTCAAGATGCTATTTAAGAAGAAAGTTTTAAAGACAACATGAAATTCGGAGAGTGAATCTGAAGAGGAAATTGACATGGCTCATGTGCGCTTCATGGCAAATAAGAACATACCCAAGATAACATCTGAATCTCATCTTGATGAATGTGAACTTTCTTTGGATGAATTGGGTGAACCTTTTGAAGAGTTATCTAACAACTATGATTTTCTCAAAAAGAAATATTTAAAAATGAAAAAGCAAAATGAACTTCTCCAAAATCAAATAGTTATACTTCCTAAAGAAAAAGAGGGTTTATCTTTCACACTTCAAAACACACAAAAGGATTTTGACGCTCACAAAGTTTCTTGTAAGGCTAATTTTCTATAATTGATGAAAATAAAATTTTCACTTTGAAAAATAAAATTAATACCTTAAGTAATATTTTAAAAAAGTGTGAATTTGATAAGCATAGATTAGAGGCTATGTTTTCAAAGAGCAAACTCAAAGGAAACCTCATGTTTCACATGCTTCACATGCTTACACACAATCTCATTCACATCATGCTATATGCACTAAATACAAACTTATCATGCACATACACATCATGCATTTCTTTATGGCAAGGCGTATACATGCACCTATTATGACCGAAAAGATCACTTAGCAAAGTTTCATTATGATCACATAAATACTTCTAATGATTATGTTTGAGTTCGAAAAACTAACACTTTAGGACCCAAGAAAGTTTGGGTACCAAAATTAATAAATTTATTACATAATATAGGTACGCACCAAGATTTCAAGACGTAGGGAGAAGTGGTACATTGATATTGATTGCTCAAGACACATGACTTGATATATCAACAACTTTGCAACGCTATCAAGGAACATGAAGGTGGCACCGTCACCTTTGGGAATGATTCAAAGGGCAAAATCGCTAGCATAGGTCATATCAAGATTGGCTTATCTCCTTTAATTGAGAATGTTGTTTTGATTGAAGGTTTTAAGCATAATCTTTTTAGTATTAGCCAACTTTGTGATAGAGGTTTCAAAATTGTTTATGATGATCTCTCTTGTGACATTTTGTATAAGAAAATAAATACTTGTATTCTTTTCGGTTTTCATGAAAATAATGTTTATATGATTGACACGCTTAATTTAGATTGCAATGCCTCTTATTTGAATGCTTTTAATGAAGATTCATGGTTATGGCATAAGAGACTAGGCCACGTTTCATTTGACCACTTATTTAGAATTAATTCTAAAGATTTGATGAAAAATATTCCTTACTTGAAATTTGAAAAGAACCGTATTTGTGATGCGTACCAACTTGGAAAACAAACCAAGTCTTCTTTCAAAACAATCAAGAATATCATGACAACTAAACCTTTAGAGCTAATCCATATGGATTTATTTGGCCCAACTAAAACCAAAACTCTTAGTGATAATCGTTTTATTTTTATTCTAGTCGATAATTTCTCTAGATTTACATGGGTTTTCTTTTTAGAATATAAAGATGAAGCTTTTTCACTTTTTTAGAAAAATGGTTAAAAAAGAAAAGAATTTTCTGATTTTACGCTTAAGGAGTATAGAGGTAGTGAATTCATCAACCACTCTTTTATCACTTATTGTGAAGAAAATAAAATTAAATATGAATTATCTTATCCTAAAACTCCATAACAAAATAGAATCGTTGAAAGGAAGAATCGTACTCTTTAAGAAATGGCCAGGACAATGGTTAGTGAATATGGACTCCCTCAATATTTATGGGTCGAGACCATAAACACTTCATGTTACATTGAAATCAAATTTATTTTTGTAAAAATTTAAATAAAACTTCTTTTGAAATTTATTATTTGAGAAAACCAAATGTTTCCTACTTTAAAGTCTTTGGCTGCAAATTTTTTGTTTTGAATACCAAAAGTAATTTAGGCAAGTTTGATTCAAAATCTTTTGAGATTATTTTTGTTGGATACTTAAATACTAGTAAAGTGTATAGAGCTTTTAATAGGTCAACCTTTTTTATTGAAAAGTCTATGCATGTTAAATTTGAGGAATCTAACTCTCTTGTGAAGAAAGTTATAGAGATTGATTTTTCAGTTGAAGACTTTGATAAGATTTATTGAAAGATTTACCAGCATAAGACAAGGAGAAAAAGCATGAGGATGATACAACTGGAGAAGTTCAAGATGTTGAAGTGGAGCCAACACAACCATTTCTAAAGGATTAGAGATATACTACACGCCATTCCAAGGACATCATTATTGGTGATGTATCAAAAGGGATAATTACAGGCTCCAAACTCCATGATATTTGTGGACATTTTGCATTCATATCGCATATGAGCCCAAAAATATCCTCGAAGCTGAGGGCGACTCATATTGATTGTTTGCCATGAAAGAAGAGCTGAATCAATTTGAGTGCAGTCAAGTTTGGCATCTTATTTCTAGACCCTTAATAGACCAACCATTAGTACTAAATGGATTTTTAGAAATAAGTTAGATGAGTCAGAAAATGTTGCTAGGAATAAAGCTAGGTTAGTGGCCCCACGTTACACCCAAATTGAAGGAAATGATTTTGAGAAAACCTTTGCACCCGTAGCACGACTTGAGCCGTACGAATGACACTTGCTTTTGCTTCTTTTAAAGATTTTAAGGCTTTTCAAATGGATGTTAAAAGTGTATTTTTGAATGATTTTATTGAAGAGGAGGTAAATATTGAACGACCCCTCGAGTTTTTTGATCCTACACATCCGAATTTTGTTTTTAAACTTGAAAAGGCTTTATATGGTTTAAAATAAGCTCCAAGAGCTTGGTATGAAAGATTGAATACTTTCTTATTTTAAATGATTTTGTAAAACACAGAGTTGACACTACCTTGTTTACAAAGCATGTAGATGATGATATCTTAATTATATGCTAATGCTATCATTTTTGGATCTACTAATGAAAAGCTTTGAAGAACTTCGAATCATGCATGAAGAAAGAATTTGAAATGAAAATGATAAGGGAGCTCAACTATTTCCTTGAACTTCAAATCAAGCAAAAAGGTGATTGGATCTTCATCAATCAAGTCAAGTATATAAGAGAACTTATCAAGAAATTTGGGCTTGAAGATACAAAGATATGCAAGACTTCCATGGATACCACAACAAAGCTTGACAAAGATGAACATGATAAAAATATTGACATTAAACTCTATCGTAACATGATTAGTAATTTGCTTTACTTGACGGCTAGTAGGCTGGATATTATATTTAGTGTATGTCTATGTGCTAGATTTCAATCTTGTCATAAAGGATCTCATTTAATTACCGTAAAACGCATTATTAGATATCTTAAGGGCACTATTAGAATGGGCTTGTGGTATCTGAAGACCAGACAATTCTCAATGATGATTGTTTCGGACGCCGACTATGCCAGTTGTAGAGTGGATAGGAAGAGCACTAGTGAAACTTATCAATTTCTAGAAAATTGTTTTGTTTCATGGTCTTCCAAGAAACAAAATTCTGTTACCCTCTCAACCGCTGAGGCGGAGTATGTTGCGACTGGGGCTTGTTGTGCACAAGTTTTTTGGATGAAGCACTCTCTTTGATTAAGATTTGCATTTTGCCCATATTAAAATATTATGTGATAATATTGTACCATTCATATGACTAAGAATGCAAATCAACGTAGTAAGACCGAACATATAGAGATTAGATATCACTTTCTTACAGATCATTATGAGAAAAAAGATATTAAAATTGATTATGCTTCTACCGATTTACAATTAGCGGATATTTTTACTAAACTACTTGATTTTAATAGATTTTTTATTATATGTGGTGAATTGAATGTTTACATTATGGATTCATGAAATTTTAAATTATTTCTCTCAAATTGATACTCATGTTTGTTTTTTATATGAATATTCTTTTAATTCTTTTAAATTGGTATTTTATTTTTCTTTACTATTGTGTTTATTGGTATCTACTAATTTTAATTGATTTATCAGTCCCTTTTTGATTTATGACAAAAAGGGGGAGAAGGTTTATGAGTTATTTCATTTTATTATTTGAAAATTTCCAAAATTGGTATCTATGCTTATGATATTGCAAATTGGTATCTTATTTTATGAGTTGGTATCTATGCTTATGCTTTAAATTGGTATTCCTAATTTTCCAATTGGCATTCTTATTTTGTGATAAAATTGGTATTTGAGATTTATTGTTTAATTAGTAATTGAAGATTTATGATTTAACTATTGTCTCTATTTCATCTTTGTGTGCCTTATTACATACTCATTTTAGTGGTTGGAGGCATGGATGGAGGTTGGAATGTTTATGTATAGTTCTTCAAATTTCACATTTATACCTATATGCATATGATGACTTGTTTTGAAATTATCACATTCTTTAGTCATAAATGATTGAACTTGATAAACAAGCAAAACTTTAGGGAAAGCTTTATTAAGTTCTTCATATTATTCTCTTAAATAACTCTATATTTTGCCATCATCAAAAAGGGGGAGATTGT
Organism: Agave tequilana; assembly: GCA_038442645.1. Classification (NCBI taxonomy): domain Eukaryota; kingdom Viridiplantae; phylum Streptophyta; class Magnoliopsida; order Asparagales; family Asparagaceae; genus Agave; species Agave tequilana. Next base: position 99,386 of record JAVJIF010001341.1, on the reverse strand, counting down.
TGGCCCAAGGTTGCAATCACTGGTTTCTTGTTTTGATGATAACAAAACATATTTAGTTATTTAGTACTAATCAAGTTCAAGTGTTTAAGCATTTTCCAGGATTCAATAAGATTCAAAGTGTTTCTTTCTCAAAAAAAAGTATTGAAGTTTCAAGATTACTCAAGAATGGGTTCATGTTAGAACAATCAAGATTTACTCCTTGGAGAAACCCTCTAGAAGATTACTTGAAGGCATATAGAACCTATGTAAGAAAATAGCATGTTTAAAGTATAGGGTGTAGAAATAATGCTCAAGAAGACACACACATACAAAATACAAGTTTTAATATCTAGTTTTTTTTCATTTTGGTATTTTACAAGGTTTAGTGTTTGATACATGTCTTATGCTTTTTTTAAGTTTATATATTTTATTTCTATCATGTATCCTAAGCCTATGTATTGCCAAAAAAATTTTCTAACTATTACATAATATTTATAAATTAGTTTAAATTCAATTTTACCCAAAAATAAGGTCGGCCGACCGAGCGGCCGACCGAATCTCGGAGCCATTTTGGCCTCATCTTGTGCATGTCGTGCACGTTTGTCGGGCGACCGGGCGGTCGACCGACTGGCACTAGCTGGTAGCGGTTGAGATCGATCGAAGACGACAGATAGTTCAAATTAGTTGAACTACTGGTCGACCGGGCAGTCGATCGATGTTCTGGCACAGCTACGGTAACGACTAGTTTTTAAAAATTTATTTCTTTGACTTTTGTCCAACGGGTATTTTTGCTCTTTTTGGGTCTAATCTCTCTCTTAATTACTTGATAGGATCTTCTAACTATATTTTATCATTTGCTTATATATAGGGTTCATTTATAGAGGATTAACAAGAATTTAGTTTTTAAAAATATTTGAAAAATCAAGCTTATTCAAGAGAAAAGTTTTCAAGTTTTCTTGCTTCATGTGCTCTCATTTCAAAACTAATTTCTGCAAGTTTTCAGCTCTTAGATTGATTCAATTCAACTAATTTTCTCTTTCACAAACTTCTTGAGCTTCATGTCACATCAAATACTATAGGAAGTTGTAAAGGGGATTGTTTGTGACCTTTGTGGTCATCAAGAGTTTGTATACTTTATTGGCTTTGTTCTACCTCTTGTGTAGAGGATTGAGAGTTGGAGTTGTATACTCCGGTCTTATTTAGACCTTAGTAGTTCCTTTATGGAGGCTCCTTTATGAAAGATCCTTAGTAGATAGTGAAATCCTTCACGAGGTGAAGGCGGGGACGTAGAGCATGGTGCTCGAATCTCGAAATAAATCTCTTGTGTTTGTGATCGGCAAAAAGCAAGTATTAAAATAAGAGAAGGAAGTGTGGGTTGATGTTACTGCTTTTGCGATTCTTCCGTAGTAGCAAAGTGACTATACGGGTCGTATCCACAAGGAGGGAGAGCGATGGAAACTTGATGCGGCGTCAAAGTTTAAGAAGAAAGAAAGTTCTTGTTTCCAAATAAAGAATTGAAAAGTGAAAACAAGTTATTTTTAAGAATAGTTGGAAAATGTTTTGGTAGTTTGTAAAAGGGATTTTTTTTCTTAGTTGTAAAAATGCATGGCTAACTTTCTACTAAGTGCTCCCACTAATTTCTAACTTTTGGAAGATAGCCTCACGATGGATCATAGGCGAACACAAACCTTTTGCATTGGAACTATTCACGTGGAAATCGAGTGAAAGTCCATCCTAAAACTTAGCTTTACACGGCAAAAACTCGGACATTCCCTTATCAAGATCCGATAAAAGGCGAGAATAAGGGAAGACTCGAGTGCACTATTGGTATCGGCAAAGTTAAAAGGAGAAGTCTCTAACTTACAATAACAAGTAAAGTACACAACTCATAGACATCAAAACTCATTAAGCATGAAGTATAAGAAAGTAAATACTTGTAGGTAAATTAGAGTTAGAACCCTCGTCTTAAGTTGCCATAGCTCTTGTTTGCACAAGGCTTGTTTGACACTATTGACTCATTTGAGTTATTAACCAAGTGTTAGAAATTAGTGGGTTAGTAGTTAGTTAGCCATGCTAATAAAAAGTTAGTTAGCTATAAAAGTAAAAGAAACAACAAAGAAAAAGAAGTGGAGAGAGGGAGTTACACTATAAGAAAACAAAAGAAAAGAAAAGTTAAAGAAAGGAAGTTACACTACAACAAAGTAAAAGAAAAGGAGTGAAGAAGAAGGAAGTTACACTATAACAAGGAAGTTACACTATAACAAGGAAGTAAAGCAAATAGCAAAGACAAGTAAATGGAAAGAAGGAAGAGAAGTAGTACTTGTATTAGCTTGTCACCCTTCCAATACAACACTTACACACTATCTCTCTTTCACTCTAATGGCTAAAATAACAACTAGAAGAAGAACAACAACTACAAACTTAAAAACAAGATTACAAAAACTTGCTAAAACTCTGAATCTGCTCAAACTGAAGACCCCAGGGGAGCATTTATAGGCACCAGGGGAAAGGGGGCCACGTGGGAAGCACGTGGCCCAAAGCGCAGGCGCGCGCGCGCCCAAAGGGCCGCGGAAATACGGCCCAGGCAGGGCGGCGCGCGCCCAGTTTTGGGCAGTGCGTCGCCCAGTCTGTTGTCTGATTCCTGGATGTCTTGGATTCGTGATTTGATACCCTGGGCTGACAAAATCTTTAATTTAAAGTCAATGGCTACTTGGTAGGCTTTTAATCACCAATTAAATGGTGATTTAGGTCTTCTTCTTCATTTGCACACCATGGACCTAGGATCAAGCAAGTAAGGTTTTATTAGCAGAATTTTATATAAAATAAATATGAGAATGTGATGAAAATTATGCAAAATTAGAGACTAATCACACCCCCACGCTTATATTTTTGCTCGTCCCGAGCAAAACAAAAATGAGAACATTATTACACCACTTTCGCAGGTGACGCGACTGTACTAAGTATGTGCAACAAGCCGTTAAACATCTAGGTTTCCCCTAGAGGAGGAGTGTTGTCTCTTGAGGGTTTTCAGCGGATTGTACCCACAAAATCCAGTAAGTAAAGCAAAATAGTTAATTGTTAGAAAAAATTTTGTCATGAAAAAAAACTTTCAATCATCTAAGTAAAAATGACCGAAGGATGTAAGAATTAGGTTTATCTCTCATAAGTCCTCTTATACTTTAGCTTTCATAAAAGGAGAAACTATGATTTTTCTTTAAATTTAGAAAGGATCTTGTACTTCTAACTCATTCTTTTATTTTGCTTTAGATGGATATGCATAATGTGTAAGTGTGATGTGCTTGAGATTTTTCAACTCAACTTTGAGTATCATTTAATTTTATTAATATTTACTTATTATTCTTGGTTCCATTAGGCTTCTACTTCACGTATGTAACACATATCAAACCGATGACTCCAAAACCAGATGGTCTTAGGGCACCGGTGAAAAAACACCCTTCAGGTCAAATATGCAAGTGGAGTAGGCCACGAAATCAAGATTTATATATTATTGTATAATTTTTTCTTTTTTTTTTGGCGTGAGTAATCATGCTTCTTGAGGCACAATTATTCAGCTTTTTTTCTTTTCAAAGTTGTGTCTCTAAATTCCAAGCATGTGTGTGTGGATTATGCATATTCTACTAAGGCTAAATAAAAGGTATGAGTTATTTTTCCTTATCTCTTCTAACTTTTTAGTCAAACCAATCTTTCTTGTTTATTTAGGCAAAAATAAAGATTCATTAATAAGGTTCCCATAATTCTTACGATCTTTTGGTATTTTTATAAAGAGTATGAAATTTCTTTTCAATCTAAAATTTTCTCTTTTATTTTTTTTTTGGTTTTTCCCCTTTTTTTTGAAAGAAAAAGAAAGAATAAAAGGAAAAAGAAAAAGTGTTAGCACCCTCCACACCTATCTAATGCATTGTCCTCAATGAATGCATATGGAAATGCAAATGCAATAAATAGGGGGAAGAAATGATGTCACCGTCTTCGTGGAGTTGGGCCGGCCAAGTGCGAATAGGCTAAAGAAATGTCAAAAAGAATGTAGAAGGGGTAAGCATATAAACAATTTATTTTATTTTATTTTATTTATTTGTTGTGGTTAGGTGTATGACGGGGCAAAAAGAGTCAGCACACTATCATCCGGAGTCATAGGCTCATTGGTCAAGAAGGGCTTCAGTCTTTGCCCATTCACTTTGAATTCCGTGTTGTTCTTAGGGTCTGCAATAAGCACAACACCGTGTGAAAAAACAGTGCGCACAATGAACGGTCCCGACCAACCAGTTTTCAGCTTCCCCGCGAAAATATGAAGCCTAGAGTTATACAGCAGAACCCTATCTCCTGGTGCAAAGTTTTTTCGGGTTATGATTTGGTCGTGAAAAAGTTTAGTCCTGCTCTTGGTGATTCGGGTATTCTCATAGGCTTCATTCCGTATCTCCTCTAATTCTGAAATTTGCAGTCTCCTAAGTTTACCGGCCTTGGTCAGATCAAAGATGAGTTGCTTAATTGCCCAGAGGGCCCGGTGTTCTAACTCTACTGGCAGATGACAGGCTTTTCTAAACATGATTCTATAAAGAGACATCCCCAGAATTGTCTTAAAAGCAGTGCGGTATGCCCACAATGCATCATTGAGCTTAACCGACCAATCCTTTCGGTTTTGTCCGACAGTCTTTTCTAGAATGAGCTTGATCTGTCGGTTGGTGAATTCCACCTGCCCATTTGTCTGGGGATGATACGGAGTAGATAACTTGTGATTGATGGAATATTTTCGCATCAGAGCTTCAAAAACTCTGTTGCAGAAATGCGATTCATTATCACTAATTATCGCTCTAGGGGTGCCAAATCGGGAGAAGATGTTCTCTTTAAGAAATTTGACAACCACTTTGTTGTCATTCGTCTTAGTTGGCACAACTTCTACCCACTTAGAGACATAATCTACAGCAACCAAAATGAATTGGTTGCCAAAGGAATTGGGAAATGGCCCCATGAAATCAATACCCCAAACATCAAAAATTTCAACTTCAAGGATCGGGTTCAGGGGCATCATGTCTCTTCTTGAAATCTTCCCAATTTTCTGACAATTTGCGCATGACTTGCAAAAATGATATGAGTCTTTGAACAAAGTGGGCCAGTAGAACCCACTTTGTAGAACCTTCTCTGCAGTCTTGCGGGGACCGAAGTGTCCTCCGCATGCAAGGTCATGGCAAAAGCTGAGCACACTCCTCTGTTCCTCCTCTGGTATGCATCGTCTAATAATTTGGTCGGGACAATACTTAAAAAGATACGGTTCTTCCCAGAAGAAGTACCATACTTGGGCAAAGAAGCGGTATTGGTCTTGCTTTGTCCAATCAGCGGGTAATTGTCCCGTGGCCAGGTAATTAACAATGTCCGCATACCAGGGCTCCTTAAGAATGGCCAGGATGTGCTCATCTGGGAAATCCTCGTTGATCGGAGCTTGGATGGTTGGTGCATTCAAAATTCGTGAGAGATAATCAGCGACCACATTTTCTATACCTCGTCTATCCCGGATTTCTAAGTCAAATTCTTGAAGCAAAAGAATGCACTGAATTAGTCGGGCTTTTGCTTCCTTTTTGGTCATGAGGTATTTAGAGCCGAGTGATCCGTAAAAATCATCGTCTTCGAACCTAACAAGTAGGGCCAGAACTTTTCTAACGCAAAGACAACGACCAAGAATTCCTTCTCAGTCGTTGTATAATTCTGTTGGGCGTCATTCAAGGTCCTACTCGAATAGTAAATCACGTGCTGCCTATTATCGATGCGCTGTCCTAGAACAGCGCTAATAGTAAAATCAGATGCATCACACATGATTTCAAATGGCTGGGCCCAATTAGGAGCAAAAATAATAGGCACAGAAATAAGTTCTTGCTTAAGCTTCCCCCATGAATTGAAACATTCATCGTTGAAATCAAAGGGCACGTCCTTAGCGAGCAGGTTGGTTAAGGGCCTCGCGATTTTGTTAAAGTCCTTAATAAACCGTCGGTAGAACCCAGCATGCCCTAAAAAGGATCTAATATCCTTGATGCTTTTGGGTGGTGGAAGCTTAGCAATCACTTCTACTTTAGCCTTATCCACTTCGATGCCTCTCCTCGAAATCTCATGGCCCAAGACAGTCCCCTGTCTCATCATAAAGTGACATTTTTCCCAGTTTAGAGTTAGGTTCTTCTCAATGCATCTTTGTAGCACTAACTCCAGGTGATGAAGACACTGATCAAATGAATCTCTATAGATGGAGAAGTTATCAATGAAATCTCAAGAAAACGTTCCACCATGTCAGAGAACAAACTAAGCATGCATCGTTGGAACGTTGCAGGAGCATTGCACAATCCAAAAGGCATGCGCCGATAAGCAAAGGTTCCGAACGGGCAGGTGAACGTCATCTTTTCCTGGTCTTCTGCAGCAATGGGGATTTGATTGTATCCCGAGTACCCATCTAGGAAGCAGTAGTACTCATGTCCTACCAAACGCTCAAGCATTTGGTCGATGAAGGGTAGCGGGAAGTGGTCTTTACAGGTAGCTGCATTCAACTTCCTGTAATCGATACAAACACGAACCTTGGTAGGCAGTCTTGTTTGTACTAACTCTTTTTCCTCATTTTCTACCACCATAAAGCCAGCCTTCTTTGGGACCGCATGAACAGGGCTAACCCATTGGCTATCAGAAATGGGATAAATGATCCCATTATCTAATAGTTTCAGAATTTCAGCCTTAGCTGCCTCTTGCATGAGAGAGTTAAGCTTGCGTTGTGGGTCCCTCATAGGGGTTGCTTCATCAACTAAATGGATTCTATGTTGCACTATGGCTGGACTTATTCCCTTGATGTCCTTCATCGTCCATCCAATAGCTTCCCTATGTCTTTTCAGAATAGACATTAAGCTGTCCTCTTGTTGCTCAGTCAGGTGGGATGTTATGATGACTGACAAGGTGTCCTTTCCGCCCAGGTAGGCGTACTTGAGGTGTTCAGGAAGGGCTTTTAGCTCCAGGGAAGGTGTTGCTGCATTGGAGGCAATCTCTGGGTTTTCAATCCTATGATGAGGTACACTTGGGCTTGATGCCCAATCCACTGCTGAATCTACGATCTGGTCTAGATTAAAATCCTCAGTCTCTAGATCAAACTCTGCCTCAGTTTCTGTCTCCATGCTTTCCTCATGCTCGCTGGTCAGGTTTTCAATAGAATTGACCTCAAACGTCTGATCATTGACATCCCTAGGTTGTCTTCCAAGATTGAAGACATTGACTTCCTTCGTCATGTCTCCAAAAGTCAATTGCATGGACCCGTTCCTACAGTTAATAATGGCATTGGCTGTAGCAAGGAATGGGCGCCCTAAGATGACGGGAGTTTGAGACCTAAGATTGGACACAGGTTGGGTCTCAAGCACAATGAAGTCAACAGGGTAAATGAAATCCCCAACCCGGATAAGGACATCTGTGATTTCCCCTTCAGGATCTTCACAGATCGGTCAGCTAGCTGAGTGGTGACTCGAGTTGGGCTTAGCTCACCCAACCCAAGTTGCTGGTATACTGAGAGAGGTGGCAAGTCGATACTTGCTCCCAGGTCAAGAAGTGCTCTACTGATTTCGGTTTGTCCTATGGTGCAGGAAATGGTGGGACATCCGGGATCCTTGTATTTCACCGGAATGGGACCAGACAGAATTTCGCTTATATTAGTGGCCAAGAACACTTTCTTGGGCACATTGGTCTTTCTCTTCTTCGTACACATATCCTTAAGAAATTTGGCATAAGCCGGAACTTGTTGGATAGCGTCAAGAAGTGGCACATTCAATTTAACCTGGTTGAACATCTCTAGCATTTTCTCCATGTGCATATTCTTATTGTTGTTCCTAAACCTATTGGGAAAGGGTGCTACAGGCTTAGGAACTTGTTCAGCAGGTTTGTCCTCGTCAGATGTTTGTGGAGTGGATTGGGAGGAACTAGCAGTGGTGGAGGTAGGAGTGGGATCAGGATGGACTGGACTTTTCTGTTGGTAGACCTGGTTGTCTACCTTCTTTCCAGATCGCAGTGTGTGAACAGCATTGCACTGGTTAATCGATGGATCCTGAATTTTATATGCTTGATTGGAGGTTTTTGGGTTAACTAGCAGCTGACTAGGCAAAGTCCCTTTTTGTCTTTCACTTAGGGGGCTAGCTAACTGGCTCATCTGCATTTCCAATCTTGATATGGCCTGTGAATGATTGTTCAGAGTTTGTCCCTGATTTTGCATAAAAGCGGTCTGGGACTTCATGAAAGCCTCTATGCTCTCCTCCAGTTTATTGATTTTCTTTTCCATTGGTGAGCTTTGGGAGGAGAAAGATGGGGTTTGACTGAGAAAAGGTGGTGGAGGAGTAGGATGGTGAAAATTGTTGGAGAAATTAGGCCTGGGAGGATGTTTGGGGCCCAGGAGAAATTAGAGTGATTCCTCCAACCGAGATTGTAGGTCTGTGAGTAGGGGTTGTGAGGCGACTGTGAGTAAGCCGCGTTCGTGTGTTCCGGTGGCATTTGCTGGCATGGAAAACAGGCACTCTTCAAAAACATGATTTGGTGCCTGACAATATGAACAACCCGGATTGTGAATTGGTGATGGGTTGATCTGGTTGATACTCGCAGGCTCTTTTGTTTCTAGAGCCTCTATCCTCCTCATTAGGGTAGCAATCTTAGCCTCGGCAGCTATGGATGATTCTAGAGATAGGAGCCCTTCTCTTGAAGCTATAGATTGTGAATTTCTAGGTTTTTCTGAGGATGATTCTCATTGCAGGGTTTCTCCGCTAAATCCTCAAATAAATCCCAACCCTGATTCTCATTCTTCTGCAAGAACCCTCCCTGACACATGGTTTCTAAAAGGGTTTTCGTCTGATAGTCTAGACCATCGTAGAGAATCTGGCACTAACGCTATTTCTCCACGCCATGATGAGGGCACTGAGCTAGGAGATCTTTGAATCGCTCAAAGTATCTCCAAAATGGTTCGCTCGGTTCTTGCCTAAACTGCATGATGTTCTTCCTAATGAGGGCAGTTTTGTGAATTGGGTAGAATTTCTTCAAGAAGGCCTTGACGAAATCATCCCAGGTCGTGACTGAATCTGCTGCCAAGCTATACAACCATTTCTTAGTTAGGTCCTTTAGGGAAAAAGGGATGAAACGTAACCTAACGACATCGTCTCCTAGCTGGGGTATACGCATCATGAGGCATACATTTTCAAATTCCCTAACAAAGAAGTATGCGTCCTCCAATTCTAAACCATGAAATTTAGGAAGAGTGTTAATGAATTGGGGCTTTAACTCAAAATTATTGCCGTTTGCTTCAGGAAGTTTTATGCAAGATAGAAGTTAAGTTCTGATCAGGTAAAATCTATCCTGAAGTGACGCCATCACCGGTTCTGGATGCAAGGGTAGAGAAGTGTTTCTTATTAATCTGAAAGTTGACGGATCTCTCACCCACTCTTGCATGCAGCACACCACAACCAACGTGAAGACAACAAACAATCGAAAAAGAACAAAAAGAATAAACAAAAGAAAGAAAAATAACCACAAGCCTTAGTCTAAGGTACCTGAACCTAGACGACTCCTAACTGGTCGATTCTCCGGGGAAGGTTGTTGCAGGAACTCGACTACAAGCTAATCGGCCAGGAAAGGGCAAAGCTCGGGGGGAGGTATCCGTTCGGAGCACGAGCCTAATTACGCCAAACCACGGAACTTTCAAGGCTTTACCTCTCAATCCACTTTCCTTAGACACCGATTTTGCAGGAGTATAGTTCTTACAATTTCTAACCTCGGTTAATCTCTTAGTGAGTCTGAGATGTCCCTAGGGCCAACGTCTATTGACTTTTAGTTAAGGCTTAGGAAAATATGAGTGCACTTGGAGATGGTTTTTGGGCTAAGGAAGGGTGATGAAATCCCCACTTTATCTTGTTTATTTAGGTTTTACCCTTAATGTCAATTGTGCAATTATACAGTTTATTCACAACAAGGTAACACTCAAAGCGGTAAATCACATCAAAATGTTGGTCCTATTCTATATGAATGCACACGTACCTTTTCTCCAGCACTCTTCAATAGAAATTGAAATGAATTGAAATAGACACGTGCCCTAAATGCAAAAGTCTAATCCAAATTTCAATTAAGCAACAAGTGAATTTCTGTTGAATTTATTACACATGCATAAGGTGAAGCATCCAAGGAAACTAAAAATTTAGAAAGTAATTTTTTTAGCAGCTTTCGGCAACCCTGCAAACGAGTTTGTTAGTACTTCATTTGGAAAAACTCGCTTTTACACGAATTTTTCCGAGGGCAAATGAGTCCTCGCGCAATGTCCTTGGCCACCTCTTTTGCTTCCTGCGATAGTGAGCTCCTTGGTACTTCTCCTACACATAAAAAGAATAATCTTTAGTAGTGAACAATAAAGCCGTTCCCTCCCCGGCAATGGCGCCAAAATTTGATCGGTAAAAAGCAAGTACTAAAATAAGAGAAGGAAGTGTGGGTTGATGTTACTGCTTTTGCGATTCTTCCATAGTAGCGAAGTGGCTATACGGCTTCAAAGTTTAAGAAGAAAGAAAGTTCTTGTTTCCAAATAAAGAATTGGAAAGTGAAAACAAGTTGTTTTTAAGAATAGGTGGAAAATGTTTTGGTGGTTTGTAAAAGGGATTTTTTTTCTTAGTTGTAAAAATGCATGGCTAACTTCTACTAAGTGCTCTCATTAATTTCTAACTTTTGAAAGATAGCCTCATGATGGATCATAGGCGAACACAAACCTTTTGCATTGGAACTATTCACGTGAAAATCGAGCGAAAGTTCATCCTAAAACTTAGCTTTACACGGCAAAAACTCGGACATTCCCTTATCAAGATCCGATAGAAGGCGAAAATAAGGGAAGACTCGAGTGCACTATTGGTATCGGCAAAGTTAAAAGGAGAAGTCTCTAACTTACAATAACAAATAAAGTACATAACTCATAAATCATTAAAACTCATTAAGCATAAAGTATAAGAAAGTAAATACTTGTAGGTAAATTAGAGTTAGAACCCTCGTCTTAAGATGCCATAGCTCTTGTTTGCACAAGGCTTGTTTGACACTATTGACTCATTTGGGTTATCAATCAAGTGTTAGAAATTAGTGGGTTAGTAGTTAGCCATGCTAATGAAAAGTTAGTTAGCCATAAAAGTAAAAGAAACAACAAAGGAAAAGAAGTGGAGAGAGGGAGTTACACTACAAGAAAACAAAAGAAAAGAAAAGTTAAAGAAAGGAAGTTACACTACAACAAAGTAAAAGAAAAGGAATGAAGAAGAAGGAAGTTACACTACAACAAGGAAGAAAAAGCAAATAGCAAAGACAAGTAAATGGAAAGAAGGAAGAGAAGTAGTACTTGTATTAGCTTGTCACCCTTCCAATACAACACTTACACACACTCTCTCTCACTCTAATGGCTAAAACAAGAACTAGAAGAAGAACAATAACTACAAACCTAAAAATAAGATTATAAAAACTTGCTAAAGCTCTAGATCTGCTCAAACTGAAGACCCCAGGGGGACATTTATAGGCACCAGGGGAAAGGGGGCCACGTGGGAAGCACGTGGCCCAAAGCGCAGGCGCGCGCGCGCCCAAAGGGCCGCGTTTCCGCGGCCCAGGCAGGGCGGCCCGCGCCCAGTTTGCGTCGCCCAGTCTGTTGTCTGACTCCTGGATGTCTTGGATTCGAGATTTATTACCCTGGGCTGACAAAATCTTTAATCTATTGTCAATGGCTACTTGGTAGGCTTTTAATCACCAATTAAATGGTGATTTAGGTCTTCTTCTTCATTTGCACACCATGGACCTAGGATCAAGCAAGCAAGGTTTTATTAGCAGAATTTTATATGAAATAAATATGAGAATGTGATGACAATTATGCAAAATTAGAGACTAATCACACCCCCACACTTATCTAATGTGATGAAAATTATCCAATTTTAATTTGAATTTCTTTCTTTGTTTCTAGTTTCCTAGTTAGGATAGACTGCTACTTTTAAAGCCTATTTATGGCTCTTATATCTTTATTTTTAGAGGCAACTTTTATCAATTTTTCAATCAATTAAAGTCAGTTTTTCCTCTTTTAATTGCAAGTGGATTCAAGTGTTTTGCTTGTGGATTCTGTTTTTCATTGATTTTGCAAAGGGGGAAAACTTACAAAAAGGGATCGAGGAGCTAAATTACAAGTAATTCTTTTGCAATAAAAAGATTACAAGCAGATCTCCTCTGAGATTCTGGAGAAGTGTGCCGATAGGAGTCTGGTCAGCGCGCGACCATTTTGTCCCTTTGATCGATCAGACGGTCAGTCTGCTGCCTGACGGGATTTCCTTCTCGCCTGGTTCGGGGAATCGGAGAACAGAAGGTTGGTAGAATCCTCTTGTTACTTCTCAAACTGCCTCCGCTTGGGAATTCCTTCTCGCCTGGTTCTGAAAATTCCTTGAGAGGCAGGAGGATCTTAGGGTATTAGCACCCTGATTAGAGAAGTAGTTCTCTGAATTCTTAAAAGTAAAAGAATAGATCTCTATCTAGCCGTCACTTCTCCTTCTTTCAGCCTCTGTGTGTGTGTGTGTGTGTGTGTTCATATACCCCTGGTGGGCTATTTATAGGGAGAGCAGGGGTACAATTGCCCCTTTGTAAATCTGGAAATAGATTAAGTCAATCTGTTTAAATTTGGAAAGTAGCCTTACTGCGAGATTAGGATCAGCTTCTGCGAAGTTAAGAATAACAGGTAGTGTCGGTCTCCTGATCCATTTTGATTCTTCCAAATATTTGAAGGATCTCCCCTGATCTTCTTACTTGTTTTAGGAGAGTCAAGGGATTATGGTAAACAACTGCCCAATTTTATCTCATATTTGATCTTGATTAGGTTTGATCCTGAATAAATTTGATCTCATCTGGAGATTTAATTGGTCAAAGTTGACCATAACAGACTCACAGTGGAGCTGTCGCGTCGAGCTCACAGCGGAGCTGGAAGGAGCATCTAGCGAAGTCAGAAGAAAGCTCTTTAGCAGAGCTGGATAAACATCTGTGGCGAAGCTACCGACCATCCTTCTGTGCGGTTGCGTGTGGCTTTGAGCGAAGCTAACTCTCTACGGAGTTAACTAAGCACTTCAGACGAAGCTGTAAGTTAGCTCTCTGATAGAGCTTTGAACAGCTCCAAGGCAAAGTCAGACAAACTTAGCCTCTCAGGTGAGGCTATCCCCTGGGCTCATGCGATGCTAAGTGTTGAGCTAACTTAGCATCTTAGGCCTACTTAAGTCTCTTCAAAGACAATCTGGGCTCACTGTCTGCTTCACTGGATCAGTAGAGTCCAAGTTGCTGATTTGTCCCTCGGAGATGGGTACAAAACTGGTCGTCAGCTTGTCTGCCACTTGTCTTTTGTAAATATCAACAAGTTTAGACATTGTTCAGGCCAGTCAGCAATCTTGTCTTTTTTAGTGTCAACAAGACTCCCTTTAAAGTTTTCGTAAGTCTACAATGGAATAGTTTAGACTGCAAAATACTTTGAATTGCTTTAATTGATGGTATGTGACGTACGAACGTCGCCATAGTGGTTGAGTTCAGCTTCGCGTCTGGGCCTCCTGGAGTAGCTTCGCTTCAAATGAGTTTTGGAACGACGTTCCTCTCCCGAGGCTAACTGCCTTTCGGCTAGTTACGAGAAGGATTGCTCCTTTTTCTTGAGGTTAGAATAACCTCTCTTGCATTAACGAGGAAGATCATTGCTTCTGTGCGCATTTCTGAGGGAGACTATTCCCTTTCTCAAGGCTCAGTGCTTGAATACCTTAAATTCGCTCGCACTTCTAAGCTTGAAGTAACGGCGGTGTGATCAGGCCATGAGGCCTATAAATAGGACACTTGAAGTCCTCTTCAAGGAAACAGTCCATTCATGACATCTCCTGGTTGTTCAGAGAAGGATACTCAGATCTCTGAAAAAGTGGGGGTGCCCACTCTGGTCATTAACCGGCCAAGAACTAGTGAGTCTCGGTCATCCAGAGACTTCACCAATGGACTAGTGACTTTAGGGAGTTTATCTCCTTTAATTTAGCTTTATCAGTTACCTCAGGGATTGATTTCCTTGTTCTTCATTTTATATCTGACTGATTTGCAGAGAAGGGCTTCAGCCCTATTTTTCAGCTTCTCGGCAAAGCTATCATTCTCGTTTGATTAGAAACAGACTTTCCCATATAGGGTTCCTGTTTTGATCTATTGAATCTGCCTGTTAAATCCACCACGTAGGCCAGTCTTGCCATATAGGTAGGGCTAGGACTTGGCTTATGCTGAGTTAGTCCATCGTCACTGTGCAAGCGAAGCTATCCTCTGCTTAATTGAAGCATCACTGGATCAGATATGAACCGCTTCGTCCAAAGAATTTGACTTAGCACTTCGTCTTCGCAGCTTTCTCTTTGATTTAACACTAACCTGTTTCCCGTTTGAGTTGCAGTGAACTCTGCCCGTCAGTCTTTTGTCTTGATGAAAGAGACTAGAAAATTGCCTCTTGATCTCCGAGTTGAAGCTCTGACCATAAGCAGGAGGAACAAACTGGAGCAGCTGATGCGTGTTCCCAAAGGAGGTTGGCAGTCGCTTATCAGAGATGATCCATTCCGAGAAGGGGCTGGTAGTCGCTTATCCGAGATGATCCACCTCGGGAAAGCGGACGTTACCTGTAAGGTCTCGGATCCTTCCTTTGTCAATTTTAATCAAAGAAGATCCGGCTTTCTGGTGGCAACCAGTCCTTTGCCAATTTTCATCAAAGAAGATCCAGCTTCTTGATGATAAAATCTGCCATTATGCGAAGGATTACGGCCTTGTGCATAAGGAAGGCCTTTCGTGTCCAGTTGGTTTACCTTGAAAATAGATAGGACAACTTGTATGCCTTTGGAATAATGATTCGGTTGTACGAAAGACTACTTTGATGTAGTGTCAATGTATCTTCCCTTTTGAAAATGTTTATTTTCTGCTTATCTGCTTTATTTCCCTCCTTTTTGATCCGAGAACACCTGGAGTGGACTAGTTTTAGGTAAGTCTTTTCCTTAGGAGGAATTAGAAGCTCTCAGCGGAGCTAAACTTCCGGCGAAGTTGGAGACTGACACCTAACTGAGTCAGGAACAAATCTCTGGCGGAGCTATCGCAGAATTTTCGCGAAGCCAGAACTTAAGGCACTTTTCTCAGCAAAGTTATTCAAGTGTCGTGCAAAGTCGACACTGAACTCACGGCGGAGTTAGCCCTTAGCGGGGCTGAAGCAGCGCTTCTGGGGAAGGCGCTGTTTCAAATTAATTTGAGACAACCCCTGTGCTCCTTTCGAGGAGGCAAAGTTTAGGCAATCATCAGCCTATAAAAGCCCGATTAGGCTGAAAGAGAAGGAACCACTTCTCTTTGAATTTTCAGAGAACTCCAAATCTCTTCTTCTGCTTTCTTCTTCGTTTGATAATTCAAGAATTTCTTCAGTTCTCCAATGGCTCCTAAAAGACGAGCAGGAAAAGAGGTAGCAACCTTTACGACGGAGGGACACTCTCCTCCTCCGGTCATCGAACGACCTATCGTGGGTAGGGATCTTTCCCTCTTTATTTAGAGATTTTCATATCTTCTTGAAGCTAACTTCTGATTACCCTTGATTAATCCAGAGCGGTCAATCGTGATCCCGTGATCTTAGGGAGTTCAACTCCCTTGATTTCCCTTAATTTCTTGATTTGGGAATTTGAGAACCAAAGGATCTCTTCTTCAAGCTTCCAGGCGAAGCTATCCCTTAGACGGTTCACATCCTGTTGGATGATAGGATGCAAAGTTAGCCTTAGAAGCGTGGTTGGAAAAGGACCTTAATGCCCTCGAAATAATTTTTAAGCAGCAGTATTCTTTTGGCGAAGTTAGCTCTTGGGGCTCCTTCGCGTTGAGCCAAGCTTCCAGAGAGAAGCTAATACTTAGATATTCTTTCCGCATCCTGTGGTTGCGGAGTTGAGCTTCGGGGCGAAACTAAAAACTGGGCTTGCTTCACTCGGGGAGCGAAGCTACGCCTTGGCAAAATTATTTTTCTTGCCTTATCTTTCTTTAGTAAATGAACTAATATAGTTTCTTCTTGTCTTTCCAGTGCACTATACTCCTGGTCCTCTGAACAGTCGCTTTGGAACAGCCAGGGGGCTGGATGGCAATGTCAGCCTGCAATTCCAAGGGCAGGCTTCACTATTCAGCGAACGGAGCGCTCCTGGTCGGGATGCACTTATTCATGCTGGGGATCAGCGTACCATCAGGAGCTTCTTAACTACTGCTCCCCTTGAAGATTCTGACCGAAAAACCTATCGGAAGCCCGGCTTCATGTTTAGAGATGCAGTGCCAGACAACGATCACCAGCTGCTAGCTGAAGAAGGGCAGTGGATTTTCAAATTGGATGGTGAGAAGTACTATCTCCCATCTAGCAAGTGGCATTTTCCCTTGTCCTTATTTCAATGTGTGACGAGGGCTCGGAAGATGCAGTGGCAAGTGACTCGGACTACTGACTCCATTCATGTGGGGAAGTTGATAGCTCCATCCCCTAGTTATATGAGAGCGGGTCCTCCTCGCTGTATATTGGGTCTCCACCCTGGGAACGTACTTTCAGACATTCCGGTGGGAGAAAATCCCGCGGTGGCTCAGACTTTTGGGAATCAGTTTTTTAAGGTTTATGGCAATTATCCAGGCACTGATTTCAGGACCTCGAGGTGGATTCATCCTCCCAAGGCGTGGTGGAGGGATTTGACTTTATATGTCCTTGCCCATTTTGAAGAAGATCTGGAGAGGCCGGGACTTTACGAGGCCGTCAGGGCGACCTGTTACGGCATTCAGATGAGTGTAGCGAACTTCTATGCCATCTTTGAGTTGTACTGCCCGACTACAGGGACCTTCTTCACCCCTGTTGGCGAACTGGGCATGGCTTTGCATGAGATGTGAGAAGTCTCTGCTCTGCCTTTGGGGTCTCTCCCATATGAAGAATATTTCCCGTGTGAGGCGGAATTGGTATTTCTGGAGAAGCAGGAGCCCGCCTTGTTTGAGACTTACCGGGAGTTGATGTGCCACCTTTACATTTGCTCAAGCGTGCATGAGAGCCATAAAGGAGCTTCATGCAGTTTGAAGAGTTGGAAAAATTATTTGTTCCCTGACCTGAAAGGTACTCCCAAAGCAGCTCACTGTGGAGTCGCAGATGAAGACATTTTTCGTAGGATACAAGAGCACTCCTAAGGGGATTTGATTTTGGAAGAAGATAACGGGCCTTATGAGAAAGGTGATATTCTTCAGAGTTTTCATCACTAGGCTCGTCGACCGACGTCCCGGAAGGCACTTCTAGCTGGCTTTTTAACGGTTTGGTTGAAGAGATGTGTGGTGCCATCTTCGTCTGGTGATGTCATTCATCCGACTGTCTTATTACATGCTGTTCGTCTAGTCCATGATCGTTCTCTTGGACTTCTTCCAGCCATGGTGTGTTGTATTCAAAGAGGCCTTCGTGTATTGACGGAGGCTCTGTAGGCCACCAACATCGAAGCGGGGAAAGGGGACTATCTTGCCTCGCGACGGACCAAACCCCAGAATTGGTTTGCCATATAATTATTTGATGGCATGGTTCGCCCTTTACTGCCCCTCCATGATCTAGGCTGGTGAGGAGTCCCCAGAAGGTGTTTGAATAGCACTTCTCTGTCGATTCGAGAGGTGTTCGTGGTCACGGACTTATGTGGCTGGGGTCCGCAAACTGTTGTGCCATCATGACGTCTACAGCCTTTTTCGGTGCTTTCCCTACATTCATGATGCAGGCTATGGTGAAGAATTCAAGGATGTAGGGGAAGGTCAGACATCATTGAGTCAGGGAGTCTTCGAATGGTTGTTAGCATCCGGCCATCCCACTTGTTGTATAGAAGCGGGGACACCTATTACCTAGAGCCCTATGTTCCGAGTCAGTTTGCCCGTCAGTTTGGGTATGACCAACTGTATGTAGACAATCCGAACAGCAGTCTGGCCTTTATGGGGAGCCTCATCATGGAGCTCGTGCCTGGCGGTTCTACATTGCTGGTTGTACTGAGGCGCGACTGTGCATGCTGCTAAGGACTCTGAACCTTCTGATAACCCTGGGATTCTGCCAGTGGTATAGAACTTTAAACTCCACCCCAACTGGGTTTTCTATTAATTCCTTTGGTGTGAAGTTGATCTCTCAGCGGTTGAAGCGGAAGGTCACTGAGAAGAGCGAGGGTAAGAGGGTCCGCGTTCCAGGTCTCGGGGAATTCATTGCTGTTGATGATAGCGAAGCCTTGGATGCAGGAATTCCCCGCTTTGAAAGGGATACAGGTGCTGAAATTCCAGCAGCCGCTTTTGGTGGGGTAGGCACAGCCCCTGTGGAACATGTTGATGTGGAAGAAGTGGAGGAAGAAGATCCTGACGTCCACTTCAAGCAAAAGCGGGAAGGCAGATCTCGTAGGAAGAGGGTAGTGAAGAAGCCTCGTCGTTACGCTCCTACTGTTATTGCAGAGGGCAAATCATCTGTGGTACCTTCTCCTCCTGCCGCATTAGTCATTAAGCTGTCGGCTCCTAAGCAGACCATTGGTAAAGCTATCCTGGACCCGAGTAAGATCAGCTCCGTTCTTGTAATATACTTCTTATGTGTTCCATACAGCTCACTGTTTACTTCATAACTCAGGAACCGAGACGGTGAGAGACTCGAGAGCTGAGGCTGCAGGAGAACAGGTGAGCATTATGATCCCTTGTTCACTTATAGAGAAGGTGACGAGGCTAGCTATTTCGCCGTCTTGGAAGAATCTGGAGGTGATGCGGCCGATGTAGGTCCTTCAGGTGCTGGGACCTTAAAAGGAAGTCCCCTAGCTTCCAGTTCTTTTGGGTGGACCATAGAGGGTTCAGCGAGTGAAGGTAGGCCGGCCGTTCGGGTTGATTCTGTCAAAGATTTTCCAATGGAGCCTGAGGGGACTGATGCAGCCATCGAGGAGGTTTGGAAAGAAACTACTGCCAAGGCGATTGAGGCGACATCATCCTTTGGTAATGTTGACACTTAAAAAAGACAAGATTCTTATTGGTCTGAACAATGTCTAAACTTGTTGACATTTACAAAAGACAAGTGACAGACGAGCTGAAGACCAGTTTTCACCCATCTCCAAGGGACAAGGAAGCAACTTGGACTCCACTGATCCAGCAAGCAGACAGTGAACCCGGATTGTTTCTAAACAGACCTCAGCAGGTCTAAGGTGCTAGCACTTAGCATCGCATGAGCCCAAAGGGATAGCCTCATTTGAGAGGCTAATATTACTCGACTTCGCCTCGAAGCCATCAAAAGCCGCGCCAAGAAGCCAACTGACAGCTTCGCCAAAAAGCCTTTTTTTCGGACTTCGCCAAGAATTGCCTCTAGCTCCGCCACGAGCTCAATGCGGGCAGCGCTGCTATGAATCTGTCACGGTCAACCTTTGACCAATCAGATCTCCGGATGAGGTCGGATCCAATCAGATCAAATCCAATTAAGATCAAATCAGAGATCAAATTTGGCAGTTGATTGCCACAATCTCTTGACTCTTCTAAAATGAGTAAGAAGATCAAGGGAAATCTTCCAACGATATGGAAAGGATCAAAACAGATCAAGAGGATCAACCGACCTGCCAATTCTAGCTCCGCAGAAGCTATCTTGGCCTCGCAGCAAGGCTACTTTCCAGATTTAAACAGATTTGATTCAATCTGTTTCCATATCCTCAAGGGACGATTATACCCTTGCTCTCCCTATAAATAGCCCATCAAGGGTACAAGGAGACAGACACATGCATACGGGAGGACTCCACAAGCAGAGGCTTCTTCATAACGCACCGTGCGCTCTCGAATTCAGAGACCTTTTAGAGAATTGCTTTCTCTATCCAGGGTGCTGATACCCTAACATCGTCCTTCTTCTCAAGGAATCTCCGGAACCAGGCGAGAAGGAATTCCTTATTGAAGGCGATTTTGAGAAGCAGCAAGAGGGTTCTACCAACCTTCTGTTCTCTGATTCCCCGAACCAGGCGAGAAGGGAATCTCATCGCTCGCATCGTCAAAGGGACAAAGTGGTCGCGCGCTGACCAGACTCCTATCGGCACACTTCTCCAGAATCTCTGAGGAGATCTACTTGTAATCTTTTTAAGAATACTTGTAATTTAGCTCCTCAACTCTTTTTTGTAAGTTTTCCCCCTTTGCAAACATAATGGAAAACAAGATGGCGACTCCGCTGGGGATATAATTCTCCACTGCCGAGAATCAAGTGTCGTAATGCGAAGAATAGACCTTCGGGTCTAACTCTGAATTCAGAAAAGCCGGTGCAGCCAGAGCCCCTCTGGCTAAATCTTCAAGGAAAGTCTCTGCGGAGACTGAAAAGGTTCCCTGCGAACCTACTGCGGTTATTTGGCACAACAAGGAAGCACGTCCGCAGTCTGATTCCTTTACTTGCGAGAACTTGGTGGTTCAGTTCGATCAAGGAAGATTTGAAGAAGTCCTCTCTGGGGGTGGCCCAATGCTTCGAGCACGGAAGCATAGGAAGGTCTCCACGACCAAGGTTTCAAATCAGAAACCGGAAGCAGAATTCTGCCAACACCCCTCAGCCTCGTGTGTGGCTAATCAGGTTCTTTGCGAACCTAAGTCTCCTCTGCCAAGGCGGGTATGGAAGCCTAAACAGAAGTCTTCAGCCGAAGCTTCAGGCGTAGCAACGCCTAAACCGTGCCTCTCCCGTGAAGAGAAAGGCAAGATGCCTGTCTGCTCCAATCATAAAGTTACGACGGCAATCATACCGTCGTCCAATTCAAGGGCAGCGATGCCTCGCGCCGGCCTCGTTCTCATGAGCGAAGCTACTGTACCACAGAGTACGCGCAGGGTTCATGACCGCAAAGCCGAAGCCAAAGTACCATCTAAGGCTAATTGCCTTCGCAGCAGCATAGCGGGTAAAGCACCGCAGCGTGCTCCGCTTTCCAGTGCGTCAAGCACTAAGTTCGCGTCTAATGGCGAAGCTAGAACCAAAGCACTATTCAGTGCTAATCCCATCTACAGGGATAAAGGAGGCAGGACATCGCCCTATGTGCGACCCAAAAGAGCCTTCGCGCTCGATTGCAAGGACCCAACCGGGTTCGATTTGAGGAAATTGTTGACAGATAGACAAACCTCTTCCCCCTGTTGTCAACAAGTGGGATGTCAGCTGGTGACACTCCACTCGGTCCATTGCCGGCTGGGACCAACTTCCACCACGCCTCCAAGACGACGGTCAGCTTTTGATCGACTATCGGTACAAGTCCCGGTGAAACATCGCAAAAGGAGCATCTCGCGAGATCTACCCTCGGCATCCGTCAATATGACCGGAAGAGGACAAGAGTCCCCAGATCCAGACTACAGCCCAGGCTTAGGCGAAGTCTTGGTGCATGAGGAAGGTGTTTTCCGAAACACCAGATCCAGGGTGGCGATACCCCACACTTATGAACAGCCTTCTTCCTCGACGGCCCTAGCCCCGCCAGAGCCCAGGAGATCACTCCAATCATCGGACGAAGAAGATGAAGATAGTGGGTACGCCTCTTCGGCGACAGTCAGTTCGGTGCGAACAGACAGAGCATCAGTCAATATGGCTAATAACGTCAACGACGATCTTCGTCGGCGCCTGGAAGCTCAGGAGCAAACTTCCAGAACTCAGCAAGAGGCCCTGGATAATATTCAGCAGATGCTCGCTCGACTCCTCAATAACCGGAATAACAATGATGCCGGGAGCAATCACGATGAGGAGGAACACTTCAGCAATGAGCAACCAAAGCCGGAGAAATCCAAGGAGGGTTCTTCTTTAGACACCGAAGTCCTTAAGGGCCTCTAAGCTCAAATCGCATCCCTAGCTCAGAGGGATGAATTAAAGAAGGTAGGGGCAGTCCGTCCTTATCCGCTGGAGTGGGATTCAGTGCCATATCCACCGAAGTTCAAACCGCCAACGCTGCATACCTATGATGGAAAGAGCTCGCCAAATCAACACATCTACTATTTCCGGTCTCAGACTGGTAATGTTATAAGCAATGACGCCGTCATGGCTAGGCTGTTCATTGGCACCTTAAAGGGGGTGGCATTTGACTGGTTTCGCAGTCTTCCCCGGGCTCTATCAACTCCTGGATCGACCTGGAAACTCGGTTCCTCTCTCGTTTCTATGAGGACGATACCGAAGTGACCATGGACAAGCTCCTCTCCACTGTGCAGAGAAAGGGCGAATCTGTCCGTGACTACATTAAACGGTTCAGAAACTTATCCTTGATGTGCCCAGCAGGGATGCCATTACCCATGCTCTTGCAGACATGCAGACACAACTTTCTAGACCAAGTAGAAGTTCGCATGGGGGCTGTCAAAGCCCACACCTGGAAAGAATTGGTCGAACAAGCTGAGATAGCCGAGAAGTCAGCCAAAAAGTTCGAACCATCCGCCCCTAGAGGCAAGTGGGGGATGAACAGCAAAGGGCGTAGCGACCTACCGCAATCTTCTCAAGCTAAAGGCAAAGAGACTATGTCTGTGGAACTATCCGGAGATGTGCAGTCGAAGGCCAAGAAGAGCGGCTTCGACAATCAGGAACCTAAGTTCCCTCCAAAGCAGTACTCGTTCAAAGACGATCAGGTGGTCACCATATTCCATCTGCTCCACAAAGGGAACAAAATGAAGCTACCGGATGCTCGGCGTCCCAATGAGATAGGGCGCACAAACGACCCTAAATACTGCCTCTACCACAGGATGATCCACCATCCTACTGACAAATGCTATGTCCTCAAGGACAGAATACAAGCCCTGGTCGATGCCGGAGTTCTGACGTTGAAGACGGAGCAAAAGAAAGTCACTGTCAATATGGTAACTCTTGAGTTCGGCAAAGCTCCAAAGATCACAGTTCCTGACGGGACTTATGCAGCCCCTGCGTCACGGTTGGAAGTCAAGCATCCTCCAGCTATAGCTTAACATAATAAGGGTCTTGTTCCCTTAACATTGGAGACAGGGGAAGTCATGTGGATGTTGGCCCAAAGGCCTATCACCCTAGTTTTGATGATGATCAACTCATGAAGTTATGATTACTAATGATCTTGTGTTTAATTAGTGACAGATTCATTATCAAGATCTTAGTAGGTGTGGAGCTTCAACAAAGGATTTAAAGACAAGTTGGAAGGTAGCACCGGTTGATTCACGAGCCTATGCATCAAGAACACATCTAGAGATGAGCTCGGTGGATTGCATTTGGACCAAGTCAAGAAGATGAGAAGCCTTCAAGTGAAGACTTCAAGAAGATGAAGACTTGTGTCTAGGTATAAGATTTTGTTTTGTTTTAGTTAAAATGTAAAGGATAGATAGTTGGTGGATTGCTCAAGCCTATATCACACACACACTCTTGATAGAATTGCTTTCATAAAAGAATTTTTATGACTAGAACAGATTTTTCATTTTGGAAAAATACTACTTTGGTTTTTGGTATTTCTATGATACATATCTTTTAACCAAAACCAAGATTTATGCTTAATGTCAAAAACATAGATATTTCATATTGATTGTGTAGTGGATCATATCCATATACACTATGCTTTAATAAGTTCAAAATATCTTATTTTTGTATTTTGAGAAGTTATGGAAAAACAAGTTTTAGAAAAACATGTTTTTAGAAAAACGGTTTTTATTTTTTGAGCCAATATTTCCAAGTTACAAAATAGTTCAAATCTATTATAACATGCCTTGATTTTGTGCAAGCATGTTTGTGTATCATTGCATAACATTGAAACTTATTTTGTAGATTTATTGAGGATTTATGGGATTTATGTTAAGTTAATAGACTACCTTAAAAATCCCAGTTTTTCAGACCAGGAATTGGCTGACAGACCAAATCGGTCGACCGGACGGTCGACCGCAGCTAGGTCGGGTCGACCGTCCGGTCGACTGACGTGCACAGCCTTGTGCACGTTGTCAGCACAATGGTCCGGTCGACCGTACGGTCGACCGCTGCAGAGAGTTCTGCTCTCTGGATTTCTGGGTCGACCGGGCGGTCGACCGGTAGCTCCAACGGGTCAAAATATGACCGTTGGACGGTCGACCGGCCGGTCGACCGTCAGCTCTGACAGACTCCAACGGCTAGTTTTCTGGCAGCCTATAAATTAGGGTTTTTGTCATAGTTTGAAGCCAAGTTTTTAGAAACTCTTAGAGCAGTTTTTCCTAGTCTTTTCAGAGAGTTTTCTCCACAAGATTTAAGTGCAAATACTTCCAATCAAAAGGGAAGATTTTATTAAGAGTGTAAAAGTGATTCTTTGTGTTTTTCACCATAGTTCTTTCCTTGCTTTTCTCATACCACACTTGAGCTATCCATTGCTATATATTCCTATAGGTGTGTTGTAGTGAGAGTGCTCTTTAGGTGATCAAGTGTTGTGATCACCAAAGATCTTTTCTTTGTTCTTTGAGGAGACGGGCAAGTGTGCTCGTTGGTGGTTGGAGTTCGGTTGTGAACTCTTTGGTTTGAGGTGCGGCCTCGGCGAGCTTGTGAAGCTTGCGTGTGTACGGGACTTGGGAGTCCGAGGGCTTGTAGGTGTTGCGGCACCAAGGAGAGATCCGTTGGGATCGTGCATAGTGGAAAACCTTCGTGTGTCGAAGGCGGGGATGTAGAGCAAGTGTGCTCGAACCTCGAAACAAACCCTTTGTGTTTGCGATTGCTTACTCTATCTCTCTCTCTCTCTCTTTGTCTCTTTTATATCTTGCATTCAATAATTGTCTTTATCATTACATGCTTGATATACTCCCTTGTGCTCATAATTGCTATACTTGCTTGGGATTGTTGTTAACACTAGTATTCAACCAAGAGAGCCAACGCGGCACCTCAACCCATTCAAGGGGAATCTAGAGGAGCTTGTCCAGAGCCCTGCAAAGGGAATTCGGCAACACTCTTGTGTTATACATAAGTGTTTAAATAAAAGAAGTTTTATTTGGTCATATTTATCATAGCTTCCGCATTATTTGCATCATTCGGCATTAAGTGACCATTAGATTAGACAACACCTATTCACCCCCCCTCTAGGTGTTATTTCAATTGGTATCAGAGCTTGGTACTCTGATTTGGGTCTAACAACCTAGAGTTAAAGATCCTCCTTTTAGGCTAATCACAATATTTTGTACACACACCTCACCATGGACTTCATGTCACCACCCATCTTTGACATTCTTAACATCCAAATTTGGAAGGTTAAGATGTCTATGTTCCTCAAGGCCCTAGGCATTCATGTCTATCTTGCTACATTTAATGATTCTTATATTAACAATAGCAAGTATATTGAGGGTAATGCAAAAGCCCTAAATGCTTTGAAGAGTACCCTAAATGATGATTACTTATTTAGGGTTGCTAACATTGATTCGGCTTTTGTAGCTTGGAACATCATCACCTCCCTTGGCGAAAAGGATCTATATTATGCCGGGAGCGATTCGGACGTTGGAAGCAACACCTCCAATGCATGCTTTATGGTCCAAGGGGATAACCCCCTTGAGGTAACTTCCGAATCCGAGGAAGATGATATTATGTCATATGATGAGCTCAATTCATTTTGCCAACTATTGCTTGAGAAATATGACATGAAAAGGAAAGAAATTAAAAATTTGAAAAAGGACATTGCTTGCATGCATAAAGAACATGACTCATTTAGAGATAACATTGCATGCTTAGAAAAAGATAACAAAAGTTTGAAAAAGAAATTTGATTGCATGCATGTAGAAAATGATTCTTTTAGAAATAAACTTGCATGTTTAGAAAAGGAAAATAAAGATTTGAAAAATGAAAATGTTTCCTTTCTTTCAAAATTGAATGATCTTTGTGAAGGGAACAATATTTTGAAAAATGATATTGCTATGGTGGAACAACAAAAAGAAAGTATTTTACAAGAAAATAAATCTTTAAAAAGAAAATTTGTTGAAAAAGAAAAGGATAATGTTTTTCAAAAGAAAAAAAAATGATTCTTTATCTCACCATGCTTTACATGCCACAACTAATGAGATTAAGAATTTGAAAAATAAAATGAATGGTTTGAGTTCAACTTTGAACTCTTGTGCTTTTAATCATTCTAGGTTGAAGTCAATGTTTTCAAAGAAACAAACTCCACACATTCATGCACATCATAACCATGCATTTGCCTATGTTGCACAACATGATCACACTCCTACACATAAGCATACTAAGGTGTACATATGTACACATTGTGGCCGCAAAGGCCATTTAGCAAAATATTATTTTGATAAGAAACCTCATTTATATTTTGCTAAGTATAAAAGATTTTGGGATCCTTACAATAAAGCTAACCCCAAAGGACCCAAGAAAGTATGGGTACCAAAACCCCCACCCTTTGATTTTGATGTAGGTGAGGGCTCTCACAAAACGTGAGAGGATTGGTGCCTTGATAGCGGATGCAATGGACATGATGGACAAACTTTTGGATGCATTGCTATCAAGGAAATTTTGGTGGGAAAGACCACCATGCTATGGAGCTTTGGAGTTGGTAACAATTTCTAAACTCCTACTTTTTATGTACATGCTTTTACTTATGTCATATTCATAAGCATGTTCATGATTTTATTTGATTTGTGCTTCATGTGGTATTTACATGCTTAGATGTAGAATGTATCAAACTTGCTTTTATACATATATAAATAGTGAACTCCAATTGACTCATATATATTTTGAACTTCATGCTCACTTGTATCCACTATATGCATATATATAGACTAGTTTTGATGATTCTCCGTTATACATGTTTTGCCTATTTTATGTTCCACTTCATGTATATGCATGTTTAATTCAAATCTAATAAATATACATGTATACCCGTGAGTCTCTTGCTTCCATGCAAACATCTTTAATAGACTCTTTTATATTTGGGATATGTATGCGTATTGTTAGATTTGTATAATTCATACATATACCATGAAGATTGTAATTCTTATGAAAAATGATTTTGAGTTGATTTGTTTTGAGAAAATGTTTTTTTTTATGTGTTGTTCAATAAAAGTTTTAGTCATATTTGATTTGAGCTTCATTGACGATTTTCATGAAGATACCATTTACATAACCTTTGATCACTCACCTTTTAAGAAAATAGATAATATTGAGCTTTATGGAATATGAGTGCTTGAACTTTTATGTATTTAGTATTATTCATGGAAAACATTTGACTTTGTATTTTTGAAAGATCTTTAACTAGTTTGTCAAAAAAAAAAAACAATGTATACTAGTTATTTATTCTTCAAATAATTTTTGAGATTTACACATGATTCTATTTTTCTCAAAATTTGATGCTTCATGTATTGAATATTAGTTTATATGTTAGTTTTGTCAACACTAGGATTTATACTTGTACATATCATGGGCCACAAATAAATCGATTTATATTTGTACTTGAATGCTTATTTGAACCCATGAAATGTGCTTGTATTGCTTAGTTTTGATGATTCATACATTTTTAAACTTATATTCCTACCTTTTGGATTTGATTTATGATCATGTGTTATCATTTCATGTATATGTGTATTTTGCCAAACTTTAAGATATACATGTATACCTCTTGAGTCATTTGCCTTTAATGCAAATCTATTTATATGGACTCAATTGTGTTTAAGAGATATGTATGTATACTTATTGTGTTGTCAAAACATACATATATCTTGAAATATACATTTTTTTATAAAAATTTGTGATGATTTTCATGTTTTCTTATTTAAAGGAATATTGAGCTTTATTGACATTTTCATGATACCATATTCCACATAACACTAGTGCACTCACCTCTTTTGAAAATTTTATGGACTTCATGGATAATAGAGTGTTTTTAGTGCCATGTGATTTACTTGTGTTTCATGAAAAACATTTATTATTTATTCCTTGTTTGAAGGATTTCGTGCTAGTGTTAAACATTTTCATTTAACTAGTTCGAATTCTTCATGTGGTAGATTTTATGATATATACACTTAAGCTTAATTTTTCAATTGGTATCATTGGATATTTCCAATTGGTATCAATATAATTCTTGTTGTATATAATCATATTTTGATTGTATGTATGAATGCTTTCAAATTTAAACTATATCAATATTCATTGGTATTATCTTTTCATACATATATGTGATCTTTTTGTGCTTATTTTACAATCGGTATCTTTTAAAGCACAAAGATTGTTGATGCTAAGGTTAATTAGAATTTCAAATTAGTATCCCATAATAAGCTTATGCATAGTATTTTTAAAATTGGTATCAAAATTCAAAATTTGATTGTTCTTCATTTGGTACCTTAAAAGGAAAATTGTGTATCTTTGAAAATCTCAAAATGTGTTTTATTAAGAAAGTTTAAAATTTTGTCTTGATAAAGAAATATTCAAAATTTCTGATTTGTATTTCCTATATGCAAGGAGAGCTTAACATCTCTCTTACATATGGATTCATGTTGAGTATATTATAAATTGAGGAGCTTGACAACTCTTTTTTATATGATATACGTGTGTAGGGGGAGCTTCACATCTCCTCTTATGCATTACATAATATGTGTTATGTGAGTTAGAGCTTGTCATCCCTTCTTCATGTAATGCATATGTGTAGGGAAGTTAACTTAGCGTCTTCCTCTTCATGAATGTATATCGCATATAACCTTGTATTGATCGATTTGATTTTACCCCTCCTTGATTTCTTTGTTTTTGACAAAAAGGGGGAGAAAATTTGTTTGATGTATTTTACCTTGAACCCTTTGTTGATGATTGACAAAAAGGGGGAGAAGTATTCGTAAGTATTTATGATATATGCATGTCTTCCTTGCTTAAGGGGGAGTAAGATTTGTGTGTTATGCATATATGTTTTTAATTTGCAAATAGGAGAAAACAATTTGATTTATGATTTGATTTATATGATTGCATCTCCTACATTTGCATACATGTCATGTGCTTTTCATGCTTATCTTATTATTTATTTGTTATGCATGAGTTAAGGGGGAGCTTCTTTGAAGCTTTACTTTAATCCATGCATAACAAATAACTCCATGAGTTTTGTCATCATCAAAAAGGGGGAGATTGTTGGCCCAAAGGCCTATCACCCTAGTTTTGATGATGATCAACTCATGAAGTTATGATTACTAATGATCTTGTGTTTAATTAGTGACAGATTCATTATCAAGATCTTAGTAGGTGTGGAGCTTCAACAAAGGATTTAAAGACAAGTTGGAAGCTAGCACCGGTTGATTCACGAGCCTATGCATCAAGAACACATCTAGAGATGAGCTCGGTGGATTGCATTTGGACCAAGTCAAGAAGATGAGAAGCCTTCAAGTGAAGACTTCAAGAAGATGAAGACTTGTGTCTAGGTATAAGATTTTGTTTTGTTTTAGTTAAAATGTAAAGGATAGATAGTTGGTGGATTGCTCAAGCCTATATCACACACACACTCTTGATAGAATTGCTTTCATAAAAGAATTTTTATGACTAGAAAAGATTATTCATTTTGGAAAAATACTACTTTGGTTTTTGGTATTTCTATGATACATATCTTTTAACCAAAACCAAGATTTATGCTTAATGTCAAAAACATAGATATTTCATATTGATTGTGTAGTGGATCATATCCATATACACTATGCTTTAATAAGTTCAAAATATCTTGTTTTTGTATTTTGAGAAGTTATGGAAAAACAAGTTTTAGAAAAACATATTTTTAGAAAAACAGTTTTTATTTTTTGAGCCAATATTTCCAAGTTACAAAATAGTTCAAATCTATTATAACGTGCCTTGATTTTGTGCAAGCATGTTTGTGTATCATTGCATAACATTGAAACTATTTTTGTAGATTTATTGAGGATTTATGGGATTTATGTTAAGTTAATAGACTACCTTAAAAATCCCAGTTTTTCAGACCAGGAATTGGCTGACAGACCAAATCGGTCGACCGGACGGTCGACCGCAGCTAGGTCGGGTCGACCGTCCAGTCGACTGACGTGCACAGCCTTGTGCACGTTGTCAGCACAATGGTCCGGTCGACCGTACGGTCGACCGCTGCAGAGAGTTCTGCTCTCTGGATTTCTGGGTCGACCGGGCGGTCGACCGGTAGCTCCAACGGGTCAAAATATGACCGTTGGACGGTCGACCGTCAGCTCTGACAGACTCCAACGGCTAGTTTTCTGGCAGCCTATAAATTGGGGTTTTTGTCATAGTTTGAAGCCAAGTTTTTAGAAACTCTTAGAGCCAGTTTTTCCTAGTCTTTTCAGAGAGTTTTCTCCACAAGATTTAAGTGCAAATACTTCCAATCAAAAGGGAAGATTTTATTAAGAGTGTAAAAGTGATTCTTTGTGTTTTTCACCATAGTTCTTTCCTTGCTTTTCTCATACCACACTTGAGCTATCCATTGCTATATATTCCTATAGGTGTGTTGTAGTGAGAGTGCTCTTTAGGTGATCAAGTGTTGTGATCACCAAAGATCTTTTCTTTGTTCTTTGAGGAGACGGGCAAATGTGCTCGTTGGTGGTTGGAGTTCGGTTGTGAACTCTTGGTTTGAGGTGCGGCCTCGGCGAGCTTGTGAAGCTTGCGTGTGTACGGGACTTGGGAGTCCGAGGGCTTGTAGGTGTTGCGGCACCAAGGAGAGATCCGTTGGGATCGTGCATAGTGGAAAACCTTCGTGTGTCGAAGGCGGGGATGTAGAGCAAGTGTGCTCGAACCTCGAAACAAACCCTTTGTGTTTGCGATTGCTTACTCTATCTCTCTCTCTCTCTCTCTCTCTCTCTCTCTCTTTCTCTCTCTCTCTTTGTCTCTTTTATATCTTGCATTCAATAATTGTCTTTATCATTTACATGCTTGATATACTCCCTTGTGCTCATAATTGCTATACTTGCTTGGGATTATTGTTAACACTAGTATTCAACCAAGAGAGCCAACGCGGCACCTCAACCCATTCAAGGGGAATCTAGAGGAGCTTGTCCAGAGCCCTGCAAAGGGAATTCGGCAACACTCTTGTGTTATACATAAGTGTTTAAATAAAAGAAGTTTTATTTGGTCATATTTGTCATAGCTTCCGCATTATTTGCATCATTCGGCATTAAGTGACCATTAGATTAGACAACACCTATTCACCCCCCCTCTAGGTGTTATTTCAGTGGATACATCCGGACCTCGTCCAAGACGTACAGCGGGATCCAAAGCAGCCCAACTCAAAGGGCAAGTCTTGCAATGTCATCTCCATCCTACCAGACGACGGCAATCTTACATCGGCTTCCCTCAGTGATTCAGAAGGAGAAAAGCTTGCTTGCGCAGTGCAAGCCGATACGCCTCAACAAACGGGCACCCGAACCGGAAAACCATACTTGAGGCAGTATGAAAAGTCTACTGACGAGATACAACAGCAAACGACGTCAGTACAAGTACCAGCATCCACTCCAATCCCAGCCAAAGGGAAAGAAAAGCCTAAGGAGGTACGATTCGACCATGTGTTGAAGAAACCACCAGGCCAAGGGTTTGATACGCCCTTTCGGTTTGACATATTGGCTTAGCTGGCCAATATCTCAGCTCGTATCACTATAC
Organism: Agave tequilana; assembly: GCA_038442645.1. Lineage (NCBI taxonomy): Eukaryota > Viridiplantae > Streptophyta > Magnoliopsida > Asparagales > Asparagaceae > Agave > Agave tequilana. Next base: position 67,864 of record JAVJIF010001341.1, on the reverse strand, counting down.
ACGAGCTCCTTCGCCTCTCAAAAGAGACAAGAGAAGCACTCAGGGATGCGCTAGCCGATTCAGAATCCTTTCTGACATGCATGCCTGAAATCCCTAATGATGACGCTCAGTCTTCCTGCCCAGAATGTCATCATGCACAATCAAGGTGCCCGTTATTACCTTCACAGCGGAAGATATGCTTCTCAAAGATAACAAGCACGATCGACCTCTGTACTACACCGGATATATCGGTTCAACATGCATTGAAAGATACAAGTCGATCCGGGGTCCGCACTCAGCATCATCCCCAAAAGGCTTCTCTACTTCCTCGGCATACCATTGTACAGGTTGTCCGCAACCACTACTACAATATACGGTTTCAACGCCGGGAGCGGTCATTCACTGGGGAAAATTCGACTCCGTTGCAAAATCGGGAGTCTGAAGTCAGAAGTGACATGCTATGTCATTGATGCTGATACATCATATAACCTGCTGCTAGGACGACCATGGATCCATGCCAACTGGATCGTCCCTTCCACCCTCCATCAATGCTTTAAATATGTTGAAGATAATGCGACAGTACGAACTGTCTTTGCTGAGAGACAACCATTCAAAGGAGTGGAAAACTACTTCACTGACGCTCTCCTATATCAAGAGGCCGGTGGAGCACTTAAAGAATCGTTACCGGACGATGATGAAAGTGGCAACGAGGCGGATTCAGAATCTGAAACAGGCATGCCAGCCATTCTGATTGGTGAACCAGTTATAGCATGTCTCAATAATCCCCTATGTAATACTCCTTCAGAGGATGAAGGAGAATGGGTCATTAATGATAATATTTCTTTCGATTATCCTGCGAGCATTGGGTCGATTAAATCCATTACGGATAGCTCTCTGCACATGCCTTTACACAAGCCAAGTGCGTCCAGTACGCCAATGGAATCCACAGAAGGAGCTGTCTTGGTGATCCCGCCATCCAAAGAAGGTCAGTTACCGATAATCTTCGGTAGAACCCGACCATGGGGACCCGTGGTCACAGATTCAAGTTCAGACTCAGACACTCCACAATTCTTTCATTACGCGCGGCCAGCGCGCCATATTATGAAGAAAATGGGGTACAACTTGAAGCATGGAGCAGGCCTGAATTTCGAAAAAGGACGGCGCGGTTTGATGCGGAACTTTGTGCCTAAAGGGAAGCCTGCAAATTACTATGATAGTACACGCAGGGGGTTGGGTTACGTCACGCCCACATCGCTAGCAACGGTTCAAGCCAAGGACGATGGATCAGCTCCATCACATTCGGCTTCATCCTCTGAATGGGACTCCGATATCAGCATAGGAGGAATGTTCAAGGACCTCACTGCTAATATGACCTCAAGCAGTCAATTGGAGCCCGCAGAAGCCACTGATGAGGAACCATGGGCCCAGCAATTAGACCTTCAATAGAAAAAACGATTCGAACTGCGCGAGCCACCTACTGAAGATAAGGTGATGCAGGTCAATTTGGGTAGTCAAGACCACCCTAAGCCCATCTTTATAAGTGAAAGCCTATCACTTACAGAAAGGGAAGAATTGATAATACTCGTAAGAGAGTATATAGACGTCTTCGCATGGAGCTACGAAGACATGCCCGGACTTGATCCATAGGTCGCTATGCACCGCCTAAACATCAAGCCTGACGTTAAGCCAGTCAAGCAGCAACAACGTCGGTTTCGCCCGAACATTATGGAAGCTATTGAAGCCGAAGTTCACAAGCTCATTGCATGTGGCTTCGTCCGGGAGGAGCAACATCCAGATTGGGTGGCTAATATAGTCCCCCGTCCTCAAGAAGAACGGGAAAATACGGATCTGCATCGACTACCGTGATCTCAATACGGCCTGTCCCAAGGATGAATTTCCGCTGCCCATCACCGATGTCATGATTGACAACACATGCGGGTTCAAAAGGATGTCTTTCATGGACGGTTTTTCAGGGTACAACCAGATTAAGATGTATCTCGACGATGAAAAGCATACTTCGTTCCGAACACCATTGGGGGTATACTGCTACACTGTAATGCCCTTCGGACTGAAGAACGCCGGAGCAACCTATCAGCGGGCAATGAGTATGATCTTTCGTGATCATCTCCAAAAAACGGTGGAGTGCTATGTTGACGACATCGCCGTCAAAAGCCGCAACAAGAATGAACATCTTCGCGACCTGAGAACGATGTTCAACATAATGCGGGCTCATCAACTGAAAATGAACCCGACAAAATCCTTCTTGGGAGTGTCAAGCGGCAAATTCCTTGGGTTTATTGTCACATCAAAAGGAATTCATCTTGACCCAGACAAGGTCAAAGCTATTCAGAGCATGCCTCCGCCAAGGAACCTCAAAGAGCTCAGAGGCTTCCAAGGCAGGCTGGTCTATATCAGAAGATTCATCGCAAATCTCTCAGGCCGCTGTCAGCCGTTCACCCGGCTCATGAAAAAGGGTACTTCCTTCGTATGGGATCAAGCTTGTCAGGAAGCTTATGAAGACATCAAGAGGTACCTCACAAAGCCTCCAGTTTTAGTGGCCCCTACATCAGGGAAGCCATTCCTGCTTTATGTAAAGGCTATGGACTACTCCCTCGGTGCCCTCCTCGCTCAAAAGGACGACAATGGCCACGAGCAGGCCATTTATTATCTGAGCAGAACTCTCATAGGAGCGGAATCTCGCTACAACCCTATCGAGAAAGAGTGTTTAGCTCTCGTCTTCGCTGTCCAGAAGACACGACATTATTTGGTCGGCCATACCATACATGTCATCTCCAGAGTAAATCCATTGCGTCTTCTTATGACGAAGCCAGGATCATTGAATTCAAGATTGGCTAAGTGGGCACTTTTATTGTCTCAATACGACATGATCTTCACGCCTCAGAAGGCGGTTAAAGGCCAGGCCCTTGCAGAGTTCTTGGCTGCTCATCCAATTCCGGAGCATTCAAAACTTCACGAAGACATCCCTGATGAGGTCTTCGAGTCTAATGCAACCTCAGAAGAGGAAGTATGGCAGATGTTCTTTGATGGAGCATCGCGAATGGGCCCTAAAGGCAAGATTATTGTCGGAGTAGGGGTTGTGTTTATCTCCCCACAGAATCATGTCCTGCCCAGAACATTTTCTCTGACAGAATCGTGCTCCAATAATGTAGCAGAATATAATGCTCTGCTCATTGGTCTTCAGCTCGCCCATGGAATGGGGGTACGCTACCTCGAAGCTTATGGCGATTCAAAACTGATCATCAATCAGGTTAAAGGCGAATACGAAGTCCGCCATGAGGACTTGGTGCCCTATTACCATACAGCCATCGAGTTGGCTAACCTATTTGAAGGTTTCTACATCGGGCATGTGTCTCGATCTCAAATACCAAGGCGGACGCTCTTGCTGCGTTAGCAACCACGCTAGCCTTGCCAGCCGACACCGAGTATCACCTCACAGTCGCAACTCGACATCTTGTATTCTTCAAGCACATGCTAAGAACTTGAGAAGTCTATAATGTCTCCACGGATTTTGAACCAAGAGACTGGCGCTTTCCTCTCATCGACTATGCTTTGCACGGTCTGCTTCCAGACAATCCTAAAGAAGCGACATCTATCAGACGAAGGTCTCTCCGTTTCTACTACGATCCGACTCTGAAGACACTTTACCGTCGTTCATATGACGGTGTCCTCCTCCGTTGCCTTTCTCATTCAGAGGCACAGGAAGCGCTTAAAGAAGCGCACGACGGCACTTGTGAAGCTCATCAGCCAGGTCCAAAGCTTAAAGACAGGTTGCATAGGCTAGGATATTATTGGCCAACTATGATAGCCGACGCCATCCAATATGCACGAAGGTGTAAAGCATGTCAGATTCATGCAGACTTCATACACCAGCCCTCGGAGTTGCTCCACCCAACTGCTACTTCATGGCCATTTGAAGCATGGGGAATAGACGTCGTAGGGCCAATCAGCCCTTCTTCGACAAAAGGTCACCGGTTTATCCTAGCAATAACCGACTACTTTTCAAAATGGGCGGAGGCTATACCACTGGTTGAAGTCAAAACCTCCAATGTGGTTCACTTTATCAAGCACCACGTCATCCATCGATTTGGTGTCCCTAGGCGGATCATCCACGACAACGGTCCCCAATTCATAAGCCAAGTATTCTATCGGTTCTGCGATAAATACCGAATTCAGAATGTGGCTTCAACTGCCTATAATCCTGCTGCCAATGGCTTGGCGGAAGCATTCAACAAAACAATCATCAAGTTGCTCAAGAAATTCGTCTCCTCGAATAAGCGAGATTGGGACGAAAAGCTCGGTGAATGTCTTTGGGCCTACCGAACCATGGTTCGGACACCGACAGGCAATACGCCTTTTTCTCTGATATATGGGTGCGAAGCAGTCATCCCGTTGGAAATCCAGATGCCGTCATTGCGAGTGGCTCTGACCACCAAGTGCACATTAGAAGATAATGATCGATTGCGCCTTCAAGAGCTCGAAGCCCTGGACGAGAAGCGGCTCCAAGCGCAGCAACATATTGAGCTATATCAAGCTCGAATCTCAAAAGCCTTCAATAAGAAGGTCAAACAGAGAGTCTTCCAGAAAGGAGACCTGGTCTTAGCCGTCAGACGACCGATGATTATGACGCACAAGACCAAAGGCAAATTTCAGCCTAAATGGGAAGGACCGTTTGTAATAGAAACAGTCTATTCGAATGGAGCATACCGCCTCACGACTACAGAGGGCGACCTACTCATGATGCCGATCAATGGCAAGTTCTTAAAGAAATATTATCCTTAATCAAGGATCCTTCTCTTGATCAAGTTAACACTACACCTCTGATCAAGATCTCCGTGTCTGGAGCACACACAAAGAGAGCCTTTCTCTTCCTCCAAGTGAGGTCATACAGCCGAAAACCAACAGGAACCTGGCCGCGCACCGGTTATCCTAAAGGGGAATCAAGGTTATGCAGACATTAACCTAATAATCCAATATCCTTTAACGATTAAGGATAGAGGAAAATGTTGGCCTATAAGCCCAACATAAGTCCTCGACAACTCATCATGCTGAGGGAAAAGCATGGCTAGCCCAATTCAAACGGTAGTTGGTAAAGGCATATCAAACCCGTTGACAGCTGGGGATTTGTTAAAAATCTTAAGGGACCAGTTCCCATTTGATTCCCTCTCCAAAATCACTTACCAATTCTCATCCATAGGATGGTAAGGCCACATATATCCCGCTGTTATGTTAACATTAAACCTATGACAGCAGTCCCCTCATTTCTCCTCGTGAGAACGAGACCTCCAAAGTCACTTACCAATTCTCTTCCATAGAATGGTAAGACCACAAATACATTTTGCTGTTACGTTAACACTAAACCTATGACAGTGATTCCCTCGTTTCTCCCCGTGAAAACGAGACTTTTCCCAAAACTCCATTGTAACCTTGAGCTTGGTGGCGTCTCATCCGGTTATGTCATTGCGACCTCTGAACCAGCAGACAGTTAAGTCTCAATCCCGAGCCCTGTTGACATTTACAAAAGACAGGTCTCGATACTCGTTGACATTTACAAAAGACGGGTATCATCTATTTTGAGCTTGTTGACATTTACAAAAGACAAGTCGCAATTCCGAGCCCTGTTGACATTTACAAAAGACAGGTCTCGATACTTATTGACATTTACAAAAGATAAGTATCACCAACCTTGAGCTTGGTGGCATCTCATTCGGTTATGTCATTGCGACCTCTGAACCAGCAGACAGCTAAGTCTCAATTCTGAGCCCTGTTGACATTTACAAAAGACAGGTCTCGATACTCGTTGACATTTACAAAAGACGAGTATCACCCTCTCTGAAGCTTGGTGGCTTCTCAACCAGTTATGTCATCGCGACCTCTGAACTGGCAGATAGCCAAGTTTCACCAATTTTTGAAGCTTGGTGGCGTCTCATCCGGTTATGTCATTGCGACCTCTGAACCAGCAGACAGCTAAGTCTCAATTCCGAGCCCTGTTGACATTTATAAAAGACAGGTCTCGATACTCGTTAACATTTACAAAAGACGAGTATCACCAATTTTTGAAGCTTGGTGGCATCTCATCCGGTTATGTCATTGCGACCTCTGAACCAGCAGACAGCTAAGTCTCAATTCCGAGCCCTGTTGACATTTACAAAAGACAGGTCTCGATACTCATTGACATTTACAAAAGACGAGTATCACCAATTTTTGAAGCTTGGTGGCGTCTCATCCGGTTATGTCATTGCGACCTCTGAACCAGCAGACAGCTAAGTCTCAATTCCGAGCCCTGTTGACATTTACAAAAGACAGGTCTCGATACTCGTTGACATTTACAAAAGACGAGTATCACCCTCTCTGAAGCTTGGTGGCTTCTCAACCAGTTATGTCATTGCGACCTCTGAACTGGCAGATAGCCAAGTTTCACCAATTTCTGAAGCTTGGTGGCTTCTCAACCAGTTATGTCATTACGACCTCTGAACTGGCAGATAGCCAAGTTTCATCTACCATTGAGCTTAGTAGCGTCTCAACCGGTTATGTCATTACGACCTCTGAACCAGCAGATAGCTAAGTCTCAACTTTGGGCCTGTTGACACTTACAAAAGACAGGACTCACCGATGCTTGCTGACATTTACAAAAGGCAAGTATCTCCCCTTCAGCCCTGCAAAGGCTAACCTCAAGATTGCTGACGTCTTAATCGGTTATGTCATTGCGACCTCTGAACCGACGGATAGCCACGTCTCAAAGATTACGTCCTCAAGCAAGAACAAGATTGGAGATTCGACAGAAGCCAAAACAAAAGAAAGAATTTCCATTAATTCCAAAATATAGGGGACACATGGAGGCACGTATACAACGACCTACAAGCGTACAATGTACGATCTGAGCCGCTCTCCGAGGGCATTCAGCCTCGTCTTCCTATCATCAGCAGCCTGGGCAAGCGCTCGTAACCTCAGCTCAGCCTCATCAAAGTCCACCGCCTGGGCCAGACGAGCTTCAACTTCCGCCAAAATTGCCCTCTGTGACAACTCCTGCCGCGCAAACTCCTCACTCTGAGCTCTGAGCTCTTCGAGCCGCGCAGTTTCCTCAAGACGCATCGGTATGGCCTTGGATAAGAGGAGATTTGCTTTCCTGATCATTTCCTCAGCCTTCGCAATCTTATCCTCAGCGCCGAGAAGAGCACTAGTGGAGGCGTCAATTGCACTTCCAACCTCCGCTTGCCTTGTTTCCAAGGATTTCAAATCAGAAGAGACGGCCTTAGCAGCCTCTTGAGCGGCAAGCCGGGCCTCGTGCTTTCGGGCAACAAGACAAGCGAGCTGCTCGTCAGCAAAGGACGCCGGGTCTGAGCGATAGATATGGCGCCACTCCTCTACAGCCTTCTCAAGGTCATCCACCAGGAGTTCTAAAGCAGTAGCCTGATGATACCCCTCAAAGTCCCGAATACTCTCAACGTCACGGGAGAGGACCACTTTCAGCTTTGAGAATGGTACAGGCGAGCCCTTCAAAACTAGGACGATGGTTCGCTCCAAGCTTTTATAAAAGCTATCGACCAGGTCGCCTATGTAATCATTCTCGGCCTCAGCCATTTCGGGCAGGGAGGCAACCTCAGAATAGTCCACCAACCTGGTCGACGCCGTCGCAGAAGAAGCAGCGGGAACACTGACAGTAGCAGGACTAGCCGAAGGCGATCTCGGCGGAGTCCTCATCGAAACCAGCACGCCAGCCACTGCGGAGGTAGGACTGGCAACCATCTCTTGAGCAGCAGGCTCAACCACCAGGGTTGGAGAGGTAGGGTTTGCAATCACCCTCAGTGCCGCACTCGGCAAAATAGTCCGCACCTCACTCGTTGATGTGATTGGGAGTGAGGATACCTCCGGGACTGCCGTCCCTTCAACCCCTGGTCTTTCAGCTAATTTAGGCTGATAAGAAGGAAGGTCGCCATACAGAGCGTCCAACACAGCAGCATCCGCCGTGGCCGAAGTGCTCGTGTCACCCCTCGATCCCTCAGGAAGATCTACCGGCTCCCTTGAAGCTGATGCATCTTGAGGCCGAACACCTGTAACAAGACTGTAGTTAGTCGGGACACTACATACAGAAGAAGCCAAGAGGGTACGACAATACCAAAGGATGATGTTGCCTCGAACATCTCGTCGGCCGCACCGGTCTCCAGGGGCTCCATCGGAAAATTTTTGCCTGAATCAGCACGAACAACCGGCTCACTTTCGCTTGCCGAATATCCTGTAGACCACCCGATAGAGCTCGATGCCTCAGGACTTCTTTTAGAAGTCCCAACGCCTGAAGGACCAACATCAGCCGCACCACTCCCAGACTCTTCCGAGTGAGCAGGGGAACCGGCTACAGCCCCATAAGTGAATAGGGGATCATAATGTTCCCCTTGTTCTCCAGCTGCCTCAGCTCCTACAATCAAAAAGGATTGATGTTAAGTCAATGGGAACGCACAAAAAGACGTATTATATGAACAAGGTTAACCTTACCCAGACCTGGAGCGAATTCACCACTAGTCGGTTCAGCGACCGACGGTTCAGCTGCTAGTGCGGCAGCAGGAGGAATCGCTATAGAGGGGTAACCCTCTACGACAATCGTAGGAGCTTGGCGACGGGGCTTCTTCGCCAATGACTTCCTACGAGATCCGCTACCTGCCCGCTTTCTCTTGAAGTGGATGTCAGAATCCTCTTCTTTCACTCCTCCCGCACGTCGTGGGGAAGACGTCCCTACCACACCAGAGCCAGCCGCAGGAGTATCAGCTCCAGCCCCCATCTCGAAGCGAGGACTCCCCGCATCAGAAGCCTCGCTGTCATCCACAGCGATGAATTCTTCCAAGCCGGGGACACGAGCCCGTTTGCCTTCTCTCTTATCAGAGGCTTTCCGCCTCAGTCGCTGAGAGATTAACTTCACACCCGAACTGTTGGCGTTAAATCCAGGAGGTGTGGAGTTGGAAGCCGCGTACCACTGGCAAAAGCACGGGGTCGTCGAGAGGCCGGGATCCTGCAGCGGCGTGCGTAGCCACGCCCCAGTGCCATCCGCAGTGAAGAACCGCCATGCACGGGCCCCATCAATAAGACTCCCCATGAAAGCCAGGTCCGAATTGGGGTTGCCCACATACAGCTGGTCGTACCCGAATTGGCGGGCAAATCGACTCGGGACGTAGGGTTCCAGGTAGCAGATATCCCCACTCCTGTACAGCAAGTGCGAGGGCCGGATGCTGACCAGCCACTCGAAAACGCCTCGACTCATGGGAGACCGCCCTGACTCCGCATCTCGGAATTCCTCGTTGTATCCTGCACCCCGAATGCGAGGAAAACAGCAGAACAGGCTATAAGCGTCATGACGACGCACTAACTTACGGGCCTCGGCCACGTAGGTTTTCATCCAAGAACAACCTTCGAATCGGCGGAGAAGAGCCGTTCGAACACCCTGCGGAGGGTCTTCCCCAGCTCCAATCAAAGTAGGGCAGTGTAGGGCGAACCACGCCATCAAGTAGGTGTACGGCAGACCCACCCTAGGATTGGGTCCATCGCAAGGAAGGATAGCACTCTTCCCACGTCTTGTCGCCGGCGGCCTGCAGAAAGCCTCCGTTAATGCGCGAAGGCCTCTTTGAATACAGCACACCATGGCCGGGAGAAGACCCAGACGGTGGCCATGGGCCAAGCGAACGGCGGGTAGCAGAACATTCGGATGGACGATGTCACCCGAGGAAGAAGGCACAACACACTTCTTTAACCAGACGGTTAAGAAACCGGCCAGCAGCGCCTTTCGAGACATAGGCTGACGGGCCTGATGGTGAAAGCTCCGAAGGGTATCACCCTTCTCATAGGGACCAGTGTCTTCTGTTATGACGATATCCCTTTGGAGACACATCTCCATCCTTTCAACTATATCGCCATCAGCAACTCCGCGATGAGCTGCTTCAGGAGCATTCTTCATGTCTGGGAACAGGTAACTTCCCCAGCTCTTTAAGCTCTTCGAGCTACCCTTGCCACCACCGTGGATGCTGGAACAGATATGCAAGTGGCACATCAACTCCCGATAAGTCTCGAGCAGCGCAGGCTCCTGTTTCTTCAGAATAGCCAACTCTGCCTCACAGGGAAAGTACTCTTCGTATGGAAGAGACCCGAAAGGCAGAGCAGAGATTTCCCACATCTCATGCAAAGCCATGCCCAACTCGCCAACCGGGGTGAAGAAGGTCCCCGAAGCCGGGCAGTACAACTCAAGGATGGCGTAGAAGCACGCCACCTTCATCTCAATGCCGTAGCAGGTCGCCCTGACGGCCTCATAGAGATTCAGCTCCTCTAAGTCCTCCTCGAAGTGAGCGAGGATATAGTTGGTCAAGTCCGCCCACCATGTCTTAAGAGGATGAACCCAACCGGGAGCCCTGAAGTCAGTGGCAGGGTAGTTCCCGTCAACTGCGCAGAATTGAGTGCCAAAGGTCTGCGCCACAGCCGGGTTCTCTCCCACTGGAAGTTCCCGCGATACCTTCCCAGGGTATAGCCCCATTATGCTGAGGGGAGGACCCGCCCTTGAATAGCCGGACTGAAAGGTCAATCTCCCAACATGGACAGATTCGACGCTTCGGCTTACGCCCCACACCATCTTCCGAGCCTGAGTCACATTCACAAAGGAAGATAGAGGAAAGTGCCGCTTAGTCGACGGAAGGTAAAACTTCTCACCATCCAGTTGAAAGATCCATTGTCCTTCGCCTGCCTGCAACTGGCGAGCGGGATCGGATGCGGCATCCCCGAATATAAAGTCGGGCTTCCTGTAAGTCTGACGGTCAATATCCTCAAGAGGAGCCGTGGTCAAGATACTCCGCGTGGTCTGCGGATGACCGCCTTGGATGAGTGTATCCCGGACAAGGGAGCTCCGCTCACTGAACAAAGAAGCCTGTCCATGGAATTGCAGGCTGAGGTTACCATCTGCTCCACTAGTCAGCCCAAACAGACTGCTCAGGAGATCGGGAGCGTAATGCACTGCAAAGACAGAAATGAACTATTATTAGTTCAACAATCAAGTGGATACGAAGACATAAAAATTCACTAAGGCATAGCCTCGCTCAGCGAGCAAGGCCAGCAAGGCGATAGCTTCGATGAAGCTTGATCTAGCGGATAAAACTGCATTTTTGCAGAAGGCGTCCAAAGTACCAACTTCGCTTAAGCAGGAAGTGGTATAGCCCTAAGGGCTAACGTCACCAAGAGGGCGTCATGGTTAAAAGTCACCCTTCGTGGCCATGACTGAAGGAACAGACCTATATCTTGTTCCTCAACAGGATGGAGACGGCCCGAGTAATGGCTTCGTACGGAAGCCTAAGGAAGAACTGTTCGGTTCTTAATTCCCCTGTGCAAGGAAAATAGGGAGGTTCAAGGAAACAAGTTCCCTAATGAGGACGGATCATATTCAATCGTCCTAATCGCCAAATGTCGGCTCCAAAGGAGAGAGACCACAGTCTCTAATCAGATAGGAAAATCCCTTACCGGTGACTGGTCGCTCGATGACCGGAGGAGGAGGACCCTCCGCTGCAGAAGTCGCCACTTCTTTTCCCGCTCGTCTTTTGGGCGCCATTGCAGAGCTGCAAGAGTACTCAAGGTTCTCTGAATGAAGAAAGAAGAGGAAGAGGGAAAGTCAAGAAATTTCTCTGAAAAAGGAGATCTTTTCCTGTTCAGCCCGATCGGGCTTTTATAGGCCAATCAACGCCTGAAACGAGGCCTCGAAAAGGGCGTATGTCGCCGTTTCGAATTAATTCGAAACGTCGCCAAAAGCGCCTTCCCGAGAAGCGCTGCTTCGATTCCGCTAAGGGTTAACTTCGCCACAAGTTAAAGTGCGGGCTTCGCACAATCCTTCAAGGACTTCGCCGAAAGGCTTACCTTAGCCCTCTCAAAAGGCGCTGACATGTCAGTCTCGCGAAGATCACTCAAAGAAAGGACTATGTCCTTAACTCCGCATACAGTTTAGCCCCGCTATGGCCAAACCCTCAAAGAAAGCAAGCGAAGATCAGATGATTAGAAGATGAACTTTCATTGATTAAAAAAAAAAAGAAGGGTACATTGATATTACATCGAAGTTGTGTTTCATACAACACACCCAGTTGCTCGACAGGGTAATTTGTGCAAAAAAGCATACAAGTGGTTTTATCCGCTTCTAAGTCAAACCGACTGGAAAAAGGAGGCCTTCCTCCTGCACAAGGCCGTAATCCTTCGCTTAATGGCAGTTTTTGCTACCAGAAAGCTGGATGTCCTTTTATGAAAATTGGCAAAGGACTGTTCGCCACCAGCTGGCCAGATCACCCATGATGAAAATTGGTAATGATGCCAGTGATCTCACAGGTGACGCCCACTACCCCGAAACGGATCATCTCCGACAAAGCGGCTACCAGCCTCACCTCAGAACGAATCATCTCGTATAGGAGGCTGCCAATAGCCTCTGGGACACGCACCCGCTGCCCCGAATTGTTCCTCCTGCTTAAAAGTAAAGCTTCAACCGGGAAGCATAAGGCAATTTTATGGTTCCTTCCATCAAGTCACAAGATTGGCGAGCATAGCCCACTGCAATGCAAAATCAGAACAGATTAGCAGTTAAGCACAGGAAAGACTGCAAATCAGAATCTTTGGGTCAAAGCAATTCAATTTCAGTAAAAGCAGAGGACAAGCCTCGCCTGCACAGCACTGATGGGCTGGCTCAACAAACGCCAAGTCCAAGCCTCACCTATATGGCTAGCCAGAATGACCCCGTGGGATGCAGTCTTAGCTCCGCCTATATGGCAAGACTGGCTCAACTATTGAAGAGACCAAGTCCCAAGTTCTGCCTGCGCAGCGGACTCAACATGTAATGACCTTTCTGTGATTAAGTCAGAATGATAGCTTCACTGGGAAGCCATGTCAAAATCCTTCTCTGCAGATCAGTTAAATAGAGAACAAGGGAAGCTAATCCCTGAAGCAGCTGCCAAAGCTAAATCAAGGGAGGCGAATTCCCTAAATCGGTGAAGTCGTTGAACGTCAAGACTTACCGGTCCTTGGCCGGATAATGACCAAAGTGGGCATTCCCACTAGTGCAGAGATCTGAGTATCTCTTTCAAACCAAGAGAAGAGAAGAGAGGCAATGCACTTCTCTTCAGAGGACCTCAAGTGTCCTATTTATAGGCCCCGTGGCCTGAGCGCTGCCGCCTCAAGCGTGGAAGCACGAGCGCCTTTAAGGCATTTATTGCGCCTTGAGAACAGGGACGGCTTCCCTTGGAACCGTGCGAGGGGAGAAAACGTCTCCCTCATAAAGGCACTTATGGCGCCTTGAAGAAAGGGAATATCCTCCCTCGGAAACGTGCAAATCGGAGAATATCTCCCTCGATCAGCTCGAAGAAAGGAGTAATCCTCCTCGTAACCAGCCACGGCAGTTGATCTCGGGAAAGTGACATGCCCTCCCAAGCGAACATATCTTCAGAAGCCCAGATGCGGGGCTACTAGCTGCGAAGCTACCCAGACGCGAGTTTACATGATTCCTCGACGAATCTACATCCCAAAGCAGGATTTAAAGCGAAGCTGAACTCAACCATCATGGCGACGTTCATACTCCACACACCACCGATCAAAGCAGTTCAAAGTATTTCAAAGTCTGAGCCATTGCAGACTTTCGAAAACTTTGAAGGGGGTCTTGTTGACACTTAAAAAAGACAAGATTCTTATTGGTCTGAACAATGTCTAAACTTGTTGACATTTATAAAAGACAAGCGACAGACGAGCTGAAGACCAGTTTTCACCCATCTCGAAGGGACAAGGAAGCAACTTGGACTCCACTGATCCAGCAAGCAGACAGTGAACCCGGATTGTTTCTAAACAGACCTCAGCAGGTCTAAGGTGCTAGCACTTAGCATCGCATGAGCCCAAAGGGATAGCCTCGCTTGAGAGGCTAATATCACTCGACTTCGCCTCGAAGCCATCCAAATCCACGCCAAGAAGCCAACTGACAGCTTTGCCAAAAAGCCTTTTTTTTGGACTTCGCCAAGAATTGCCTCTAGCTCCGCCACGAGCTCAATGCGGGCAGCGCTGCTATGAATCTGTCACGGTTAACCTTTGACCAATCGGATCTCCGGATGAGGTCAGATCCAATCAGATCAAATCCAATTAAGATCAAATCAGAGATCAAATTTGGCAGTTGATTGCCACAATCTCTTGACTCTTCTAAAACGAGTAAGAAGATCAGGGAAAATCTTCCAACGATATGGAAAGGATCAAAACAGATCAAGAGGATCAACCGAGCTGCCAATTCTAGCTCCGTAGAAGCTATCTTAGCCTCACAGCAAGGCTACTTTTCAGATTTAAACAGATTTGATTCAATCTGTTTCCATATCCTCAAGGGACGATTATACCCTTGCTCTCCCTATAAATAGCCCATCAAGGGTACAAGGAGACAGACACTTGCATACGGGAGGACTCCACAAGCAGAGGCTTCTTCATAACGCACAGTGCGCTCTCGAATTCAGAGACCTTTTAGAGAATTGCTTTCTCTAACCAGGGTGTTGATACCCTAACATCGTCCTTCTTCTCAAGGAATCTCCGGAACCAGGCGAGAAGGAATTCCTTATTGAAGGCGATTTTGAGAAGCAGCAAGAGGGTTCTACCAACCTTCTGTTCTCTGATTCCCCGAACCAGGCGAGAAGGGAATCTCATCGCTCGCATCGTCAAAGGGACAAAGTGGTCGCGCGCTGACCAGACTCCTATCGGCACACTTCTCCAGAATCTCTGAGGAGATCTACTTGTAATCTTTTTAAGAATACTTGTAATTTAGCTCCTCAACCTTTTTGTAAGTTTTCCCCCTTTGCAAACATAATGGAAAACAGGTAATGCCTTAACCTTTTGACCCCTGCTATTCATTATGCCTTACTTAAACAAAGTCTTGTCACGATATAGGTGTTCCACTTTTGGGTACATCGACTTCGAGGGAACCAGCCAGTCTTCGCAAAGGGGTCAGGGTGAAGTAAGTACTTCAACCGCGGTAGATGCTGCTGAGTTGGATGTCTTGTATCATGACCTGCCCACTTATCGTCCTGAGTCGACCGGTGGAGGAGAGGCTGAGGGGACAGTGGTTATGGAGCCTAGCGCGGAGCTGAAGGTGATTACCAGTCCTACTTCTTCAACACTGGTGGTCGAGCCAGCTCTCCCAGAAATAGTCACTAACCCTACTTCGGTTTGTGGCTAGTGTACTGGTTTCAATGAGGACTCCTCTGAGATCACCAACGATCCCTCATATTACTCCAGCCAGTGCTTTTACTATTCCTTCATAATAATGTCAGTAAAACCGGTGGAAGCTTGTCTTCAGAAGCTGCTCGTTCATCGGGCGTAGTTGAGGCCGAAAACGAATTCGTGACTAAGTAAGTCGACAGCTTTTATAAGGGCTTAAAGCGTTCTATTGCTTTGGTCTTAAAGGGCTCAACTACCTCATTTTCTGCTTTAAAGGTGGTCCTCTCCTGAAGCATTGACAGCATCCGAGACTTTGGAGGGGATAACTAGGCCGCCACATTGGAGCTTCTGGTGGACAGACTCGAGAGGGATGTAGACGAATGGCTCCGTCTTAACCATTCAAATCTGAAGTCTTCAGTTAACGAACAGTTTGCACACCTTGCTGCTCAAATGCATGAAGCTTATCTCGCGCTCAAGAAGCCGCTAAGACAATTTCTTCTGACTTGAAATCCTTAGAGATAAGAAAAGTAGAGCTCGGGGATGCCATAGACGCTTCTAGCAGTGCTCTTCTTGACGCTGAGGATAAAATTAAAAAGGCTAAGGAAATGATCAGGAAGGCTAATCTTCTTTTGTCCAAGGCTGAACCGCTGCGTCTTGAAGAGATTGCTCGGCTTGAGCGGCTTAAGGTCCAGAATGACGAAGTCTTGCAGCAGGAGCTAGCACAGAGGGCCATTTTGGTTGAAATTGAAGCTTGCTTGGCCCAGACAGCGAACTTTAATGAGGCCAAGTTAAGGTCGCAGGCGCTTATCAGGGCTGCTGAAGAGAGGAAGACTAGGCTGGCCACTCTTGAAGAACGGATCAAGTCCTATGAAGCACCGTCGTAGCTTGTAATCTGTGCATTCATGTATCCCTCTTTTGGAATCAATAAAAAGTGATTTTATTTGACTCCCCTGTTGCATTTCCAACTTGTTTTATCTTTTGAATTTTCAATGCCTACTTTCAAGTTGTATTGCAGTCCTCTAACAGGAAACAGAATAATGATAATGATATAACTAATCCAATCCGTGGTGATAGGCTGAGAGAGTAAGTCACACATTTGAGAAAATAGTCCTTACTGGACTAAAAGATGAGACTTGGCTATCTGTCGGTTCAGAGGTCGTAGGACGTAACCGATTGAGAAGCCACCAAGCTCAAAATTTGTATGAGATTTGGAAGGAATTATCAGAGGTATATTGTTAACGTGACAACCAGAAAAGTCCATTAAAGACTGAGTGGGACTCAGAAACTCACTGGGGAGTTAGGAAGTGAATCCCATAAAAGATTATATGTCAGAGGTGTAATGTTAACGTGACAAAAAGAACTTCGTGGAAATTCGTAAAGCAATTTGTCAGAGGTGTAATGTTAACTTGACAAAAAGAAAAGTCCACTAAAGACTGAGTGGGACTCAGAAACTCGCTGGGGAGTTAGGAAGTGAATCCTATAAAAGATCATATGTCAGAGGTGTAATGTTAACGTGACAAAAAGAACTTTGTAGGAATTCGTAAAGCAATTTGTCAGAGGTGTAATGTTAACTTGACAAAAAGAAAAGTCTACTAAAGACTGAGTGGGACTCAGAAACTCGCTGGGGAGTTAGGAAGTGAATCCCATAAAAGATCATATGTCAGAGGTGTAATGTTAACGTGGCAAAAAGAACTTCGTGGGAATTCGTAAAGCAATTTGTCAGAGGTGTAATGTTAACTTGACAAAAAGACAAGTCCACTAAAGACTGAGTGGGACTCAGAAACTCGCTGGGAGCTAGGAAGTGAATCCCATAAAAGATCATATGTCAGAGGTGTAATGTTAACGTGACAAAAAGAACTTCATGGGAATTTATAAAGCAATTTGTCAGAGGTGTAATGTTAACTTGACAAAAAGAAAAGTCCACTAAAGACTGAGTGGGACTTAGAAACTCGCTAGGGAGCTAGGAAGTGAATCCCATAAAAAATCATATGTCAGAGGTGATTGTTAACGTGACAAAAAGAACTTCATGGGAATTTGGCGTTCTTTATATGTGGTCTTACCATTCCATGGATGAGAATTGGTAAGTGATTTTGGAGAGGGAATCAAATGGGAACAGGTCCCTTAGAATTTTTAGCAAATCCTCAGCTGTCAGCGGATTTGATATGCCTTTACAAACTACCGTTTGAGTCGGGCTAGTCATGCTATTCTCCTCAGCATGATGAGTTGTCAAGGACTTATGTTGGGCTTAAAAGCCAACATTTTCCTTTATCCTTAACCGTTAGAGGTGTCGAATTATCTGATTACTATTTTGTAACCTTGATTCTTCTTTGAGACAACCAGTGCACGATCGGCTCTATACTGGTTTACGGTCGTATGATCTCATTTAGAGAAAGAGAGGGGCGCTTCTTCTGCATATCTCAGATTTGAAGGTCTTGATCAGAGGTGTAATGTTAACTTGATCATGAGAAGGGTCCTTATCAAGGATAATACTTCTTTAAGAACCTGCCGTTGATCGACATTATAAGTAAATCACCATCTGAAGTCATAAGGCGATATGCTCCATTTGAATAGACTATTTCTATTACAAACGGTCCTTCCTATTTGGGCTAAAATTTGCCTTTGATTTTGTGCGTCATGATCATCGGTCTTCTGACGGTTAAAACCAAATCTCCTTTCTGAAAGAATCTTTGTTTGACCTTCTTATTGAAGGCTTTTGAGATCCGAGCTTGATACAACTCAATGTGTTACTGAGCTTATAACCGCTTCTCATCTAGGGCTTCGAGCTCTTGAAGACGCAACCGATCATTGTCCTCTGATGTCATCTTAGTGATCAGAGTGACTCGTAATGACGACATTTGGATTTCTAACGGTATGACTGCTTCACACCCGTATACTAGGAAAAAAAGTGTATTGCCTGTCGGGGTCCGAACCGTGGTTCGGTAGGTCAAAAGACATTCACTAAGCTTCTCATTCCAATCTCGCTTATTCAACGAAATGAACTTTTTGAGTAACTTAATGATTGTCTTGTTGAATGCTTCCGTCAAGCCATTAGCGGCGGGATTATAAACAGTTGAAGCCACATTCTGAATTCGGTATTTATCACAGAACCGATAGAATATCTGACTTGTAAATTGGGGACCGTTATCATGGATGATCCGCTTAGGGACACCAAATCGATGAATGACATCGTGTTTGATGAAATTAACCTGTTAGAAGTTTTGACTTCAACCAGTGCTATAGCTTCTGCCCACCTCAAAAAGTAATCGGTTATTGCTAAGATAAACCGGTGACCTTTTGTTGAAGAGGGGGTAATTGGCCCTATGACATCGATTCCCCATGCTTCAAATGGCCATGAAGCAACAGTTGGGTGGAGCAACTCCGGAGGCTGATGTATGAAGTCCGCATGAATTTGGCATGCTTTACACCTTCGTGCATACTGGATGGTGTCGGCTATCATTGTTGGCCAATAATATTCTAGCCTGTGCAGTCTGTCCTTGAGTTTTGGACCTGGCTGATGAGCTCCGCATATGCCGTCGTGTGCTTCTTTGAGCACTTCCAGTGCCTCTGAATTAGAAAGTCAACGGAATAGGATACCGTCATATGAACGACAGTAAAGTGTCTTCAGAGTTGGGTCATAGTAAAAGCAGAGAGACCTTCGCCTGATAGATGCCGCTTCTTTAGGGTCATCCGATAGTAAACCATGCAGAGCATAGTCGATGAAAGAAAATCGCCAATCTCTCGGTTCAAGATCCGTCGAGATATTATAGACCTCTCTGGTTCTTAACATATGTTTAGAGCAGACAAGGTGTCGAGTCGCCACTGTAAGGTGATACTCGGTTCGACTGGCAAGGCTAGTGTTGTTGCTAATGCAGCTAGAGCATCCGCCTTAGTATTCTGAGATCGAGATACGTGCCCGATGTAAAAGCCATCAAACAGATTAGCCATTTCGATGACTGCGTGATAATAAGGTACCAAATCCTCGTGACGGACCTCATATTCGCCTTTAACCTGATTGATAATCAGTTTTGAATCGCCGTAAGCTTCAGTGTACCTCCATTTCGTGGGTGATCTGAAGATCAATAAGTAGAACATTGTATTCTGCCACATTGTTGGAGCATGTTTCTGTCAGAGAAAATGCTCTAGGAAAGACATGATTTTGTGGAGAGATAAACACAACCTCTACGCAGGCAATGATCCTGCCTTAGGATCTATTCATGATGCTCCATCAAAGAACATCTGCCAAACTTCATCCTCTGAAGTTGTATTAGATTCAAAGGCTTTATCTAGAATGTCTTCATGAAGTTTTGAGCTTTCCGAAACCGGATGAGCAGCTAAGAACTCTGCAAGTGCCTGGCCTTTAACCGCCTTCTGAGGGATAAAGGGCATGTCGTATTGAGACAAAAGAAGCACCCACTTAGCTAATCTTGAATTCAATGATCCTGATTTCGTCATGAGAAGACGCAAAGGATTCACTCTGAAAATGACATGTATGGTTTGGCCTACCAAATAATATCGTGTCTTCTGAACGGCAAAGACAAGAGCTAAGCACTCCTTCTCAATAGGATTATAGCGAGATTACTCCCCTATCAGAGTCCTGCTTAGATAATAAATAGCATGTTCGTAACCATTATCGTCTTTTGAGCAAGCAGGGTACCAAGAGAATGGTCCATAGCTTTCACATAAAGTAAGAACGGTTTTCTTGATGTGGGAGCTACTAAGACTGGAGGTTTTGTGAGATATCTCTTGATATCCTCATAAGCTTCCTGACAAGCTTGATCCCATACAAAGGAAACACCCTTTTTCATGAGTCGGGTGAACAGTTGACAGCGACCCAAGAGATTTGCGATGAATCTTCTGATATAAGCCAGTCTATCTTGTAAGCCTCTAAGTTTTTTTAGATTCCTAGGTGGATGCATGCTCTGAATGACTTTGACTTTGTCTGAGTCAAAATGAATTCCTTTTGATGTAACAATAAACCCAAGGAACTTGCCACTCGAAACCCCAAGAAGGATTTTGTCGGATTCATTTTTAGTTAATGAGCCCGCATTATGTCGAACATCGTTCTCAAGTCACGAAGAGGGTCATTCTTATTACGGCTTTTGACAGCAATGTCGTCGACATAGCATTCTACCGTTTTTCGGAGATGATCGCGAAAAATTGTGTTCATTGCCCGCTGAAGGTTACTCCCGCGTTCTTTAACCCGAAGGGCATCACGGTACCCCCAATGGCGTCTGGAACGAAGTATGCTTCTCGTTCTCTGGATACATCTTAATCTAATTGTACCCTAAAAAGCCGTCCATGAAAGACATTCTTTTGAATCCACAGGTATTGTCAATCATGACATCGGTGATGGGCAGTGGGAATTCGTCTTTAGGACAGGCTGTATTGAGATCACGGTAGTCGATGCAGATCCATATTTTCCCATTCTTCTTGAGAACGGGAACGATATTAGCAACCCAGTCTGGATGCTGTTCCTCCCGTATGAAGCTACATGCAATGAGCTTATGAACGAACTTCAACTTCAATAGCCTCCATAATGTTTGGACAAAACCGGCGTTGCTGCTGTTTGACTAGCTTGGCGTCAGGTCTGATGTTCAGATGATACATGGCTACTTGTGGATCAAGTCTGGACATGTTTCCGTAGTTCCATGCAAAGACATCTACATTCTCCTTTATAAGTATCATCAGTTCTTCTCTTTCTACGAGTGGTAATCTTTCACTTATAAAGATGGGCCTAGGGTGATCTTGACTACCCAAGTTAACCTGGATCACCTTGTCTTTAGTAGGTGGTTCGCGTTGTTCGAATCGCTTTTCCCATGGAGGTCCAACTGCTGAGCCCATGGTTCCTCATTAGTAGCTTCTATTGGCTCCAATTGGTTGCTTGAAGTCATATTAATAGTGAGCTCTTTAAACACTATTCCCACACTGACGTCCGAGTCCCATTCGGAAGAAGAGGCAGAGTGTGATAGGATTGGTTTGTTATCTTCGGGTTGAACCGTTACTGGCGGTGTAGGTGTAACGTACCCCAACCCCATGCGGGTGTAATCATAGTAATTTTCAGGTTTCCCTCTTGGCACGAAATTGCGTAGCAAACCACGTCTTCCGTTTCTGAAATTCAGGCCCTTCCTATACTTCAGGTTGTACCCCATTTTCTTCATCATATGGTGCACTGGTCGCGCATAATGAAAAATTTGTGGGGTGTCTGAATCTGAACTTGAATCCGCGACTGCAGACCTTTGCCGTTGGGCTTTACCAAATACTATGGCAACTGACATTCTTTGGATGGAGGGACCACTAAAATGGATACCTCTATGAATTCCACGGGTGTACTTGATGTACTTAGCTTATGTAAGGGCATGTGCAGAGAGCTATCCTTAACGGATTCAAACAATTCGACACTTACAGGATAACTAAAGAAAATATTATCATTAATTACCCATTCGCCCTCATCTTCAGAAGGAGGATTACATTGGAGATTATTAAAACATACTATAACCGATTCGTCGACCAAAGTGGCTGGCATGTCTGTTTCGGACTCTGAATCTGCCTCATTATCACTATCATTGTAGTCAGGCATTGATTCTACCTCTTGATATAGGAGAGCGTCAGTAAAGTAGTTTTCTACCCCAATGAATGGTTGCTTCTCAACGAAGATAGTTCGTACTGTTGCATTATCTTCAACATATTTGAAGCACTGATGCAGAGTGAAGGGGACAATCTAATTAGCGTGGATCCAAGGCCTCCTTAATAATAAGTTGTATGACGTGTCAGCGTTAATGACATAACACGTCACCTCTGACTTCAGGCTCCCTATTTGGCAATGGAGTTGAATTTTCCTAAGTGGATGATTACTCCTGACATTAAAATCGTATATTGTTGTAGTGGTTGCAGACAAGCGATACAATGGTATGCCACGGAAGTAGAGGAGTCTTTTGGGGATGATGCTGAGTGCGGTCCCCGGGTCAACCTGTACCCTTTCAATGCATGTCGAACTGATGTATCCAGTGTAGTACAAAGGTCGATCGTGCTTGTTATCCTTGAGGAGCATATCCTCCGCTGTAAAGGTAATAGCTGGTACCTTTGATTGCACATGATGGCATTCAGGGCAGGCAGACTGAGTGTCATCTTTAGGGATTTCTGGCATATATGTCAAGAATGATTCTGAATTAGCCAGTCATCCCTGAGTGCTTCTCTTGTCTCTTTTGAGAGACGAAGGTGCTCGTGTATGGTAATACGAGCCGGGATATTAGCCAACTGGGTCAATATGTCGAAACGAAAGGACATGTTAAGCCCTAGGCCTGAAGGCTTCTTTAGGACATGGTCGAACCGGACCTCTTTTGGCTTCTCCTTTCCCTTGGTTGGGACCGAAGCGGGTGCTGGTATTTGTACTGACGTCGTCTGCTATTGTGTCTCTTTAGTAGCTTTCTCATACTGCTTTAAGTATGACTTTTCGGATCGAGTACCTGTCGGCTGAGGTACATCAGCCTGCATCATGCAAGCGTGCTTTTCCCCTTCGGAATCGCTGAGAGAAGCTGCTGTGAGATTGCCATCATCCGGTAGGATGGAGATGACATTGCAAGATTTGTCCTTCGACTTGGACTTCTTTGAATCTTATTGTTCATCTTGGACAAGGTCTGAGTGTATCCGTATGATTTTTCCTGTCTCCAGTGTCAAGGGAATAAGACCCCTATTCTCTTGAGTTTTAGCTGAAGGATGCTTGACTTCCAGCCGTGGTGTAGGGATTGGATAGGTCCCGTCAGGAACTGTGACCTTTGGGGTTTTGCCGAACTCGAGGGTCACCATGTTTGTAGTGACTTTCTTTTGCTCTGATTTCATAGTCAGAACTCTGGCATCGACTAAAGCTTGAATCTTGTCCTTGAGGGCAAAGCACTTGTCAGTAGGATGATGAATCATCCTATGAAAGAGACAATATTTGGGATCGTTCATGCATCCTATTTCGTTAGGACGCTGAGCATCCGACAGCTTCAATTTATTCCCTTTGTGAAGTAAATGGAATATTGCGACTACCTGTTCGTCTTTGAAGGAGTACTGTTTCGGAGGAAACTTGGACTCCTGATTATTAGAGCTGCTCTTCTTGGCCTTTGGCTGAATATCCCCTGATAATTCGACGGACATAGTCTCTTTCCCTTTGGCTTGGGAAGACTATGCCATGTCACCGCGTCCTTTATTATTCGTACCCCATCTGCCTTTAGAGGTGGACGGCTCGAACTTCTTAGCTGACTTTTCAGCTATTTCAGCTTGTTCGACCAGTTCTTTTCAGGTATGGGCTTTGACAGCTCCCATACGAATCTCCACTTGGTCAAGGAAGTTACGCCTACACGTCTGTAAGAGCATGGGTAATGGCATCCCTGCTGGGCACATCAAAAACAAATTTCTGAACTGCTCAATGTAGTCACGGACAGATTCGCCCTTCTTCTGTATGGTATAGAGGAGTTTATCCATGGTTACCTCGGTATCGTCCTCATAGAAACGAGAAAAAAATCGGGTTTCCAGGTCGATCTAGGAATTGACAGAGCCCTGAGGGAGACTTTAGAACCAGTTAAACGCTGCCCCCTTTAAGGTGCCAATGAACAGTCTGGCCATGATAGCATCATTGTCTATAACATTACTGGTCTGAGACCGAAAATAGTAGATGTGTCTGATTTGGGGAGCTCTTACTATCATACGTATGTAACGTTGGTGGTTTGAACTTTGGTGGGTATGGTACTGAATCCCATTCTAGCGGGTAAGGACGGATTGCCCCTACTTTCTTTAGTTCATCCCTCTGAGCTAGGGATGCAATCTGAGCTTGGATGCCTTTAAGAACTTCAGCGTCTAAAGAAGAACTCTCCTTTGACTTCTCAGTCTTTGGTTGTTCATTGCTATGATGTTCTTCCTCATCATAGTTACTCCCGGTATCATTGTTATTCAAGTTATTGAGGAGTTGAGCAAACATCTATTGAATGTTGTCCAAAGCTTCTTGTTGGGTCTTGGAAGTTTGCTCCTGAGCTTCCAACCATCGACGAAGGTCATCATTACCGTTATCAGCCATATTCACTGATGCTCTATCCATTCGTACCGAGCTGACTGTTGCTGAAGAGGCATACCCACTGTCTTCGTCCTCCTCATCAGACCATTGGACTAATCCTTTCATTGGTTCTGGTGAGGTTACTGCAGATGAGGGAGATGACTGTTCATAACTGTAGGGTATTGCGACCCTAGATCTGGTGTTTCAGAAGACACCTTCTTCATGTACCAAGACTTCGCCAAGGCCTGGGCTATAATCTGGTTCTGGGAAACTAGAGGGAGTGGCATGTGACACTCGTCTGCCCTTACGCAGCTCTCGTCCCCTTCCGATCATATTAACGGATGTAGAGGGCAAATCTTATGGTACGCTCCTTTTGCGATGTTTTACCGGAGCTTGCACCTACAGTCGATCAAAAACTGATCGTCGGCTTGGAGGAGTGGCGGGGATTGGTCCTAGTCGGCAATGGACAGAGTGAACTGTCACCAACTGACATCCCACTTATTGATAACAGGAGGAAGAAGTTTGAAAAGATTCCGACTTCCATTTGCTTGTCAAGAATTTTCGCAAGTCAGACCCGGCCGGGCCTAAACGATCTAGCGCAGAGGCTCTGTTGGATTGCGCATAGGACGATGTCCTTTTTTTTTCATCACCGCAGAAGTGATTAGCACTAGATAGTGCTTTAGCTCTAGCTTTGCGGCTAAAAGCTTTAGGAATACCCTTGGGTGCTGAAGCTGCATGAGTACCGCTATCAACACTTAGGGATGATCCCTTAGCTTCGCTGCGAAGAGCGAGCTTAGTAGTTGAAGAACTGGAGAGCGAAGCACACTGTGGTGCTTTATCCGCTGTCTTGCTGCTAAAGAGATTAGCACTAGATAGTGCTTTAGCTCTAGCTTCGCGGCTAAGAACTTTGGGAATGTCCTTGGGTGTTAAAGCTGCATAAGCACTGCAGTCAACACCTAAAGGCGATCCCTTAGCTCCGCTACGAAGAGCGAGTTTGACGTTCGAGGAACCGGGGGGCGAAGCACGCTATGGTGCTCTGTTCGCTTCCTTGTTGTGAAGGAGGTTAGCACCGCTGGGTGCTCTAGCCTGACTGTCGGGAACTTCATTCGTACTCTAAGGTACGGTGCGTGCCACACCATCAGTAGCTTCATTTGTAAGAACGAGGCTGGCGCTAGGAGTTACTGCTCCAGAATTAGGCGAAGGTAAAGTCGTTGTTGTACTTCGCG
Organism: Agave tequilana; assembly: GCA_038442645.1. NCBI lineage: Eukaryota > Viridiplantae > Streptophyta > Magnoliopsida > Asparagales > Asparagaceae > Agave > Agave tequilana. The sequence goes on along the minus strand of JAVJIF010001341.1, from coordinate 42,436 downwards.
GCTAGTAGTCTCGACGAAGCTGGCAGGCATCTTGCCTTTGTCTTCGCGAGATGTAACGCCCCGGTCCTGCGGGTACAGGGACGTCACTGCAACGTATATACGCAGGTCAAAAATACCCTCACGTATATACGCTAAGCATCAGTACAGGCAAGAATCAGAGTACGGAAACAAGTGGTGCATTATACATTCCAACATATGAGTACAATTACAAAGTTATCACCAGAGGTGATAAATATTACAAGAATATTACATCACTAATAGGCGCAAATGCGAGAATACAAAGAGATGTACATGTATGAACAGTACAAAAGGGCGCTCACGAGATAACTGGAGAAGCCGCGAGCCAACAAGGGGGAGCAAGGATGGGACTGGAGCTACAGCTGATCTGTCTGCTCCACAGAAGTAAGCTTGATCCTCAGCAAGAAGATCCCCTTCGGTCCAAGCTCCAGGACCTGGACATGAGGATCCAGAGGAGTCAGAACTCCCCAGGCGAGTGGTGATGCAAATGCCAGATGGCGTGCCAAGATAAGTACAAGTGTATTGATAAAACTGAATCATAAGCATGCATTGAAAGCTGTATCGTGAGCATAAGCATGCAGGAGCAAGTAGATATAAAACAAGTGATATCAAGTAGGAAGTACTCATGGTATGATAAGATAAGAACAGGAGACTAGAGAAGTGGAATACCAGTGGTAAAGCAGGATGTGAACATGTATAGTATAATAATCATAAAACTGGAAATCCGATGTAAATTCGATAGAAGCAAACTCAGCAAAGCATACAACAGACCCATACTTGGCATCTTTTATTATTATTACTCGTCTGACCCATATATTTAGGTATGTGTCATGGTAAACCATGACTAGCTAACTAACTTGCTACTTACTAAACTCCGTGATAGTGATGCTTGCCTCATGTTGATTCATCGGCATATGTATGTCTTGCGTGTTGGTCTAATTACTTTCCCACTTGGATGACGGGGGATCATTCTTGGACTTGTCTTGTAGCCTTCATAGATGTCATTGGCCTACAAGTAGACTTTCAATAATGGAATCAAAAGAGCGACACACAAGGGAGGCTAAGGAAGAAGATACAACATACATCAATTGAAAGTGAAGAAGTTGTACATCTATTAGCATATGTTTGGTGATCCATCTCCATGTTCCATCAAGGCACTTGTTCTAGACAAGGCTCTAAATGAGGCACACATGAATCATATGGAGAATTACAACAAGATCTTGCCAAGAAATGAAAGAAAACCCATCGGAGAAGAGAAGACCATACAACTTACAAGATTAAATATAGCAATCACCCATGAGTTAGTAATTAAGCAAGATTAGTGTTAGCTAGTCATGTAGAAGGAAATTAGTCACTAGCCATTACAAAAGAAATGCAAAGCATGAAGTAAAATTGCAAGGAAATAAAAGCATGAATTAAAGAAAGCAAGTAGTACTAGAAATTGCTTCAAGTAGAGTGAAGAGAATGGATGAATCCTTGCTCCTCAAGTTGTCACCCCTTGATTACACAAGCTCTCTCTCTCTCTTACAATCTCTCTCTTGCAAAGATTTCTAGGGAAGAAGAAGAGGGATCTAAAGAACTAAAACCTAGAGAGAAACCTATGAAAAATTACAAGCATCTAAAAATTTCTCCTCTCTTCTCCATTCCGTCTTTGCTCGCAGGTCCAAGTGAAGTATTTATAGGCCTCAGGAGAAGGATCCAGAAGACGAGACAGCTGGCAAAATCTGGCGCCCAACGGCCCCAGATTTGCGGTGGAATTGCGGCAAGGCGCGGCAGTTTTGTGGCCGTTGGCCAACAACTTTCTGGTACGAGTTTGTTACAAGGTTGTTATCCACGTGGCCTTCTAGAATCTTGAGTTGTTGCGCGGATCTCTCTTAATTCTGGATTCAAATTTGGGCTCTTTTGGGCTTTTTGAATTAATCTCTTTAATTATTGCTAATTAAAGAGATTTTGGGCCTTTTCTCCATTTGAGTGTGGACCTGCAAAAATATAGAGAAGATAAGTAAAAATCATATTTTTATTTGCAAAAATGCATGGGAATGATATGGTAAAATATGCACATTTGTGTACTAATCAGTGTACATCTCAACACACATACATCCATATATAAGCAAGCCGAGGTTTGTTACTGGAAGCTGATGAAGAACTGATAGCTCATACTTATAGTAGTTCCCGACCGCCCGGGACACAGCCATTTGGGGGCCTGAAATCCCCTAACACGCATCTTCTGGGGGCCTGAAATCCCCCTAACACGAATCGTCAATTTTGGTATTCCACTACTATAAGCAAGGCACCATACCGGCATCCATCACTTCCTCCCATTCCCCGTGCAAGTTATCCTTTTTATGGCTTATTAAACATAATTATCAGATTACGGGAATGAGTAGGAACATAACTTGTCATAACAGGAGTACATAACAGGCATAATAGGAATCATAACAAGCATAACTGGAGTTCATAACAAGAAATCAGGTACTACATTCCCGTAATGTGATAATCATGAGTAGAGAGTTATTCGTAACAGGTATCAGGTTTTATCACGCCAATGACAAGTGTTCATGTAGATGACAGGTGATAAGTCAAGCAATAACCAGAGACAGGTGGTATAACATGAGCCAGTGTCAAGTAGTAGCATGTTGGGTGTCAGGTGATACAATCAAGCGGAGCTTAAGCAAGCTGGAGGTATGAATAGCAAACAGTGTTTAACACTGGAGCGTCTAGCGAGGTTACCGGGACGACTCAGCTTAAAGTGCGAGTAAAAAATCTGGCAGCATCTCGCCTAGACGAATCTAGTGGTAAAGTGCTGAACGCTGATCATGATAACTAGGCGGAGCTGAGAAACCTGACGGTCCCAATCACCTCTCTTTCAAGATAGTGAGAGACCGGAGGCTGAAGGACGGAGAGACCTGTCGGTCCCAATCACTTCCCTTTCGAGATAGTGAGAGACTGGAGGCTGAAGGACGGAGAGACCTGACGGTCCCAATCACTTCCCTTTCGAGATAGAGAGAGACCGGGGCTGAAGGACGGAGAGACCTGTCGGTCCCAATCACTTCCCTTTCGAGATAGTGAGAGACCGGGGGCTGAAGGACGGAGAGACCTGTCGGTCCCAATCACTTCCCTTTCGAGATAGTGAAAGACCGGAGGCTGAAGGACGGGAGACCTGTCGGTCCCAATCACTTCCCTTTCGAGATGGTGAGAGACCGGAGGTCAAGAACGCTCGGGGTTTAAGCGTACTCTCGGTGGCTACTAGCCATCCCAGGAGTGGGCAGAAACCCGGAGTCGGTACAAGAGTACATGCAATGTTAATACCGCTTAGGCATGACAATGTGCGAGGGTAGCTAATCTACCGTAGAGTAGTGAAGCCTGAAGGCTGAGTAGAGGTACTGGGTGCCCGTACGAGTTGTTCTATCCTATTACAAACATTACAGTATATCAGTCCAGTTCGAGTCAAGACATGTCCACAGAATACAACACACACACACACACCCATACAACCACACCGCACTGATACTAAATACAACATAATAAAATATAAGTCCATTTTCTTGGCGAGGAAAGTCACTCGCCTAAAACGCCACTTTTGAAGCTTTGCGCGTTCGAATCCCCAGGAGAGGAAAAACACCAAGCGAGCAAAGGAAGGGGGACTTTGCCCTTGGGTGGCCGCCGGCCCTAGGGTGGTGCGCCACCCCTTGGTGGTGGCCTAGGAAGTGGCCGGTCCCAAGGAGAGGGAGGGAGAGAGGAAGGGAAGGTGATTTCTTTGGTGGTGGTGTTATTTGGTGAAGAAGATGGATTTTGGTGGAGTAATGAAAAGGGAATGAAAGAGGTGATGATGAAGGTGATGTTGGAGGTTGAAGTAGTTGAGATGGAGGTGGTGTTGTGGTGGTAAGAGTGGAGATGGTGGTGATGGAGAAGAAATGAAAAGGAGATGGTGGTGAAGATGGAAGATTTTGAGTGGTGGTGATGAATATTTAGAGGTGGTGAAGTTGTCGCCAGAAAAGTCGCCGGAAAGATCGTCGGAGTGGTCACTGGAGGTGTTGCCGGAGAAGAGGGGCTCGGCCCCTTGCTAGGGAGGGTGGCCGGCCTAGGTATAGGTGGTGGAGTGGTGGTTTGGTGAAGGATTTTAGTGGTGATGGTATGTTTGGAGAAGGTAAATGGGGTGTTTGGATTTTGTGGAGTTTTTGGAGTTTGTGGTGGTTTAAATGGAGATGGAGGAGGAAGAAGATGAAGGTAGGGAGTTGGAGAAGTTGTAGTGGTTGTTGTTGTGGTGGAGGTGAAGGAGGAGTTGGTGGTGGTTAAGGTTTTGGTGAAGAGAAAATGAAGTGGAAAGGAGAAGGAAAAGTTTATATAGGAATTGGATTTGTGAAGGTGATGTAAAAGTGTTTTAGGGAGGGGGTTTTTTGTAAAATGGAGGGGGGAGGTGGCTCTTGGCCGGCCATGGTGATGGGAGAGGGGTTTGAGTGGTTTGGGATATTTTGAAGGAGATATTTTGGTAGAAATGTGTAGAAAAAAAATGGAAGAATGGAGAATGTTGTAGAATTTGGTGGAAGGAAAGAAAAAGGAAAAAGGAAAAGAAAATGAAAAAAGGAAGATATTTTCTTGGAATAAAAAGTAAAAATGATTAGAGTGGCGGATTCCCGGGATTCGGTTGCGGATGCGGAAAACTTTCGGAAAAATACCGAAATCGTCCGAAAATCAAGTATCTCGGAACGACCCGCAAAAATTCTCAAAAATCAAGAATATTATTTTAAGATTCATGGTGAAATTCGTTTCAAGAAATTCTTTATAGTTTTTAAATTAAAAATTCTGTAATCGTCCGCCAATATCGGTTGACACCAAATCTGGCAGAAATCTGATAAATTCTGAAAATTCCCAAAAAATGAAGTAAGATAGTAAATATTATTCTAAGAAACTTTGTGAAAGCGATTTCTCAAAATTTGACCCCATTTGTAAATTAAAAATCCAGGAATAAACCAGCGGCACCGATTAATCCCGATTTTAGGGTGTTTATAAAAATAATTCAGAAAAAATCTGAAAAATCATGAAAAATCTAAAATATTGGGAAACAATGTTTAACATTAAAATCAGTAAATTTAAACTACCAGAAAGACTAAATCAACGAAATCAAAAAAAAATACGATCGAAAATTTGAATACGCAGATAAGTACGTATTCCGGGAACGGGGTGTTACATTCCACCCACCTTACAAAAATTTCGTCCTCGAAATTTCGATAAGGGGAAGATGAACACAGGAGAGACTAGGGTCGACAATGAGAATAGGATAAAGTGGAATATTTAGAAAGATAACCAACTCAAAATACAAAAGATCAGGGGTAACTGTTACAATGATATCCTCAAGGTCCCTGTTCTGGATACTGGGCTTCGTATTCTGCTGCTGCTTCGCCTGATGCTTCTACTGACATGTTGTAAACTTGGCCTCTGCCATGATCTGCTCTTACTCCTCTCTGTGTTTGATCATGCTGCTGGGGTGGGAACGGAGCTCTTCGGCCAATTGGTTCTGGGTTCCCTCTATGTGGTGGGGCTGGAAGTGCTGGTCTAATTGGTGCCATATTTCCTACCCTTCTGAATGGGCAATCTCTTATTGCATGACTTCCAGTCCCACAGGCTAAGCATAGTCCGTTAGCCATTCGACAGTCTTTCCTATAATGTCCAGGCTTGTGGCAGAAGTTGCATATGATCTGAGGAAGAGAAGGTTGGAATGGTCGTTTGACTATCAGGCCATTGATGGGCCTAGTTGTGGGTTCTTCGTTCATCAACTGAAAGGGTCTCTTCATTGGCTTGTTCTGTGTCTGGTTCTCATTTTTCTTCTCCAGTCCTCGTTCTACTTCACGGGCAATGGAGAGAACCTGGGAGTACGTCTTTAGCTGTTGAGGAATAAGAAACATCTGAACATCCATCTTTAACCCTTGTTGAAATCTGCTAGCCCGTTTCTCTTCGTCTGTCACCATGTAAGGTGCAAACAACCTGTTGAGTCTCAAGAATTCAGCAGCATATTCATCCACTGACCGATTTCGTTGTTGTAGCCGGATAAATTGTTCTTCCATTTCCTTTTGAGCTGTTGCAGGGAAGAATCTTTCATAGAAACCCTTTGAGAACTGATCCCATGTAATGGGTTTCTCCAGTGTTGCTTCTTCTGCCAACCACCAAGTTCTGGCCACATCTCTCAGCTGTATCTTGGCCACTTCCACTTGGTTCTCCTTAGGGATTCGGGATGCTTTCAAGAGATCCGTCGTGTCTACCAGCCATTGTTCTGCATCCAAGGGCTTCTCTATGCCTGAAAAGATCGCCGGTTGTAATCTCCTGAAGTCTGACACGTTGCCTGGCCTCTGCTCTCGGGGTGCAACCAACAGTCCTTGACGTAGAAGCTCTGTCTGCTGCTGTTGACTCTGCATCATCCCTTGAAGTATCCTCATCATACCATCATTGTCTCTGCTTGATCCATCTTGAGAGGTACTAGGTCCATTGCGTGTTCCCCGTCTTTCCATATCTGAGTTGGTCGAAGGGGGTAGCAAGAAGGAGCTGGAAGGTAAAAGATTGAAGGGTCTCAGGATACAAGGAATGGATCAAAAGAAAGAGAGAGATAACTCTGCACTTGTAGTTGGATTGTATAACCGGGACTCTTGTATTCCAGTTGCAAATCTCTTTACCATTAATCTGCCATCTGGACGTATTGAGGATGTGAGAGCCTAGGCTCTGATACCATCCTGTAACGCCCTGGTCCTGCGGGTACAGGGACGTCACTGCAACGTATATACGCAGGTCAGAAATACCCTCACGTATATACGCTAAGCATCAGTACAGGCAAGAATCAGAGTACGGAAGCAAGTGGTGCATTATACATTCCAACATATGAGTACAATTACAAAGTTATCACCAGAGGTGATAAATATTACAAGAATATTACATCACTGATAGGCGCAAATGCGAGAATACAAAGAGATGTACATGTATGAACAGTACAAAAGGGCGCTCACGAGATAACTGGAGAAGCCGCGAGCCAACAAGGGGGAGCAAGGATGGGACTGGAGCTACAGCTGATCTGTCTGCTCCACAGAAGTAAGCTTGATCCTCAGCAAGAAGATCCCCTTCGGTCCAAGCTCCAGGACCTGGACATGAGGATCCAGAGGAGTCAGAACTCCCCAGGCGAGTGGTGATGCAAATGCCAGATGGCGTGCCAAGATAAGTACAAGTGTATTGATAAAACTGAATCATAAGCATGCATTGAAAGCTGTGTCGTGAGCATAAGCATGCAGGAGCAAGTAGAAATAAAACAAGTGATATCAAGTAGGAAGTACTCATGGTATGATAAGATAAGAACAGGAGACTAGAGAAGTGGAATACCAGTGGTAAAGCAGGATGTGAACATGTATAATATAATAATCATAAAACTGGAAATCTGATGTAAATTCGATAGAAGCAAACTCAGCAAAGCATACAACAGACCCATACTTGGCATCTTTTATTATTATTACTCGTCTGACCCATATATCTAGGTATGTGTCCTGGTGTACATCTTAACACACATACATCCATATATAAGCAAGCCGAGGTTTGTTACTGGAAGCTGATGAAGAACTGATAGCTCATACTTATAGTAGTTCCCGACCGCCCGGGACACAGCCATTTGGGGGCCTGAAATCCCCCTAACACGCATCTTCTGGGGGCCTGAAATCCCCCTAACACGAATCGTCAATTCTGGTATTTCACTACTATAAGCAAGGCACCATACCGGCATCCATCACTTCCTCCCATTCCCCGTGCAAGTTATCCTTTTTATGGCTTATTAAACATAATTATCAGATTACGGGAATGAGTAGGAACATAACTTGTCATAACAGGAGTTCATAACAGGCATAACAGGAATCATAACAAGCATAACTGGAGTTCATAACAAGAAATCAGGTACTATATTCCCGTAATGTGATAATCATGAGTAGAGAGTTATTCGTAACAGGTATCAGGTTTTATCACGCCAATGACAAGTGTTCATGTAGATGACAGGTGATAAGTCAAGCAATAACCGGAGACAGGTGGTATAACATGAGCCAGTGTCAAGTAGTAGCATGTTGGGTGTCAGGTGATACAATCAAGCGGAGCTTAAGCAAGCTGGAGGTATGAATAGCAAACAGTGTTTAACACTGGAGCGTCTAGCGAGGTTACCGGGACGACTCGGCTTAAAGTGCGAGTAGAAAATCCGGCAGCATCTCGCCTAGACGAATCTAGTGGTAAAGTGCTGAACGCTGATCATGATAACCAGGCGGAGCTGAGAAACCTGACGGTCCCAATCACCTCTCTTTCAAGATAGTGAGAGACCGGAGGCTGAAGGACGGAGAGACCTGTCGGTCCCAATCACTTCCCTTTCGAGATAGTGAGAGACTGGAGGCTGAAGGACGGAGAGACCTGACGGTCCCAATCACTTCCCTTTCGAGATAGAGAGAGACCGGGGCTGAAGGACGGAGAGACCTGTCGGTCCCAATCACTTCCCTTTCGAGATAGTGAGAGACCGGGGGCTGAAGGACGGAGAGACCTGTCGGTCCCAATCACTTCCCTTTCGAGATAGTGAGAGACCGGAGGCTGAAGGACGGGGAGACCTGCCGGTCCCAATCACTTCCCTTTCGAGATGGTGAGAGACCGGAGGTCAAGAACGCTCGGGGTTTAAGCGTACTCTCGGTGGCTACTAGCCATCCCAGGAGTGGGCAGAAACCCGGAGTCAGTACAAGAGTACATGCAATGTTAATACCGCTTAGGCATGACAATGTGCGAGGGTAGCTAATCTACCGTAGAGTAGTGAAGCCTGAAGTCTGAGTAGAGGTACTGGGTGCCCGTACGAGTTGTTCTATCCTATTACAAGCATTACAGTATATCAGTCTAGTTCGAGTCAAGACATGTCCATTGAATACAACACACACACCCATACAACCACACCGCACTGATACTAAATACAACATAATAAAATACAAGTCCATTTTCTTGGCGAGGAAAGTCACTCGCCTAAAACGCCACTTTTGAAGCTTTGCGCGTTCGAATCCCCGGGAGAGGAAAAACACCAAGCGAGCAAAGGAAGGGGGACTTGGCCCTTGGGTGGCCGCCGGCCCTGGGGTGGTGCGCCACCCCTTGGTGGTGGCCTAGGAAGTGGCCGGCCCCAAGGAGAGGGAGGGAGAGAGGAAGGGAAGGTGATTTCTTTGGTGGTGGTGTTATTTGGTGAAGAAGATGGATTTTGGTGGAGTAATGAAAAGGGAAATAAAAGAGGTGATGATGAAGGTGATGTTGGAGGTTGAAGTAGTTGAGATGGAGGTGGTGTTGTGGTGGTAAGAGTGGAGATGGTGGTGATGGAGAAGAAATGAAAAGGAGATGGTGGTGAAGATGGAAGATTTTGAGTGGTGGTGATGAATATTTAGAGGTGGTGAAGTTGTCGCCAGAAAAGTCACCGGAAAGATCGTCGGAGTGGTCACCGGAGGTGTTGCCGGAGAAGAGGGGCTCGGCCCCTTGCTAGGGAGGGTGGCCGGCCTAGGTATAGGTGGTGGAGTGGTGGTTTGGTGAAGGATTTTAGTGGTGGTGGTATGTTTGGAGAAGGTAAATGGGGTGTTTGGATTTTGGTGGAGTTTTTGGAGTTTGTGGTGGTTTAAATGGAGATGGAGGAGGAAGAAGATGAAGGTAGGGAGTTGGAGAAGTTTTAGTGGTTGTTGTTGTGGTAGAGGTGAAGGAGGAGTTGGTGGTGGTTAAGGTTTTGGTGAAGAGAAAATGAAGTGGAAAGGAGAAGGAAAAGTTTATATAGGAATTGGATTTGTGAAGGTGATGTAAAAGTGTTTTAGGGAGGGGGTTTTTTGTAAAATGGAGGGGGAGGTGGCTCTTGGCCGGCCATGGTGATGGGAGAGGGGTTTGAGTGGTTTGGGATATTTTGAAGGAGATATTTTGGTAGAAATGTGTAGAAAAAATGGAAGAATGGAGAATGTTGTAGAATTTGGTGGAAGGAAAAGGAAGGAAAGAAAAAGGAAAAAGGAAAAGAAAATGAAAAAAGGAAGATATTTTCTTGGAATAAAAAGTGAAAATGATTAGAGTGGCGGATTCCCGGGATTCGGTTGCGGATGCGGAAAACTTTCGGAAAAATACCGAAATCGTCCGAAAATCAAGTATCTCGGAACAACCCGCAAAAATTCTCAAAAATCAAGAATATTATTTTAAGATTCATGGTGAAATTCGTTTCAAGAAATTCTTTATAGTTCTTAAATTAAAAATCTTATAATCGGCCGCCAATATCGGTCGACACCAAATCTGGCAGAAATCTGATAAATTCTGAAAATTCCCAAAAAATGAAGTAAGATAGTAAATATTATTCTAAGAAACTTTGTGAAAGCGATTTCTCAAAATTTGACCCCATTTGTAATTAAAAATTCAGGAATAAACCAGCGGCACCGATTAATCCCGATTTTAGGGTGTTTATAAAAATAATTCAGAAAAAATCTGAAAAATCATGAAAAATCTAAAATATTGGAAAACAGTGTTTAAAATTAAAATCAGTAAATTTAAACTACCAGAAAGACTAAATCAACGAAATCAAAAAAAATACGATCGAAAATTTGAATACGCAGATAAGTACGTATTCCGGGAACGGGGTGTTACACGAGATAGATGAACTTGTGGCGTAACTACGCCTGAAGCTTCGCATGGAGCTTTCTGCTTTGGCCTCCACTTCTGCTTTAGAAAAGGAGACTTAGGTTCGCATGGAACCTGGCTAGCCACACACGAGGCTGAGTGGAGTTGGAAGGATTCTGCCTCCGGTTTCTGTTCCGAAACCTTAGCCATCGAGACCTTTCTGTGCCTTCGTGCACGGAGCATTGAACCACCCCCAGAGAGGGGCTCTTCGAATTTCCTTGGTCGAAGTGAACGACTAGGTTTTCGAAGATAACAGGCTGAAGAATCTGACCCTTGCATTGCGGGCCTGCTTCCTTGTTGCGCCAGAAGACCGTGATAGACTCGCAGAGAGCCTTACCTGTCTCCACAGAGATTTGCTTCGAAGATTTAGCCACAGGGGTTCTGGCCACACGACTTCCTTGAATTCAGAAGTAGACCTGAAGGTCTGTTCGTCGCATTACGACACTTGATTCTCAACAGTGGAGAATTCAGTCCCCAGCGGAGTCCCATCTTGTTTTCCATTGATTTTGTAAAGGGAAAAAACTTACAAAAAGGGGTCGAGGAGCTAAATTACAAGTAATTCTTTTGCAATAAAAAGATTACAAGTAGATCTCCTCTGAGATTTTGGAAAAGTGTGCCGATAGGAGTCTGGTCAACGTGCGACCACATTATCCCTTTGACGATGTGATCGATCAGACGGTCAGTCTACTGCCTGACGGGATTTCCTTCTCGCCTGGTTCGGGGAATCAGAGAACAGAAGGTTGGTAGAATCCTCTTGTTACTTCTCAAACTGCCTCCGCTTGAGAATTCCTTCTCGCCTGGTTCCGGAAATTCCTTGAGAGGGAGGAGGATCTTAGGGTATTAGCACCCTGATTAGAGAAGTAGTTCTCTGAATTCTTAAAAGTAAAAGAATAGATCTCTATCTAGCCGTCTCTTCTCCTTCTTTCAGCCTCTGTGTGTGTGTTCATATACCCCTGGTGGGCTATTTATAGGGAGAGCAGGGGTACAATTGTCCCTTTGTAAATCTGAAAACAGATTAAGTCAATCTGTTTAAATTTGGAAAGTAGCCTTGCCGCGAGGCTAGGATCAGCTTCTGCGAAACTAGGAATAACAGGTAGTGTCGATCTCCTGACCCGTTTTGATTCTTTCCACATATTTGAAGGATCTCCCCTGATCTTCTTACTTGTTTTAGGAGAGTCAAGGGATTATGGTAAACAACTGCCCAATTTGATCTCAGATTTGATCTTGATTAGATTTGATCTTGATTAGGTTTGATCTCATCTGGAGATTTAATTTGTCAAAGTTGACCATAACAGACCCGCAGCGGAGCTGCCGCGTCGAGCTCATAGCGGAGCTGGAAGGAGCATCTGGCGAAGTCAGAAGAAAGCTCTTCAGCGGAGCTGGATAAAAATCTGTGGCGAAGCTACCGACCATTCTTCTGCGCGGTTACGTGTGGCTTCGAGCGAAGCTAACTCTCTATGGAGTTAACTGAGCACTTCAGGCGAAGCTGTAAGTTAGCTCTCTGATAGAGCTTTGAACAGCTCCAAGGCGAAGTCAGACAAACTTAGCCTCTTAGGTGAGGTTATCCCCTTGGGCTCATGTGATGCTAAGTGTTGAGCTAACTTAGCATCTTAGGCCTGCTTAAGTCTCTTCAAAGACAATCTGGGCTCACTGTCTGCTTCACTGGATCAGTAGAGTCCAAGTTGCTGATTTGTCCCTCGGAGATGGGTACAGAACTGGTCGTCAGCTTGTCTGTCACTTGTCTTTTGTAAATGTCAACAAGTTTAGACATTGTTCAGGCCAGTCAGGAATCTTGTCTTTTTTAGAGTGTCAACAGATTCGAGTACTTTTTCCTACCTGAAATTATTCAGGGTTCATTGGCGCTAGAACGAGATCAAGCCGGTGTTGTTCGCTTCTTTGTCCGCATCAAGTGGTATCAGAGATACAGCTACATTCTAATGATGGTAGGAGATGATGATGGATTGTAAGGCCTTTCCATAAACATGGGCACTGCTGAAAGAAAGGGCGGTGCTATCAAGTCAACCTTGGATAATGTAGTCCAAGAGTTCAAGAGATTATCCATCAAGATCGATGACCAAAGTCAAACCGATCGTACGTACCAAAACAGACGGAGTTAACCATCAACTAATCTTCCACCACAACATTCATCCGTACATCCACCACATTAACCTCCATCTTATCAATCACCTCCACATTATCTGCCAATATGGTATCTTCTACAACATCCTCTATTTATTGACTTTTTCTATGAAGAGAAATTGCGCAATCCCATCTATATAATCTTAAAGATGATTATGAAGATGAAAGGATGGTTTATAAAAGGTGAAGGATGTTCGCTAATCCTAATCTAAATAGGAAAAGTGAATTTCTTAACCTTAAAAAGAGAGACAGATTTTCTTATCCTATTCGTGACAAGAGAGGAGGATACTCAAATAGTTTAGGATTTCTTCTTTTGATACTAAAAAAAAAAAAACAAAAAACAAAAACAAAACAAAACAAATTACTAACTTCCAATCAAGTGACTAAAAGGCTTGGCGGAACATTACCTTATGTCTTTCTCTTTTCTCCTTTTCCTTTTCTTGTCATAAAAGAGATCGTAGTAGAACCTATTCTTTCATGAAAGACATTGAGGGTTTGAAAATTTTCGTGATTACTATGGAAGATTTTAGAAACGACAATAATCTGATGGCCTAGTAGATTTGATGGAGATTGAAAAAAATCTTTTGGAGTAATTTGTGCGAATCTGATTTTTTTCTTATATATATATATATATATATATATATATATATATATATATATATATATATATATATATATGGAAAAGTGTTCCTAGTAGGTCTAATCTAAGGAGACGGCTTAAAACTCTAACATCTCGATTTTTTTTCACGATCCGACCGCACATTAGCATATTCATGTTATAAGATATATGCATATAAAAAATCACGTGATTTGAAGTTTGTTTACTCTATTTTCTTTGAGTTCAAACATTAACGGATTTTAAATAGTTGAACAAAATGGAACGATTAAATGAATGAGTAAACGAACTTCAAATCACGTGATTTTTTATATGCGTACATCTTATAACATAAATATAATAATGTGCGGTCGGATCGTGGAAAAAAAATCGGGATGTTGGAGTTTTAAGCCGTCTCCTTAGATTGTAATCTAAGGAGACCTACTAGGAGCACTTGACCCCGTATATATATATATATATATATATATATATATATATATATATATATCGTTTGTCCTTCCAAAAAGATTTGAGCCCTTATCCTTCCAACTCAAATTCAACTCTCCGATATTCGAGCACAAGATCCACTCCGTTGAAGTTGATCTATATTATTTCAAGTATCTATAAACTAAAAATCAAATGTTTTGAATACTTTTTGCTCATGCATCAAGTAAGAGAAAAATGAACGGGCTAAATAGTGAGTTGGTTAGTTTAATGGTGTAGAATATTTAAAACCTAACAAAAATTGGTTTATAGGGGTTTTTAAAAGTCAAATGGCCAGATCGAGAATTTGTAAGTCTAAAGATATAGATCTAACTAACTCACTATTTCGGTCGTCCATTTTGCGTCGCTTTAGCAATGAGTAAAAAGTATTCAAAATACTTGATTTTTGATTTATAGATACTTGAAATAATATGGATCAACTTCAACGGAGTGAATCTTGTATTTAAAAGTCGGAGGGTTGACTTTGAGTGGAAAGGATTCAGGCTCAAATCTTTTTGGAAAGACATAAGTCTACATAAAGTCTATCTGTTATTCTAATCCTTCCCACTCTGCATATAGATATATATTGTGAGATGGATTCAAATATGAATCTTATAGTCCAATGATTGGTGAATCATTGAAAATATTAGAAAGAAAGGAATTTCTCATATGTACTCTCCAAATCTTTCATAATTTCAAAAACACTCCCCAAAATTTCATAATATCAGAATTACTCTTCAAATTCTTTCAAATTTCAAAATTACCCCCACCGAACAAAATTACTCTATTACCTCCAGACACACACACACACACACTCTCTCTCTCTCTCTCTCTCTCTCTCTCTCTCTGAGGCGCCAGAGGTGGAGGATGAGATGCGAAGGAGGTGCTGGCGGAGACAACGGAGGAGTTATGGAGGAGAGGGAGGTGAATCTGTGGGTAAGAGTATTTGTGAAATTTCATATTTCATAAAAGATAATTGAGGGATACTTATGAAAATATGAAAGAATTTGGGGAATAAATATGATGTTATGTCGATTTAGGGAGTAATTTTAAAATTTGAAAAAATTTGAGGAATAATTTTGATATTATGAAGATTTGAGGAGTACTTTTGAAATTATGAAAGATTTGGAAGGTACATGTGGCAAAGACCAAAAAAAAAAGAGAGGAGAGATTCTAGTAGCTGCACTGATGGATCTGGGCCTAAGGCCCACCGGGCTTCATTTCTTTCTCCTTCTCATAGTTTTTCTCCAGTTTTTTTGACGGCAAAATTGAATAAGCAATATTCGTAAATACCTTTCTGTTAAATTTGACTTTTTTTCCTTCCGTAAACTTTTTTATTTAATGGCAATGCCATTCATAAAGAGAAGAGATTTGGGGGACACTTGCTGCGGGAAATCATCAGAGGTATGATATTTTTCTTGGTCTTGATTCTCTTTTATAGCACCACCACCACTGTGTCTGCTGCTGTTCAACTCAAAAGAGGGATTTCATGCAATCGACCTTAAAACCTAATCTAGATCAATAAGAAAGCGAATACAACACAAAAAACAGCGATGGGTGAAGGAAAGGAAACAGTTAAACCCTCCAATTTGATTGATTTCCATAATTTATGTATGAAACTTGTGATTGCTGCACGAATCCTAGAAGTCAAGCAATGAGGTGATTTGGAACAACTCGTGTACCTTCGAAATCAATAACCTTTAGGTTCTTAGTAAGCATGCATTTTAGCTGATTGCTGAAATTGCTCTTAACACCTAAACCAAGAAGAGAACAGGTAAAATTTTATAACTGCAAATATTTCAGGTGGTCAAAGCAAGCATTTCCTTCGCGTTAGAACTTAAAAGATGGTACAACTTTAATGTTGAATCAAGGAAAAACATGGATGTAAGTTTGTCTTTGCATAAATTTGGAATTTGGAATATATGTATGTGACAATAGTTGTTGATGTAGAATATTATGAAATTGCTCATGTCATACCACCTGTTGGGTATTTAAGAAGAGATTAGCTGAAATATATGGGTCGCTGGGATGATCTATGGCTAGTATAACACCACTATGAGCGTAATTTATTTGACTGAAATTTCATAATGTTAAGGTGTTTTTTGGCCATCTGAGCCTAATTTATTGTCTAAATGTTGTTCCCTCATGTCTTGCTTTCGGGACTGCCTCAATTTTGCCCTCCACCATTTTACTATTGGAGCATATTGCAGTGTATGGGGATATAGCTGATGTTTGCATCTTTGCCAATGCTTTAATTTAAAACTGGGATCATCCTAAAACAATCTCTTTGCGGCTTTACTATATTTATTGACTTCTTGAACGTCTCTCTCCCTAGTTTGGATGGGAGGGTGGACTACTGGAATTTACAAATCTGACCCAAATAGTTGGGAAAGCGAATGATGGTTATATTAGAACTTAGGACTGTGTAATTTTTCTTTTTGTTGGTATTCATTTTTAAATGCTGTTAATAATTCCTCCTGCAATAGTTATGATTGGACATAATGCGACTCCAAGAGATCCCTCCAAATGAAACATCTTGTTCTTAAAGTCCGAACCTTCCACATGTTATAAACGTTTGTTCTTAAGGTTTTCTGTTTGAAGCCTTACAAGCTGATGCTCCCACTACATATCAAACTCAGTTCATTTCAAAGTTATTGTGCGTTGCAATTTCTTCTTGGAATTTAAATCAAAACCAAAGAAAACGTAATTTATGCACACCTTTCTGAGGATTTCTTCGCTGATGGAAAGAAGAAAGAAGTCAAATCTCTGAACTGCATTCTTGGCAGCTTATAAAATATGGTAGGATAGCAGTAATGTTTAGTATCAAGCTTGAATATCTCGAGTGTTAGATGGGAACTTTATTTGTGTCCTTAAATGGGAGACAGGAAGCAGAACTCATCTCTCTTACATATGTTTATCTATTATGCATTCAAACTCAATTAACTACCGTACAAGTGTGGGTAGTGTCATCCAGACAACCTCTCATCTATATAACATGTGCAGTTTTATACACCAGCTCTGTCCTCTTTGGGTGCAAAGTGCATAGAGTAGTCTTTGAGATCAGGGATTCCTTTGGCCATGCTGGACAAGTCAAGCATCAAATTCAGTTACTTGACTAAATGTGTTGTTTATACATTGATTAAGAACACTATTCTAGAATTTAATAAACCTAGCCATTTTAAGATCGCAAACTCCATACTCACTTGATATTCAATGTAACTCTCATGACATGCATATAATTATACTTATGTGTCACTTTTTCTCAGCAATTTATTTAACTCTTGATAATTACCCAACCAAAAGGTTGAGGGTTCCGTCATTCTTTTTCACAAAAAAAAAAGGACACGAAGCTCCCAAGGAGATAACTGGGCATAATAAAATCTTTAGGAGTCAATTCTCGCAACTATTCTTTCAATTCCTTACCTTCTATTGGGATCCATTTGATAGAGTGGTATGGATATGGGATTTGTACTAGGAGCTAAATTGATAGAAAACTCAATCTCTCTATCTGGTGGTAATTCAGGGAGCTTTTAGGAAATTCAAATGCAAATTCTTTCACCATTAGCATCTACTCTAGCTTGAGTGTTGCTCATGCATTTTGAATCAAAGCTAAATATCCCTAACAACCCTTCCTCAACAATCTATTGTCATTCAACACAGATATAATTGGGTCGCGGCGCCCGCGGGGGCGGGGGCGGGGGGGGGGGGGGGGGCTGATCCTATAATCCCATGGGACCCAAAACTCTTGTTCTTCTGGAAAATTAATTTTTACCAATTTCTCACAACAATGAAGGCTGGCATAGCATGAAGCTAACCAGCCCATCCCTAACATGACACATCCACTAGTAACAAATCTACCAAAGTATCCTTGACGTTAACATGGACTATATAGTCTCAGTAAACACACGTAGTGGTGTAATTCTTACCCAGTGGAGTGCTCATTATTAAGGATTTTGTCAACAGAGATGGATCTCTACCAAGTCGTGATGCAAAGCGTTCTAACGCAAATAACATACATCAGTATCAAATAGTACACAGGCTTCAAAAGAACAAACAAAGATGTGTTTGAAATCACTTCAATGGAAGCTTGGTCACCCTGTGGCATTATAACACATACTTTAGCTTGTTCCCGCCTTGTTGAACTTTATAGACTACAATTTGGTCCTTGATTCGACTGATTGAACTGTATCCTTGACCTAGAATAGCTCAACCTTTGCCACCAAATCCATGTCCTCCCTGCATGTGCCCTCTAGATCCACAGCCACTCCGCCTTGGCTAGAAAAGGTAAACTAGGTAGGGCAAGGGATGCTGCATGTGGGACGGGTAGTGCCAGTGGTGCCATTCTTTGTAGTAGCAAGGTTTCGAGACAATCTCGTCCACCCTACTATACTCATGGCACCTATAGGTCCTCTTTGACATTATCCCTCACACAACATGCTACATGTTGGAGAGTGTCTGAAACTGCCTCTTGACTGACTTGGTCCAAACTGACCCCTCGCTGTACACTTCTTCAGCCTGACATTCAACCTTCATAGTTAAATACTGACCCATTTGAACTCCTAGCTGTGCCACATAGTTTTAGAACACTATATCATGACCATCTCAAATAGATCCTCGCTCCTTTAGTCCACTAAGGGTGCATATTGTTGACCCGAGGCCTTTCATCTTAGTTTTGATGATGACTAACTTATGAAGGTTAGTTTACTAATGATCTTGTGTTTAATAAGTTTCAGATATTAACTAAGATCTTTGTAGGTGATTAGCTTCAATAAATGATTTAAAATCAAGTTTTGGAGCTAACACATGATGACTATAGAGCTCGCGCATCAAGATAGCATCTAGCACTCAGTTAGAGTCAAGCTCATTTGGGTCGTGTTTGGATCGAGTTGGCTTAGAAAAAGAGTTCTACAAGAAGACTTCAGTTTATTTAGCTTAGTTTAATTTTTAGATCTTGTGTAAAGATAGTCTTGATATGCACAAGTTCACACACACAAGTTAAAATAGTTTTTGGTTTCAGTTTAAACGGTTTTTGATTTCAAAAAACATATCTTTAGTTTTCATGAATAGATTTCATCTAAAGTAGTTTACATGGTTTATATGTATAGTGGATCATTCATATACATTGTTTGTTCATAACGTTTAGAAACTTACCTTGATATATATCTAGTTCATGATTTTAAATTTTGTTTTTTTAACAAACTTAGTTTTGAATTTAATGTCAAAAATATAGATATATCTTTTATATGTGTATTGGATTCTATCCATACATACTATACTTTAAAAGTGTTTCTATATCATGTTTTTGTATTTATACAAGTTTTAGAGAAAACGGATTTTCATTTCAAAATTCAAGTTTTGGAAATACCGGTTTTGATTTAAAGCTTAATTTCTACATCACAAAAATAATTCAAATTGTTTGAAATATGTGTTGAATTTTAGTCACACATATTTGTTCTTCAAATATTTATAAAAACTTATTTTTGTGAATTTTATGTGATTTTATGAGATTTTATAGGTATTTAAAAGATCAAGTTTTCAAAGCCTAAAACCCTAACCTGAGCCCACTGGCGGTCGACCGGACTAGAGCTAGATCAACCGGGCGGTCGATCGATGTGCACAGATGTGCACAACCTGCCTTGGCCTCGACCGGATGGTCGACCGATCCAGAGAGCTTGCTCTCTGGCTCTGGCCAGGTCGACCGCCGACCAGAGAGCTTGCTCTCTGGTTCTGGCCTCGGTCGACTGGGCGGCGACCGACAGGTGAATTGCTTTGGGGCGGTTGACCGGCCGGTCGACTGACAACCCCAATGGTCAGAAATCTGACCGTTGGCCGGTCGACCGACAGGTCAGCTTTGACCTGACCTGGACCCCGGCTATATTTTTAAATATGGGTTCCTTTGGTCAGTTTTCACTAAGATTTTTGAGAGTCAAAAATTTCATCTTCTATAGAGTTTTTAACAAGTTTTCAAAGCAAGTTTTTAGAGCTTTAATCTCTCTATCTTTATTTATTTTAAAGTTTTTGAAAAATCAAAAGAAAACAAGTTTTGAGATTCTAGTTCTTTTCCAAAATTTCTATATCTTATCTAGAGTTTTCCCCAAGTGTTTTCTTTGTTGTTTTATTTCCAAATACTTTGTTTTCTCACATATTTGAGCTATCATCTCAAATCTATTTTTAGGGTCTTTGTATTGTAAGAAAATTGTTTGTGATCTTTCAAGATCACCAAGAGAGATTGTTTGTGATTTTCGTGATCACCAAGTGTATTTTCCTTTGCTTGTGCTTGGCTCGGTGCCCACGTCTTGTGTAGAGGTTTGTGTTAGAGAGAGGAGTTGTGTACTCCTAGTGTAGAGTTGTAATTACTCGGTGGAGGTCCTTTTGTGGAAGGTCCTGCGTAGACATAGTGAAAATCCTTCTGTATGAAGGCGGAGACGTAGAGCAGTGACTCGAATCTCGAAACATATCTTGGTGTTTGCGTTTGATTCACTATCTTTCAACTCTATCTCTCTTGTATCTTGCATTACTTTACATTGCTCATATTCATATGCTAGATATTGTTTGCGTGTGCCCACACTTGTGTTCAACCAAGAGAACTTATTAAAACACCTCAACTCTTAATCTAAAGGAATCTAGAGGAGTAGTTTCAGAGCCCTTCACGGGGAATTCAGTCTCACTCTTAGTTACACATAGTGTGTTTGCAATCAAGTTTTTAATTTCGCATCATTTGTCCTAAATTAGCAAGTATACTTATTCACCCCTCTCTAGATGTATTTCACATATGTCCTTGCTCGCTTTTGCTCTCAAGCCAATCAATCCTCTTGTCCTCTTAAAATTATTAGAAAAAAATCTCGAACATAAAATACTTCATGTTGAAGTGCTAATCGGGTCTTAGAGTGTTGGTGCTGCACAAATCTATTCAAAATCACCCTAAAGAGTGATATTCACCCAATCCACTTTCATCACTGCATCTAGAATGTTGATGAATATAGCATTTGACTCCTGGATCGCCAAAGTTGGCTTCTAACCGATTTACTGTCATAATTAATTTGAGCCATCTGATCAAACTCAACCATACCCATACTGTTACTTTGTCGCATATTCAAATAAAATACATGCCTTTCTGAGTTCTTGATGCAGAACCTTTGGATGCCACCAGTGTGAAATTGGCTTGTCTTTTAAATGAGTTGGCATTTTCAAATCTGTCAATAATGTATTTGCAAGTATAGAACAAATTTTCCATTCAACCCTTCCAGAATAGATGTATACCGCTCAACTGATAAAGTATATATCTACCTTGATTGTGTAAATGTTTGGTATTGAACATATGTTAGGAAACTCTTCTAGAGAAAGTTGTCTTGCAATTTGGGTGCACAAGGATGGATAATAACTTAACAAGAGATCTTATATGATTATCTCCCTAATACTTTCAGTTCACTTATATTAATTCTAAGGAAAATGTTAAGAATGATTTAAGATACTTAATCATGAGAATAAAATTTGGAAATGATGTTTCTCTTTTAGTTTTAGTGCAATGGTGCATTCATTTGATAAAAAACAATCGGTATGTTAGGTTTTGCAATAATTATTAGCAAAGGATAAATGATGATAAGAATAAATATACAAGATTGATAAAAAACAATAAAAAAATAAATGGTCAATGTCAAATCCTAACATTCTTAGAATAATCACCCAAAAGATTCTAAGAACAATTATATAACAAGCTCCCAATAATAAAAGTTTATCCTTCAAGAATTGTAATGAAGCAAAGTAAGTATTATAATCAAATTGCAACGAAGAGAATTCAAGACTAGAAAGTGCAAACACAAAAAGGATGGCTCATGGTTCGGCAAAGTTGTCTACATCCACTCTCCCAAAACGCTTCTACACCTTGAGGATTTCCGCTAATCTTCTCCAAAACCAAGAGATAACCTTATACACTAGGAGTACGAGCCAAGTGCCCCTCACGTGCCTTTCTCCATACTTTTAGGTAGCGCCAAGAAAAGAAAATCATCATAATTCCTTTTAAGAGACATTAATTGAAATACTCACTAATATCCCTTAAGAATGAGTTGGTTTACAATGAAAGCCTTGCACTTATAACGAGGGAGAAAGCT
Source organism: Agave tequilana (assembly GCA_038442645.1). Lineage (NCBI taxonomy): Eukaryota > Viridiplantae > Streptophyta > Magnoliopsida > Asparagales > Asparagaceae > Agave > Agave tequilana. Next base: position 20,422 of record JAVJIF010001341.1, on the reverse strand, counting down.
TCTAGATTGGATGAAAGAGAGAATAAGTGCCATTGTAGTTTTGCTTATCAATGAAATTCTTTTATAGAGAGAAAATGACTAAAATATTTCAAGAAACAAGCTTGACTAAAAAAGAGTAGCTATAAAAAAAACATGTGTCAAATAGTTTGAAATTTTTGATAAGAGAGTAAAAATCAAACAAATGTGCAATGGTTCAAATTCTCTTTGAAAATTTTCTATATACAAAATAAGCTCGTGTACTCATTTGAAAATATTCCAAATGTGACAATGGCATGCGCACTAAAATTTTGCTCTTTCAAAAAACTTTCAAGAAAAAGATTTGACTTTGTAAAGAGATGGAAAGATTTTAAGAATAAAACATGTGCTAAATAAAAAATTTAATCTTTTGGAAAATCAATAGTTTGGTAGACTTCGATTGAATTACTGGCGAAAACTAAAGAAATGCAAGTTTTTAAGATGTTAATGCATGCAATGCAATACCTATGGAATTTCAAGTGTAAGCACAACCTAACTTAAAGGTTTACAAAAGATTGCCTGATGTAAAAAACATCTGGATCACAATCACCTTCAAATTTGAAAACTAGGGTTTAAAATTTGATTGAAAATCTGGATAGAATTTTGGGCTTCTACCCCTTGTACGGGCTTCACACTCAAAAGTCAAGAGCAAAATCTCAAGAATTTAGCTGAAAATTTAAAAGTTTTAATCATTCAATAATAATTTAAAGAGAAGTCTTGGGGCTTTTTATAGGCTTTATAAATTGAATATTTTTAGAAAATAACCGATGTGGTACTAAACATCTACACAAAAGAAAGACTAATAAAGCAAATAAACTAAAATAACTAAAATAGCTAAAACTAAAGGAATGTAGCATGCCGTTTCTGGATCTCAAATAGACTCGATCGAACTGTCGTCTCAGTGGCGTGATGCCCTTATCATTTCCCTGGGGTGGGAAAACTCGACCCTTTTGAGTCTGTGGTGGGAGACTGCTGCTGGCTGTGGTAATGCTCCTATAGGTTAGGAGCATAACCTTTTTCAGCAACATAAGTACGAGTTACTGGCTTAATGAGACCTTCAGTAGACTGGAGTTCCTTAAGCAATTTCGTCATAGAATACGAATGCTTATTCATATTGTAATTTAGGCAAAACCGGCAAATACTGGAGCATGATATCAACTGGGTTCCCCATCAATCTCGACTCCCAAGATCTCCAGTTCATTCAGATGATTCATCATCTTCAGAACGTGATCCCGAACTGGTGTCCCTTCAGCCATATTTGTGTTCATCAATTTCTTCATAGCAACTTGCCTAGCAGCACAATTTTGATCCCCAAAAATTTCTTTTAGGCTCATCACTATGTCATAGGCAGTGGACATATCTTGATGCTGATATTGCAACACACTTGACATGGAGGCCAAGATGTAACACCACGCCATCTCATCGGCTTTCTTCCACTTCTGATAAGCTTGAGCTTCCTCATTGGTTATCTCATTTATCAGGTTGCTCAGGACATATTTCAGTGAGCACCAATTTGTACTCTTCAGCAGCCAACACTATGTCTAAATTATGTTTTCAATCAATATAATTGATTCAGTAAGTTTGTGTTCTTTGAAAATAACTGATAGAGGGTTGAATGAAGAACCTCTCATTTTTAAATCCTAAGAATCACATAATTTAACATAAATTATAATGGCAAAATAAATTTTTTGAATTCAAAAATTTAATTGGTATCCTCAACCAATAAATATAAGAATTCGCCAGCAGCCTAGTATACTTTTGATGGGAGGATCATACTAATCATTATTTATCTATACATGATAAATCCTAATAATTTCACCAACTAGATATTTAATCATGCCAAGTGAAATTACATTGCTGACATTACTTTAGTCCTATAAGCAACTGCATTGACTCAGATGGTGAGGATACGGTTGTTTATAGCTAAGTGTATACCATCACTTAATTTCTGATCAATTAATCTGTATAGTACCCCTCAGATGGAGAGAAAGTATCATACTACCAACCATCTAAAACTATTCCTTGAGGAAGTTTATACTGGCGACTCCATAATTGACTCTGTCTGATATAGAAGAAGGCACCGTTGCCAACATGCAAAATCAATTATATCACTTACGAACCGGTGATGGAAACCATGGGACTAAAATAAATCCCTCTCCCACTTAGTATTTTTATCAAAATGAGAGTTATGATTGTGATCTAAAGTCAGTCTCATAAGCCATGTTGTCCGCATGCATAAAGGGTACCGCTAATCTAGAAATTAATACATATGATATGCAATACACATCACAACAGGCAGCAAATATCACAATATAGAAATATGATCCTAACTATTATGGTCGAAGTCTCCTTGTTACGCTCCGTAGAGTATTACGGGGTTCGGGGGCAGCGCCTCCGAAACCTAAACGGATCTCTGCCCACGTTTTAAATAACAGCCAAGTCGGCCGAGATATCATCCGATATCACATTTTTTGCTTGCTGCCGATACGATATGGAGAAATCATTTGTTATATCGTTTGCAGCAAAAAAACGGCCGATATTTGAAATATTGGCTGATAAATTGCCCGATATCGGCCAATAAATCACCCGATATATCGCCTGGTATGAATAACTTATTTATTGCATGACCGTGTGCAAATGTATATTATTTTTTACTGTCTTTGCATGCATATTACATCATTTTTATTAGGTAGATGATATCAATGACACTAAACTAACTTTTAGTTATATGAACGCCCGATATGCGCGCGTATCCCCCATATCTCCCCCGATATCCGATATCTGATATGAAAAATCCCCATCTGATACGATCCCGATATCTGATATTTAGAACCTTGATCTCTGCTTTAGAACCTAGTCAAAATCTGTTTCGGCTTGTCTTAGCAGCTTCACCAAGGAACTCCGAGAACTGGCTCCGAGAATGAACTTCGTGTACTCTTAGAACTGGCTCCGAGAACTCTGAGTAGACTTCGGGGACTGGCTCCGAGGACTATGAGTAGACTTCAGGAACTGGTTCTGAGGACTCCGAGTAGACCCCGAGAACTGTATCTGAGGACTCTGAGTACCACCGCAGACATCAAGATCTCATATTCAGTAACTCGAAAATATTACATCCTATTCTTTCTTAATAACCACAATAGATCTCGTGATAAAAAAAAATAATATACAACCATCCACCGTGCAATTAACCACGAACAATCCTCGTCTCACATAAAACAGTAAATAAATATTGCGCGACCATAATAGCGAGATTAATGCTGTAAAATAAGGGTTAATTTTGCACATACGACCCTGCCTATGGTTCATGGTATATGCAATTTGGTTTCATGGACAACATGTGTCTGTTCAACCTATATTCGCAATCAAGGTTTGCTTTTCTTACCAATTGAAGATAATAAATCATATATTGAGTTTTAATACAAAAAGGCTAAGGCTTTTAGTATATCTCCAACTCGTACCTCCTTTGTTCATATAATGTGTTTGATATGTTTATTTACTTTTATTTGTATATGAAACACTATGCACTATTGGAGAAAAGATGTAAAAATATTGGCTTGCATAAAATCATGCTTTCAAATATCGGCCGGTTCTGATATATGTCGGCCCTATCGTATTAGGTTTTGAGGCACCCTATATGATATTAACCCAATAATATCGCCCGATATCATATTCAATATTGCTACATGGCTGGTATTACCAACATTGATGATCAATATTGGCGATATTGATATTAAAAATCATTGGTCGATACTGATTCCGAGATTTTAGATTATGCATAAAACTGTTATAATGTGTTTCAATATACATTAAACAATCAATAAAAAGTTGAAGAGTCGAGGAATATTTCTTTTGCAAATAACAATATATAATAGGTTTTAATTATTGATGTTATTACATTATCAGTATGTGTCTGCACTTCTGGACACCTAATGTCTATGTATGTTTGTATGTATGCACTTTTTATTTATATTTATATATATTTTAGTGCCATGTCATCCTCTCCTCGTGTCCCATTTTTTAAGAAATTGCTGAGTTGTGTATCTGTGTGTGCATTTGTGTCCATGTCCATGCTTCTTAGTTACAAATTCCATTGGGAGGTACGGTATATATCCATTTCCATCTTCATTTCACCCATTTGTTTGCTCTTATTTGTAAAATCAACTCTAATTTTTTTTTTGAATCTTGTCATCGTCTAGCCTGTTGCTATATTTGAAATTAGAATTAGGCGTGCTGTTTTGTTAGTGTTGCAATCCAAAGGAGGGTTTCCATTTCTGTATTCCGGAACCTAATTTTTTTCCTCTTGTGACTTTGTTTCGTCTGTAAAAAATTCTTTATTCTATATATAATGCTTTCAGTTATGTTTGGTTTACTCTATGTTGCATGGATATGGACACACCAACAGACACTACAAAATAACACACAAGTCCTAGAAAGTAGACAGAAAATATAGGTATTGTGTCAGACACATGTTCATTGTGTCCAATATGTGGCACAAATTCACGTTCGAAGTATCCATGATATACAAGTTTGACTGCTTTACAACTGATTTAAACTGCAGCATATATGAATAGGGTTGGGCTGCTTTACAAATGATTTAAACTGAAGCATATATTAATATGGCAGTGGATTTCTTAACATATGTGATAGTTATGGATAATGCAACACATCAGAACACATTTATAAATGTGATTTGTTTCCTCAATTTCTTGATATTAGATTTTTTGTATTCACCAGGTGATAAATGGTGTAGCAAATGCGTCCTTGCCTTTTGTTAGAAAGAATTTGCCATAATCTCTCAAAAAGGAATTAAAGGGGGAAAAAACACTCATGGCCTAAGGAAGCAATTGTCTCATGGATACCAACAAAGTAAGCAGAAGTAAACAACTAGTATCTTTAGCATTGTGATTCTGGTTAGTTAGATGCTAACCGAAATGCACGTCATGTGCTTCCAGCTTGCTTGTTCTCAGAACTCAACTGTTTGTCATGGTCAGAAATAAACAACTAGATTCAAAGGCTCTGGACTACTAAATACTAGGCCTCAAACCATTGTTGCCTAGTTGATGATCAATTTGCTCTCAGCCAGGTTTGAAACCCCTTCTTTTATTTACTTTCGTTCTTATTCTTGTCTAACTGGTCCCCTACATCAAGCTTTTCGCATTGCCTATGCCCTCCATCTTTTTTTATTGGACATTCATGCTGCGATATATTATACTTAAAAATAGCATACCATCATTTACATTTGTCTTACTAAAGAGCTTGATGTTTTAGGCTCTAAAGCCGGAAGAATCTTAGAGCATTTATCTTTTTGCTGTCTATGCTTATCAACTTTTCATGTGAAAATCTCTTTCAAGCTTGATGCAGAAATTGGAAAGCAATTTGCAATGTTATAAAACGCCCACTAAAGCCCCGCTTACGGCCTTGCTTTCGCTGTGTCTGCTTTTAGACACGTTAGCCCCCCATCAAAATTTAGAACCATGCAATGTATGTGCCCACTTCTTATGTCGATACTTACTATTGGCATCAAGATTTTAGCACTAATTTCTTATTTGCTTTATTTGTTGTGCAATTTCTTAGTTTTTTTCGTTTTCTATTTTATAATTTTTCTATTTTCTATGACTTTCTATCTCCTCTAATTTTCAAAAGGCTTGGCACTCTTTGCTGTTAAAGCTCCGCTAAAGAGCGCTAAGGCCTAAGCCCCTGCTGCAGCTTCGCTACTGTTTCACTTTCTACAACATTGGCAATTATATTGGAACTCAACTTATAAATGAAGCTTTATTTGGTGAGCCAGAGTTAGAAACCTGACCCCAGATATCCTTTTGTTCCCTGTTTAGAACTGATAATCCAGTTTAGGACTTAGGCTAGTGTCGAATAATTCCTTATGTTGGTACGATTTTTTAAAGCCTGTTGATTGTTTGTCTTGAGCTAGTTGATGAACATAATGGAGTTAGAGATCCCTCCAAATGCAGTAATAGAACTTAAACGGTTGTTATTGTTTTGCTGCTGCTGCTGCTGTTTTATTAATTTTAGAGACAGGTGCACTTTTGTGCCCTGTTCTTTAGTTGAAACTGGTTTCCCCCTTAAATCCTCCCTTTACCACTGTGCCAGCGATGTTTGACGATAGTTCCTATTATTGGTCATTTTGTTCTTTTTTTTTGTTTTTGAAGCCTAACAATCTGAAACTCTGCCAGTGCACCATTCATTGCCTGTCCCAAGCCAGGATAAAGGAGGAGGGTTGTGGTAGGCCTGTGACACCCAACATAAAATATTGTCACGTACTATGAATATGAACAAAGAACTAAATTTCATTGGAGCGTTCCCTACTGAGTGACGCGCTACATCGGAGCCCGAGTGTAGTGAAAAGTGGGCAAGAGTTGCTAGGTCGTCGTCCAGAAATGACGCGCCACATCGGCGCCTGAATGTGGTGTCAAATGAATAAGGGTTCCCACACTTTTATAAGCGGGTGGGGGTAAAGAAGTTAGCTCATGAATATAGGATTAGGTTAGCATCATGGACTATATGTTCTCTTATAGGTAGATTAGCAGAGTTAGCTGATGTTATGATTAGACGAAATGTTAGTATTTTGTGTGTGTAAGAAACTAAGTAGGAAGGTGAAAAAGGTAGAATTATAGAGCCTTAGAGTTATAAACTTTGGTATACTGGTAGAGATAAAATCGTAATGGGGTGGGTGTGATCATAGATAAACAATTGTTTGAGGATGTAGTGGAGGTTAGAAGAAAGGGTGATAGGATTTTACTAGTTAAACTTATTTTAGGTAGAGAGATTTTTAATGTTATTAGTATTTATGCACCACAAGTATGACTTGATGAGTTTAGTTAGCGTCAATTTTGGGAGGATTTAGATGAGATTGTGTAAGGCACACCCATTAGAGAAAAGCTTTTCATAGGCCGTGACCTCAATAGATATGTAGGAACAATTCATTATGGGTTTGATAGTGTACATGAGGATTTGATTTTGGGGAAAGAAATGAACCAGGTAACTCGATTCTAGATTTTGCTTTGTCCTATGATTTGATCTTAGTGCATACTTGATTTAAGAAGAGAGTCTCACTTGATCATTTTTAGAAGTGGATCAAGTGCGAGCCAAATAGATTTCTTTTTAACTAGAAAAGTAGATAGAGGTTATTGTATGGATTGTAAGATAATACCGGGTGAGAGTGTAGTAACCCAAAATAGACTCTTAATTTTAGATGCCAGATTAGAAAGAGATTTAGAAAGATTAAACGTAAGTTAGATCCTAAGGTTAAGTGGTGGCGGTTAAAAGAAGGTAACCAAAGAGTTTTTGTAAATCGAGTAGTACATGAAGCAGATTGGAAAGCCCAAGATGATCCCAATACAATATGAAATAAAATTGCTAGCTGTATTAAAAGAGCAACTAAAGATGTACTTGGTGAGTCTCGAGGTGGTGCTCCACCATGTAAGGACACATCATGGTGGAATAAAAAGGTAAAAGCTGCCATTAAGATCAAACGACTCTTACAGAGATTTGAAGAAAAATTGTGATGGAGTGAGTTTTGAGAGGTATAAACTAGCCAAGAAGAAGGATAAGAAAGCTGTTTAGATGCAAGAGCTAAAGTGTACAAAGAAGTATTTGAGAAGTTGGGCACCAAAGAAGTTGAAAATGATATATATAGAATTGCTCGAATAAGGGAGAGAAAAACTTGAGACTTATGTACTGTGAGGCGTGTCAAAGATAAGCATCAGAAGGTTTTATGCGAGACGAAGAAATCAAAGAAAAATGGAGAGAGTATTTTGAAAAATTGTTCAATGACAGTTCTACTTAAGATTTGGATGACCTTACCATTCAGTGCCAGGATATGAACTGTAATTATATGCGCAGAATTAGCGAATCTGAAATTAAAGAGGTCTTAAAGAGGATGAAGTCAAGGAAAGCTGTTAGTCCGAATGGAATTCCTATTGAGGCATGGAGATGCTTAGGAGAGGTGGGCGTGAGATAGCTGACAAATCTCTTTAAGAAGATCTGACTAGCTAAAAATATGCCAAATGAGTGGAGGAAGAGTACCTTAGTACCTCTCTATAAGAACAAGGGTGATATCCAGAGTTGTTCAAACTATCGTAGAATAAAACTCATGTGTCACACCATGAAGCTTTGGGAAAGGGTAATTGAATACAGGTTAAGACAGAGTGTTAAAATATCAGAGAACCAGTTTGGGTTTATGCCGGGACGATGACGACAGAGGCTATTCATTTGCTTCGTCAACTTATAGAGCGATTTCGAGAGAGGAAGAGAAATTTGCTTATGGTATTTATTGATTTAGAAAAAAACTTATGATAAGGTGCCAAGAGAGGTATTATGGTGGACATTGATGAAAAAGAGAGTCCCATCAAATATATTGACATAATCAAGGACATGTACGATAGAATAGTGGCAAATGTCAGAACTTGTAGAGGCATAACAAGTGATTTTTTCATCATAATTGGATTGCATCAAGGATTTGTATTGAGGCCATTCTTTTTTGCTATAGTGATGGATGAGCTTACTAGAGTTATTCAAGATGAGATACCGTAGTGTATGCTATTTGCTTATGATATTGTCCTAGTCGATGAGACGAGAGCTGAGGTAAATGCCAAATTGGAGTTATGAAGGCAAACTCTAAAATCTCAAGGTTTTAGATTAAGTAGGGCCAAAACAGAGTATATAGAGTGTAAATCAGTAAACAGAGAATCCGAAATTATAATATTGTGATACTAGATGGATGAGAAATATCGATGAGCAGTCATTTTAAATACTTGGGTTCTATTATTCAAAGGATGGGGAGCTCAATAGTGATGTCAACCATAGGATTCAAGCCGGTTGGTTGAAATAGAGGAGCGCAACATGAGTTTTATGTGATCGTAATATTCCGTTATGGCTGAAGGGAAAGTTTTATCGGACTGTTATTAGGCTAGCTTTGTTATATGACACAGAATGTTGGCTATAAAGAGATATCATGCTCAGAAGATGAGTGTAGCAGAGATGCACATTCTTCATTAGATGTGTGGTAATACGAGGAGAGATAAGGTGAGAAATGATGATATTCGTACTAACTACTAAGATAGGCGTAGCCTATACAGAAGAGAAGATGAGAGAAAATCGCCTACGATGGTTTGGTCATGTGCGACGTAAATTTACAGATGCGCCAGTCCGGCGAGTAGAGCGTATCAAATTAAGGCAAGTTAAAAGAGCGCAAGGGAGACCGAAGAAAACATGGATGGAGGTAATATGACAAGATATAGATGCTAAAGGTCTTAGTGAAGGCATATTGCTCGATAGGAATGAGTGGAGAAAGCTGATCCATGTGCCCGATCCGGCGTAATTCTCTTTTGGTTCATGTATCCTACCCCAAATACTTGGGACAAATGGCTTAGTTGTTGTTGTTGTTGAAGCCTAACAATCTGAAATATGTCAGCTTGTTGCAGTTTCTTCTTTAGAATTTAAATCAGAGCTATACCATATATATATATATATATATATATATATATATATATATATATATATATATATATATATATATATATATATATATATATATATATATATATAAGAAAACTCTCTGACCTTCCCCTTGTGATGGAACAGAAATCAAGTAGAATTTGTGAATGATGTTCTTACAGATGATAAATATACTTGCACGTGTAATACATAGGATCAGGCTTGAATACCTCATGAACATAGGTGGACACTTTACGCATTTCTTAATGAGGAACCGGAAGTACAAGTCACCTCTGTGATTGCTGTTTACCTGTCATGCATCCAAACTGATTTTCCTTTTGGCTGTCTTAATCATGCATTTGAACCTCTGCTTCCTAAGTAAGCTCTTATCATAATTTACAAGGACTTCTATTCTTCAAAATCTGCGCGCTTGCGCGCGCGCGCGCACACAGGCACTCTTCTCCTTGCCTGCTTCGACCTTGTCGCAGATTATCTGTGACTGTTAATGTGGAATGATACATTCAGTTATTGCATCTCTCTTTGTGAAGAGTCCTGGTGGTGATGTTTTAAGAGTTACCAGAAAAGTATATTTTACTAATAGTTGAAGGAGCTTCTGGGTCTCCGAGATTTTCTTTCTTTGAACTAGGCGCCATGGATTTGGTTCCTCCTCAACAACCTTGTCCTTCTCTTCAAATGGAAACCAGCCACTAGTTCAAACAGATCTTATTTTATACCAGCTTCATGAATATGAAATCCAGATTGTAAAAACCCCGCCAAGTAGAAACCATACATCTGATCAAATAAGCTCAGCCTTCAAAAATGAACAAAGTTTTAAATGCCTCAACAGAGAAAATGAGAGGGACAGGGTGCTGAAGAGGAACTTGGTTATTTGGACGAGCATTTGCTTGTGTCGGAGAAAGCTCACAGGTTCCCCCAACGTGTTTAAAGGAATTTTATCCTCTGAAGGGCGTTGGGTGGAACTCTCTAAGAAGATTGTAGCTTTGCCCTTGATAGAGATTAAAGGGGAAAAAAAAATCTGGCTCCCAAAAACGACTCATGAAAACCTAAATGAGTAACTAGTTATATAAGAACAATCAATAGAATGATTGTAATCATTAATTATTATCCAAAAGTAGCAAATTAACAAGCTGATAGTAAGTATATACTCCTCTCCACTATGTGCCCAAATTCTTGTGAAGAGAATCTAATAACTTGCGTTTGTGGACAAATATCGCTGAAAAGCCAATGATATTAATTTCTTACTACTGCATCAAAATGCCGACATGGAATTTTGAAAGATAAATATTATGTGCCTAAGATATGGGGGCTTATATTACTGATATAGCCAAGTGATATTCTTGATACTGATACTAAAAATCATTGGTCAATACCGATACTGAGATTTAAATTATGGTTGGCAATATACATCTCACCCTGACTATTAGAATATAAGTATATTCTCACAACAACTTTGGAGTTTTGGTGTAGTGGCAGGACTATAATATGCTATCAGAGCAGCCCTGGTTTAGAATTTTGAAGTTTTGATGTAGTGATAGGACTGTAATATAGTATTAGAATAATCCTGGTTCAATCCCCACCCGGCGCATTTAAAAACCGAATCAAAAAATACCTTTGTGTAAAATCCCAGGTTTTTTACTCATAAAAAAGAACACTTGACTTGCTGAGCGTATTAGAATATAAGTATATTACCCTCACCACAACTTCAGAGTTTTAGTGTAGTGGCAGACTTTAATAATCACCATAGATCAAAGACAAACTACACTCGTCTCACACAAAAGGGATTGAACTCACACTATCTCACACATAGTATGAGCCACAGTCCTGTACTTAGTCTCGACACTTGATTTAGCAACAACTATCTATTTTATACTTCTCCATATCACTATATTACTACCAACGAAAGTAAAATAGCCACTGATAGGACATGTATCAAGTGGATCACCTGCTCGATCAACATCGAAATAATCAACAACATCAAGATGGGCAAATGCCAATGGTACAAGCCAGTGCAGGAGCATACTTAAGATACCACAAGATATAGCATGCAACACTCAACAAAACATATGTAAAGTCTGCATGTAAAGACTCAATACTCCCACAATAAAAGTAATGGGAGGTCTAGTAACTTTAAGCGAATGAGCTCCCAATTAGTCTTTGATACGACTAGGATCAACCAGATAATCTCCCAAAATTTTATTAAACTGAGTAATAGGATCCATTGGAGTATCAATAAACTTAAATTCTAACATGCTATTTTCTTCTCGTAGACCAGTAATGTATATGTGTTGAGACCGATAATGTCCTTTGGAAGACCATACAAATTTCTATTCAAAAAAGTATCATAATAAACCAAGGCTTCCATATGAAAGTGAGAGTTCAAATATGAATTCAGACGAATAGTATGCTAAAATTAGTTAAACTAGAAAAGTTCTTCAAGTTCTTAGATGTAGCACAGATATTTCTGCTATGAAGACGTGTCGTGTCGAAAATGTATTCAATACACGTATTGGACACATGTTTCGTGTGTATTTTTAAGAATTTTTCACGTGTCAGCGTATCATATTCGTGTCGGTATTGCCGTGTCCATGCAACATAGGTTCATATGCACCAAGTGAACATGGTTGGAAAAGAAATCTTGGGGAAAGATGTTCTGCCTTTAGCTATTGAACAAAAGAAAAAGGAAAATGGAGAATTCTTGAGCTCTTTTTTGTACTTCATCAAGGGACAACACTACTCATGTATGATGAAATAAAACTTTTTCTTGTTTGGGTTCTTCGATGTTGCATGAATACTGCAATCAAGGAGCATACCTATATCTGATATGGATCCCAACTTGAATACTTGGATACTTGCTAGATATTCCTTTGATGTATATTGCACATGTATCAAAGACATACCATAGATGCATTTAACACTAGAAAATTAAAAAGATATTTTATAAATGATGGGTTCATAATTCTATTTGATTGTTTGATGTATTTATACTATTTGTCCACTTTCTGAACTAAGAATTTTTTAACATTTTGGTTATATTGATTCATAAAGTTGTTAAGAAAAAACTATTGATTGTTGTAATTTGGAAACATTTTTTAGTGCCCAAGTTATTATGTTTCTTAATTATTACGGCTTGACATATCCTTGTTATAGATTGTTGAACTTAGTGATGTGAATCAAAACATTAAGATCATAGCGTATCTAACATTATTGGAGAAGATGTGTCAATTCAATATAAATCCAGTAGTTTTACTAGTTATAGAATTTCTAGTTTTTATTTCTTATTTTTTTATTTTTAGTCATCAAAATTGTAGTAGGATTTCTTGTTTTCTTTTTATATAGGTTTTTTCATGTATTTTCTCTTTTTTTAGACTTTTAATTTCTTTATTGAGTTTGATTATGTAATCCAAATAGAAATAGGAAAGCATAATTTTTGTAGCCTATATAAAAACCCCATTGTATTCACTTTGAAGATACAATGAAATCAATGAAAATTTACTAATCTTTTTGTGAGTTTGCTTTGAATGATGAATCCTCTTTTTAGTAGTGGTGGGATGCCCTATTAGACCCCGATTAGTGGTGGGATGTCCTAATTGATTTATCAGTTACAAAATTCTCTATTCCCCTCTCCTCCCACATCAAAATTTTTTCTCTCTAAAATTATTGTCGAGTTCTTGCCGTCGTTCATTACTCTCGTCTTCATCGACAACCGCCTTATCGCCTCCATGACCTCTCCTCTTCGTCATTGACGTCACACATTCAAGCCCATGCACAAGAAATTCAAATAAGACAAGCAACATGTCGAGTCCTTATCAAATTCAAATTCATCCAACCATCAAGATTTTCTTCGTCAGGATTTGAGGAATAATTCCAATCTTGAAAACTATTTATTTACAATCTCTAACTAATTATCAATTTTGATCTATTCACTTTAAATGCGAGCATGTGAATCTACTTTTTTTTAGCTGCTCTAACTTCTTTATTGATATCTATTGCATGTATCATAACATTTAATTAGTATTTTGATATTTGAATTGATTTAATACATGCATGTTAAAGAAATATAGCTAATATTAATTGTTTTAAAATTTTCAACTAATGATTATTCTTGTTGGTGAAACGTTTAATTGAGTTATTTTATCTATTGTTTTTACACATATACACGTTTCACATCAGCTTGGTATCAGAGCACAGTTATATAGGATTTGCATAATAGTCACGTTTATTTGCTTTTTTGCATCTAGTTAAAGTTTATTCAAAACAAAAAAAATAGTATAATTTAGGAATTATTGAAAGGTAAATTTTTCCCTAAAATTTCGTATGATTGGTGTATAACTATGAAAGAGTTTTCAACGTGATTTTGTAATTAAGGAACACTAAGAACGGAAAACTTCTCACCTGAGCTACGCCTATCTGGCCAATTGGACTGGTAAGATTATGATTTGATTAATTCGACAACTTGAAACAAAATTTACAAAACAAAATAAATATTAGTTTAGATTTGCATACATATTAGGACTCATATATTGTATGCCAACTCGTAGTAGTTGATTACATTTCATATTTGTATTATTATTATCACATTTACACATTTAACCTTCAATTCTTCTTAATTAAATTTTACTATTTAACCCTCTTTTTGTTTATGGTGTGCAGTTATTTAAATAGGAAGATAAAGATGAAAGAAGATTCTAATTATCCTATCTATATTCAGATTTCAATTTAAATCAATTTGAAATCTAGATGAAGAAAATGATATATTATCATCTCCATAATTCAGAGATAATTTCAATTGGAGATGAAGGAGAAAATCAACTTATATTCAGGTTACTTAAGCTCCAAGTCAAAGATAAATAGGAAGAGTTCAAATTTAAACTCGAATTTGAAGATAACTTGCTTCCCAAGGTATCTAGAAAAGATATTCTTTTAAAATACTGAGTTTAAATAAAGATTCTGAGGATATATCTTTTGATGATGGACGAGATGAAGCAAGAGCCAAAACTGCAGTCTCATTCACCATAGATTTGCCGCGAAAAGTCCTGAAAAGCCTTGTTTTCGTGGCTTTCTTCTGGCCTATTCTTTGGCGGTTGGGTGTACAACTTCTACTGGAAATCTACCTCCTATTTTTCCTAGAAATACCTATGTAGAGCCAGAGGAAAGGAGCATCTTAGAGATCAAAGCTTAGCATTTTCTTTAGCATTCATTTTCTTTCGAAGTTTCATAATTTCTAGGATTTTAATTTGAGTGATTTGTGAAGAGACGAAGGGACGATCGTAATTTGACGGTGACAACTTTAATAAATAAGGTTCTTTTGTTCTTTCAATCTCTCTTGTTTTCTTTATTTGCTTTAGTTTTTTATGCAATCTTCTTTATACACTACGTTTAGTTTAATGTCTATCATGCTTAACTAATTTATTTCATGGTTTGCTAATCTTATCACCACTACTTGTTTTATGTTGGATAAATTGATTTAATCGTATGCATGCTTAAAATCCTAGAATTAGGTAATCTTCTTGAAGACTTATGATGATGAATAAGCTAAACTAATTATTATTAATACTAGTTAATAGTTTTGCTTACTTTATGCTTAGATGGCTTTGATAGCTTAATGTTAGATTTAAATAATTTTTCTTATACTATACTTAGAAAACTTTGATAATATAATATTGAACTTTGGCTAGTGTGTTTCAATTAGGGATAACTTTTCATCTTATATATCTTACTTGAAATAAATTTTCTAGAAACAATTTTTATGATTCAACATGAAGTTTAATCTTCATAAACTAGTAAGTTAGTGGTGGTAGATGATTAGTGAACTATGAGTTTTTCCCACAATTAAAACAAAACCAATCTTTCTTTTCAAACAAAATTCTTTCTTCTAAGTCTTTAGAACAATATTGTGCCGAACTACTTCCATCGCATCTCTCCCTGAGGATCGACCCGTAGAGTTATTGCTATTATTGTTAAATTGCAAGAATTCAGAGGCCATCACAAATTAGATAAACACTTTCTTGAACTTTGTCTTTTTATTAATCAAATTTTGGCATCGTTGCCGGGAAGGGAACAATACAGTTTGTTTTTCTAATTAATCTCTTCTCTGTTTCTGTGTGCTGGAGTGGAGAACAGGAAAATTTTTGCAGCAGTACACATACAAGTGGCTCTGGGAGTCTGGCTCTGGGACTCTGCCTTTGAAACAGAGCCCAAAATCTCTCAAAAAAGCCGCGCAAACGCGGCTTATTTGAGTTCACTACTCAACTATTTTCTGCAAGGTTGCTTGAAATTACAAAATTTATCTCTTGTAAATGTTAATTTACCTGTTTGACTGATTCTGCACACTACTAATAACTCAACAGTAATTGATTGGTTGTTTAACTTAAAAAATGTTTTAGACTCTTGCTTTTTAGGGCATGTGTCTATTTCTGTTTCATTTACATTACTGTTAAAGAGTGCTGACAATAAGTTACGTTCGCATTACATTTAGAAGCACTTTTGTTAATTTAGAATTGCTTTGAATGAATTTTTATCTATTTACTTGCACACGTGCACCTAAAACGAGTTAAGGGAAAAACCCATAAACAAGATAAGGTGAGAAAGTCATTACCCTTTCTTGGTCCACAAACCACCTCTCAGTGCACTCACAACCTAATCCTAACCTAAAATTTGAATAGAGGCCCTAGGACAACTCGGATTCGGTAGGAGATTGACCTAAGAAAAAGTTATTAGAATTTAACTCTTGCCAAATCACTGACTAAGATAGGGGATTGAGAGGTGAAACCTCGAAGGTTGGTGGTTTGACTTAATTAGGCCCGTCGCTCTGCGCGGATACCTCCCACCAATCTTGCCCCTTCGCCGATTAACTCGTGATTAGATTACTGCAATATACCTCCCGCGGATAGTCTACAGTTACGAGTCGTCTATGTTTAAGTCTATCTTAGAATAGGCTTGATTGATTTTGTTTTCTTTTTGATGGATTGGATGATCTTATTTTTATTAATTGTGTATGTCAGCTCGGTTGAGAGAACCAGCTACATCTAGGATAACTAGAAACTGTTCACCACCCAAACCCGATCCACACATGCACAACCAACATCCCTGCAGGATAGGTTCTATCCTATGAGGACATTTCTTCCCTCTTGCATGCAACTTCTCGAAGCCGATGGCAACAACTTTGAGCTTAAGCCACAGTTTATAACACTCCTAAAAATATCATGGTTTAAAGTTTGGAGATGCATACTTCTTTATAAGAGAATTTGAAGAGGTGTGTCTCATGATGAGGATACCACAGTTAGGAGACGATTCTGTTAAGTTACGTTTTGTCATTTTCGCCCTCAAGGACCTAGCGAAAAAGTGGCTACACAGTTTAACAACTGATTTAATTACATTGTGGGATGATTTCGTCAAGGCCTTTTTGAAGAAATTCTACCCTATTCATAAAATTACTCTCATTCGAAAAAACATAATGCACTTTAAGCAAGAAATAATTGAACCGTTTTGGAAATACTTTGAACGCTTCAAAGATCTCCTTGCCCAATACCCCCATCACGGTTAAGAGAAGTGGCGGTTATGCCAAATTCTCTATGATGATTTAGATTACCAAAATAAGACTTTCTTAGAAATCGTGTGTCAAAGGGATTCTTGAAAAAGGATGAACACGAAGAGTGAGAAATACATTAAGATTTAGCGGAGAAGACCATCCAATGGGAACCGACTCCCGATAAATCTAAGAATAGTAACCCCATCTCTTCAAAAGGAGGTCTCCATTCCATAGAGACATCCATAGCGACGGAGGCTAAACTTGCTAACATTATGCAAAGATTAGAAGCTCTAGAAACTAAGGAGCCAGTTCTGGTGAAGCAAGTCAGCCCAACACAATCCCCATCCGTGGGCTGCACTTACTGTCAAGCTATAAACCATGTGTTCGAAAATTGTCCTGTTTTCCTTGCTCATTAATGTTGCCCGAACATATGAATGCAGCCTTCGCAAGGCCCATCAACAATTCATATTCGTAAACGTACAATCCCGTTGGAGAAATCACCCTAATTTCTCATGGGGCCAAAACACTAATGAGCAACCTAGGTCCAACAATTTTCAACCATCTCATTATCAATAAAATTTTTCCCACCAAGTTCCACCACATTCTTTCCAAAATTCACAAATAGAGGCAAGATTCTTCAATATGGAGAGAAGGATGGATACTTTCATCAAGACCCAAGAAATACTTACTGAAGGCATAACTAGGATAGAGACTCAATTAAGTCAGCAAGCTAATCCAATTAGTGAAAGACCCAAATGGACTCTGCGTAGTTAACCATCGCCAAACCCTAGATAACTCCAGGCAGGTCAATGAGGCTCAAGATCTAAATCAGTGTAATTTGGTTCATACATGAGGTTGGGAAAATAAGTTGATAACCAAGTATCAATGCTATCGAGTTCAACATAATTATCCACTTCTTTTAGTCCCACTCCACCCAATTCCGAGAAAAAGATAAGTCAGCAGAGCCGGTGCATAAGCCTATAGCCCCATTTCCGAATAGGCTTAAAAATAACAATAATGCACACATAGAGAAAATACTTAAGATGTTTAATCAAGTAAAATTAATGTACTCTTTCTTGATGCGATACAACAAGTCCCTATCTATGCAAAATTCCTTAAGGAGATGTGCACCAAGAAGAGAAAGAGTAACATGCCTAAGAAATTTTTTTAACCACTAATACTAGTGAGCTATTATCTAATCAGATCCCTATCAAGTACAAGAATCCTGGTTGTCTTACCATTTGTTGCATAATAGGTCAAGTTGAAATTAGTCGAGCACTTCTTGATTTGGGAGCAAGTATCAATTTGCTCACTTTCTCAGTATACTAACAACTTGGGGTTGGGCAAGCTTAGCTTTACTCAAGTTACGATCCAGTTAGCTGACCGGTCAGTTAAAGTTCCAAAGTGAAAGTAACCAATGTCCTTATTCGGGTTGGGGAATTCATCACCCAATAGATTTCATTGTTCTTGAGACCCAATCTGTGTCTAATTTTAGGTCTCAAACTCCCATCATCCTAGGGCGTCATCATAAATTGTAGGAACAGATCTATGAGATTGATTTTTAGAGTCATGACTAAGAAAGTCAATGTCTAAACCTAGGAGAACAACCCCGTGATATGCACGATCAAACTTTTGAGGTAAACCTTATTGAGAACTTGACAAGTGAGCACAGTGAAGAGATAAAAACTAAAACCTGATGTGATGCCGAGTTGAAATCCGAGGACTTCAGCCTCGAGATTGTCAATTCTACAATTGAGTGGGCATCGAGCCCAAGTTCATTAAATCCGGAGCTAACAAGATTGACTCCTCCATCTCTTGAGTCATCTCCTTCCTTAGAATTGAAAGCCTTGCTCAAACATCTCAAGTATTCCTACCTGGGCGAACAAGAGACTCTATCAGTCATTGTTGCATCCTATCTGACTGACGGGCGAGAAGAAAATCTTATTGCAATCCTTAGAAAATATAGGGAAACTATTGGTTGAAAGATGGCCGACTTAAAGGGATTGACTCCGGCTATAGTTCAACACTGAATCCATCTAAATAAAGAGGCAAAAGCAAAGAGGGACCCGCAGCGCAGGTTAAACCCTATTATGCAAGAGACCGTTCGAGATGAAATAGTGAAACTTTTAGATAATGGGATAATTTATTCCATTTCTGATAGCCAATTGGTCAGCCTAATCCACGCGATTCCTAAGAAATCTGGTTTTACCGTGGTAGAAAATAAAACTAAAAGTTAGCTCAAACACGACTCCCTACAAAGATTCGGGTTTGCGTTGACTAGGAAAGTTAAATGCTGCCAATCGCAAAGACCATTTTCCTCTTTTATTTATCGGTTAAATGCTTAAACGACTAGCTAGTCACGAGTATTACTGTTTCTCGGGCGGTTACTTGGGGTACAATCAAATCCCCATAGCTTCGGAGAATCAAGAGAAGACAATATTTACTTGCCCATTTGGGACTTTCGTTTATCGTCGAATGTCTTTCGGTTTATGCAATGTTCCCGCGACATTTCAATGTTGCATGCTAAGCTTATTCTCCGGCATGGTCGAACGATTCTTAGAGATTTTATGAATGATTTCTCCATCTATGAAGACTTATTCGATTAATATTTTCACCATCTTGAACTTGTCCTCAAACGATGTGCCGAAAAGAATTTGACTCTAAATTAGGAAAAGTGCCACTTCATGGTACAACATGAAATTGTTCTAGGTTATGAAATTTCTAGAAAAGGAATTGAAGTGGACAAAGCGAAGATAGATGTCATAACCAATCTTCCCATACCCAAATGTGTGAGATATCAGATCTTTTTTAGGACACGCCGGATTCTATCGTAAGTTCATTAAGAACTTTAGCAAGATTGTTAGACCCTTAACTAACCTTTTAGCTAAGAATGTGCCCTTCATCTTTGATGATGAATGTCATATCGCGTGGGAGACGCTTAAAATGGAATTTATCTCTGCACCAATAATTTTTTTTCCCGGATTGGTCTAAACCATTTGAGATCATGTGCGATGCTTCCGATTTTGTCATAGGCATTGTCTTAGGATGTGATCTACTATTCAAAAAATAGGTGTAGGGGTGTGATTATGTTTCATATTTGCATTATTATTATCACATTTGCATTTTTAACTTTTGATTACTCTTAATTAAACTTTGCTATTTAACCTTTTTGTTTATGATGTGTAGTTATTTAAATAAAAATAAAGATGAAGGAAACTTCTAATTATCTTATCTAAATTCAGATTTCAATTAAATCAATTTGATATCAAGATGAAGAAAAGGATATCATCATCTCCATAATTCAGAGATAATCCCAATTGGAGATAAAGAAAAAATCAACTTAAATTCAGGTTGCTTAAGCTCCAAGTCAAAGATAAGGGGAAAGAATTCAAATTTAAACTTGAATTT